>VYXC01008089.1:0-111882 GCA_013397175.1 Platysteira castanea
CACTTCAACCCAGGACATAGAATTAGGAAGACAAATTAGAAAGCACTTACTAGTGAATGTACAAGATAAAAGAATTGTCCAAGCCAGTGTAGCAAAGGATCAAACCTGAGATAAGCTATGGCAAAGAAGCAATGAAACCATGCACAGTTTTATATAAGCATTAGAACTTCAAATGCTCTGATCTGTGGCTTTTGTTTGGTTTTTTGTTTGTTTGTTTGTTTTTTCTTTTTATGTCTTTAAAAATAAAAAGTTTAAAAAATAATAGTTTTTTCAGGGCAATTGGATTACCAGTCTGTAATGATTTTTTTTCAAAGCGTTAAGGCCAAGCTATTTGCATTCATCTGTGATGAAGTGGAAATAGGATTTGTCAACAAGTCATAAAAACAACAATAAATTAGTCTGTCATTGCATAATACACAAAGTTAAGCCCTACAATAACAACTTATGCTGAGAGAATACAGACAAAACAGTGCATGAGGAGAACTAAATTTTATGGAATACTAACAACAAGGATTTTAATATTAGAATGAAAGTAAGCTATTAAAAGACACGTAAAAGAGAACTTTGAATGCACTAAGTTACATGATGTCGAATGAAGAATCTGTAAAAAGAAACTGAATAAAAGAGCTGTGATGTTTACTAAATATTTAAAAAATGACAAGCATCTTAAAGACAGAAAATAATGCAGTTTGAGAAGGCAACTGTGATTAAATGAAAGTAAACAAGCTGGAACAAGGAGGAAAGGTCTTTCTATAAATTGCTTTAGTTTGGAAATATGTCCTGATCAAATGAGATGGTTACATAAGACTGTCAAAAGGCACCATTAAACCTATTACCGATAGACTGCTCAGCTACCGTATAATCAAAGTGTGTTAAAGGATTCTTTCTGACAACACTGACATTAAAAGATATCATCAGACCCAGCTATTATTGTCTTTAACAGAACCACAAGTAATATGAGGTGAAATGTGCTCAGTGAGATCAACATGTTGCTCATCATGGCTAAGGTTTGTTCTGTCATATTGCTTTTAAACAGACTGTTTATTTCATTTAATAGTTATAAAGAAATACCATCTAATGAGAATGTTCTGATTTATCCTTCAAGTAATTGGTAGGAAACATGGCATTAAGTCAGTCTTTCATCTCCCAATTCTATGTTCTTCTTTTTTTTGCTAAAATTTCACTGAATAAACTAATAAAAAAATCCAAATTCAAATGCAGATCAGATCCATCATAACATGGCTTAGCAAGCTGTCATTTATTTCCACTAAGCATATAAAGCACTGCATCAAATTAGTCTGTGCTTAAAATCTGTAGAAGAAAATGCAAGTTTAAAAAAACCACATTGCAAGGTTTCATGTGTTCTTTTAAGTCAATTGTGAGAAGTGAATCCATAACAATTAGCAACGAAGCATTAAAGAATTGCAAGAATTCATCCAAATTACCTTTGCAAATAGATTCAAAGTTGAGAGTCTTGAAACTGAAACAGCAGTCTTTTGAGTGAATTGGTGCAAATAATGTGTTAATGGGAGATCTTGGGAGATAAATGATTGTCAAGTACAGAGGTTGAAAAGTGATTGCTTTTCAGTTTTGTAATAGAAGAATTGGTCTGATTGGAAGCAAACAAAGATTCTTCTCTTCTTTTTTTTAACTAAAATGGAAAGGTTAACAGATTTCAGGCAGAATAAACTAAAAAAAAAATCTTATTCCATTATATTGGGATGTATTTTAAAACAATGCGAAATAAAAGAGTTTGTCTACTTTACTTAGCACTGTACCACACTACAGGTTCATTTTCCGTATTGGCTATGATTTCCTTAAATGGGAACTCAAGTTCCTTGCTTATATGTTGATATATGTGTTTAGAAAATGAAATGTAGGTGAACTGTATCCTGTCTTTTCATCATACACAGCTAAATCTAGGAGGAACTGCACCCCTTTCCTACTTACAGGCAGAATTCGATGGAGGTTCCTCTATTTACTTCTACGGCAAGATATTAAGTGAGATCTCTTAAAAAGTGGCTCTCAAACTAGACATTCCCCTGTCAGGATGATATCAGCTCCTGGCTACATGGAATTACTATTGACACAATTTAGTGTCATACATGGGAGAAAATGAACACAACCCTATGCAGAATATTCCAAAAAGCAGGAATAAAAGCATTTATCTGAACAGTGGGCCCAGACGTCATGAAGCAGGTAAGGATCTTGAACTTTGATCTTGCATATACTGGATGAATACTCTAGTTCTCGGGTAACTGTGTAAAAGACTGGGATCATCATGCCAGTATCTTTTAGTATATAAATTGGGGGGGAAAAGAGGAACTGTTGACATTTTTCAGTGAAGCCAACCTCCCTCCCCCAGAATTTCTATATGATCAAGCAGAATGTTTTCGATTGAAGCAAATTTAATTATTTAAAAAATTATATTAGTCAAAAATATTGCAATACCAAATCAGAAGAGACTGCCTATTGGCTCATTTTTCCTTCATATGATCAAAATTTTGATGAAAGTAACCTGTCACTCAAATCTTCTGTATTTTATTAATTTTGGAAAGGATTCCGCTATGCATCAGCAAAATATTTAATTAATTCAGCTCTCCAAAAAGCATTGCTATTAATTTTTTGCATGATTTTTATTAATTTGTCCTACTGCAGATGAACAGCTTGATCTGAACTGATGCAAAATGATGTCTGCTTGAAAAGTTGGGAAAATTTGCATAGGCAGAAAATAACTAGCAAAGCTCGTGCTACGATAAACCTCTTGCTTTGAATAAGTTCTCAGAAACCAATTTTTGCCTCATATACTGATGACAATTTGCAAGAAGTCACCCTTTTTATTACACTCAGTTGCTAGCTCAAGGAAAAATGCCATGCTATGAATTACTAACATCACTTCCCACAGTAGCTGTGGTCTCCTTAGGGTTCTTTTGGCCAAGTACCAGACTAGCTCTGCTTGTGACATTTTGTTTGATAACATCATAAAGTGGTAAGGCCATGGAATGTATACATAGCAGTATGCACTAATAAAGTGTTTATCCTTTAATGTCTCCCAGATGCTTGCCTATAGCTTTTTCCAGAAGTAAAGAGAATGTGTTGGCTGGATGTGATCTTGTGTTTATGTTGTCTGCTGGGTCTGCATGATAAGTCACATTCTTTCCTCCTTTGCTTTTGTAGAGTCAGTAAAGCAAGTGCTGCCTTAAAGGTCTGTTCATCTATGTGTAACAAATGCCAGGTCCATTAAATATCTAGGATCAAATGGTAATAAAACTGGAGGTTAGAAGAACCTCATTTAGAGAAAAGCCGTCAATAATTTCTGTGTTACACGAAATTACAAAATTCTGTGAGACTCATGATGTTTGACTCCAGGGAGTTTTGGAGTTATTAGAATGAACAGAAGACTTCCCAAATTTAAGAGAACATTCAAGACACAATATGTTTATTCTGCCATTCAGTAAGAAAGGGCACGATGCTTGGAATTCTTTATTGCTTACCTTTTGACACTCATTTATGGTTGTTGAGACAGGTGCAAATGGCAATTGTTGTGACTACCTTTGTACTTACATTTTGCTCAGCTGTAAAACACCAGCAGAATCAGTGAGTGCCGCAGGGCAGTAGAAAAATGGAACCTTGGCTTTTTACCCAGGTAGGAGTATCTGTTCAGCTAAGGCTGAAAATCAATCAAGAAAAATCAATTGAAATATTTTTACAAGTCAGTAAAATGAAAATGTAATAAGTTATAAATGTTATAAGTTTTTCGTTGTTTACTCTGTGTGCTGGTTTGGGCTGGCGTAGAGTTAAGTGCCTTCAGAGTAGCCAGTACGGAGCTATGTTATGGATTTGTGACCAAAATGGTGTTGATACCACAGGGATGCTTACTTAGTGCTGAGCAGCCTCAAGGCCTTTTCTCTTTCTTACCCCACCTCAGCAGTGAGGAGGCTGGGTATGCACAAGAAGCTGGGAGAGGACACAGCCAGGACAGCTGACCCCAAGTGACCAAAGAGAATTTCCAGACCGTATGGCATCATGTTCAGCATATAGAGCTGGGGGAAGATGAAGGAAGGGGGTGACTTTCAGAGTGACAGCATTTATCTTCCCAAGTCACTGTTACACGTGATGGAGCCCTACTTTCCTGGGGATGGCTGAGCACCTGTCTGCTCATGAGAAGTGGTGAATGAATTCCTTGTTTTGCTTGTGCAGAAAGCAAAAGCTTTCCTTTACCTATTGAACTGTCTTAACCTACGGGTTTTCTCACTTTCGCTATTCTCATTTTCTCTCTCATTTTGATGCATGAGGAGTAGGTGAACAGTTGTGTGATGCTTAGTTGCCATTTGGAGTTAAATCAAAACACTTTGTCATGAGATACCAGGTAGTATTTTCGAAAATGTTTAAATGCTTTTCAAGCCCAAGTACTCTTTCAGTTGCAATACAGACATTTAGGCCCAGACTATTTACGCTTGTCAAAGCACTTCACAGTGTATGCAATTTATTCTGTGTCTGTTACAGCAGCATCTGCCAGCACAGTGATCATCATCAAGGAGGTGATCTTTGGCTGACAGCAGAAACTTCCATTATACAAACAGTTGTACTGTCAAAACTGAACTTTTGCTGAATTAGCTAATTTTACTTGAAAGGACTGGAAGAGAAAATGTTAGTGGAGACACTGACTTGTCAGGATGACACCAAATACCTTCAGGTCTGAATTTTTCCTAGTCCAAAAATACTTTTTAATGTGTGCATCCCATTTTACAAAAGTACAGAACGGCAAAGGCTCACTGTGCAAGATCCAGGACAGGGTTGTGGGTCTTCAAGTTTACCTGTAGAATGCCTAGGTGTTATGAACATGGTCCTAGAGAGTCCCACATCCCACATTAACATGCCTTCCAGTTCACAGTCTCTGAGACACTTTGGAAAAAAATCCACAGACTCAGGATGTTAACAGGTTGTAGCTTAAAGTCAGCTGTCCAATGGGAAAGCTTTCCTGAGAGAGCCACTAAACACCAAGCACAGGGACAATCCCCAAATGCCACCTGCTGCATATCCCAATAACAATGCAAGAACATAATTTTGTCCAGTGAAGAACCAGAGACAAATGATGATGATGCAAAGCTCATAATCTTTTCTTAAAACTCCCCCTTTCTGGAGTGGTAGAAACAGTAGCACTGATTCACTAACAAACATATAATGATAACACATATCAGGAGAACAAGAGATTCCTTTGTCTGTAGTGCCTGAGGGGATCAAATCAGCTGTTTCTGCCTTTCACGTGGGAGGCTATAGATACTGTGTTTGCTTATTGCTGGGTCCTGGAGTGGAGTGGAGAGAGAGAGAGACGCAGCAGGCAGGGAGTGCAGTGAGATTGATCTATTTAATTAATTAACAGCTATTTTATAGGATAATTTTCTCATGGTTTAATTGGTCAATTCCTCAACCACCCCCCTGGGGTGATTGGTCAAACTATATTGAGAATATTTTCTCTACTTGTACTATAAACAATATGCAGGTGTTGATAGTTTACAAAAACTGTACAGATAACTTCCGTGAGAGAAAGAAGTCTCTCACAGGATAGAAAAGAAGCAATTTTGTATCCACAAGATACTTTCCATCCATTGCACTGAAGCTGTGCAGAAGGTGATGACCCTATGTTGAAGAACATAGCAACAATCTGATGGTCAGGATTGTCAGCTACAGGGGAGAGAGAAATATCATGAATTATATTTGCATTGCTTCAGATCAAGACTTTTCAAGAAGTATGCTGTAGTCATATGATTATTGTTCAGTTTTGAAAAGGACCAGATGAAATAGAATCACCATTCAAATGCAGTCAGTCAGTTTAAATGACCTAACAGGTTGCTTTCAGCCTTTATTTCTGTGGTTCTATATGCCAAAGCATTAATATTAACTGGAAATTATCAGGTTGAATGAATAAGTTTTGAAAGATTTACTTTACGCTGGCCTAGATAAGAATTAAACAGGGGTGAAACAGATTTAAATATATGAAGAGCTAAAAATAAACAATATAATACTTGCATTATTACTGTGTTCTCCTCGAAACACTTGGTCTCAACTTATTTTACAAGATATTTAATATTTTAGGAAGGCAGTGCCTTAAAAGTAACAAAAAAAGAGAATATTTTCTGTACTGAGGATAAAGTAACTACTACGATTGGCTGGGTTTTTCTAGAATACCAGAGAATCATAGAATGGTTTGGAAGGGACCTTAAAGGTCATCTAGTTCCAGCCCCCCTGCCATGATCAAGGTACATCTACTAGTTCAAGTTACTCAAAGCCCCATCCAACCTGGCCTTGAACACTTCCAGGGATAGGGGCACCCATGGTCCAGTGCAACATGGTCCAGCGCCTCACCACCCTCACAGTAAAATTTTCCTCCTAATATCTAATCTAAACCTACCCTCTTTCAGTTTCTCCTTATCCTGTCACTATATTCCCTTGTCCTTCTCAAGCTCTCTTTTAAGCCCTTTTTAAGTACTGGAATTTTGCTATAACCTCTACCCAGAGCCTTTAGTTTTCCATGCTGAACAACCCAGTTCTCTCAGCCTGTCTTCATAGAAAAGCTGCTCCATCCCTCTGGTCATCTTTGTGTCCCTCCTCTGGACTCATTCCAACAGGTCGATGTCCTTCCTTTTCTGAGGACCCCAGAGCTGAAGGCAGCACTGAAGGTGGGGTCTCCTGGGATAAAATAATATAGTCTATGCCTGATCTGGAGATGGGAGACAACTGAAGCGAGTGATTAATTTTTTAACATGTATGCTGAGTCTAATAGAAGAGATGTGCTTTACAATGTTTGTTTATGGGATATGAGCAGTCCTTTGCATAGAACAGGATTGGTAACAACAGTTAGTATATTGGTTTAAAAAATTACATACATGAAGCTTTTTTTGGTCATTATTTCTCAAGACTGTGCTTAAACCAATGGCTTAGCGTTCAAAAGTCGGTGCTATTAAGATCTCTCAAATGATCACTAGCAATCAGATGATTGATTCCTTTATTAAAATCAGTAAGACATTTTTAGCCTGGGTAGGAATGGGATTTCACTACGTGCATGTAACACTGTCAACTTGGTTTACTTCTTGTTTTCCTTCAGAGACACAGCTCTGTCAATAATCTCCACAGTGCACACGTTAATTCGGTCATGGATTCCAAGCAGCAAACTGAGCAGTAGAAATCTGGGTATGGAAGAAAGAGTAGTTTGTTGCGGGGGATTGCATTATACAAAGGGCGTTGACATGAGCCAATGCCCAAACTTGTCCTAGAAATCAGGGTTCAATCTGTGCCATCAGTAACAAAGTCAGTATAGATGGACTTCAGGCAGCTAAAAATTCAGTCAAAAGGGAATATATTAACTACATTAGGGACTGTAGCTGTAATTAGATCTATGATGAGACTGAGTGTAAGACAAAACAATCACATCATCAATTTAATTTATTTTAAAAAAAATGGCCATGAACTTCAAATATTTTAAGGTCAGAAGTCAGTCCTGGTTAATACACGTCATAGGATTTTCATGAATTAATTAGCATTGACTTCTATGAGACCATGACCTTTACTGTTTAGGTTTTCCCTATTACATGTAACTGCTGAAATCACCAGATTAGAAAGAAATTTAAGATATTTTTCAGTTCATTCACTTAGAACTTTCCAATGCTATTTGCAGTCCACTGCATCAGTGTCATATGCTTCTATAAAGGGAACTCATATGCCCTGTCTCATCTGGGCTCTGCAAGAGCATAATTCTTTTCAGCTCCAGGTAACTATGTAACTATGTGAAAATAACAATCATAGCAAACTGATATTTCACAGAGAAAGGGAGGGAGAGGAAAAAAAGAGATAGACATGGAATGGCATAAGTGTGTTTCTCTTGTCTCTGGATCAGTTTGCAGACTAATGGGATAAGCAGGTGAGAAAGCAAACACCCTTAAACACCTTAAAAGGTCATTGCAATGGATAACTCACTGCTTTTTACAAATAATTATTCTTCCACATTTTTAAATGAAACTGAAATCTTCAGTATGCAAAAGTGAGATGAGTCTTTTATCCAAATAACTCAAAAGGGGATACATTTGTGACAATACATGAATATGGAGATTAAGTGGGAGTTCTTCCCATGTATGTTCCCTTTGCCTGTGCAGATCTGCAAGTATAGGGAAATCTGTACCTGATCAAGTTGCTGTTGCATTTACTGACTACTACTGGATTTGTACTTTTTTTAAAAAAATTTTTAATTGTTTCCTGAATAGATGCAAAGTTTGGAACCCACAGCAACTTGTGGCAACTAATTCAATATGTTAAATACACTGTGTGAAAGCATTCCTCTTTTATTTATTTTGAATCATCTTCTTGGTCATTAAACTTGATGTAGTTTATTTGGTCATTTCTTATACTGGATCTTTTTTTATTGGATGTGACTGGGCTAGTGATAATTTTTCTCCATAGCAGCATGTGTGGTGCTGTGAATTTGTGATCTAAACAGGGTTTATAACACGGGGATGATTTAGCTACTGCTGAGCAGTGCTTGCACAGAGTCAAAAGTGCTTGCACTTTTCTTCCTCTTACCCCATCCTGGCAGTGAGAAGGCTGGGAGTGCACAAGAAGCTGTGAAGGGACACAGCTGGGATGAATATTCCTATGGCATCATGCTCAGTGACAAAAGCTTGGGAACGAATGAGTTCATGGCTATGGGGTTTGTTTTCTCCAGTAACCATTAAGTGTGCAGAGATTCTGCTTTCCTGTAGATGGCTGAACACCCGTTTGTGGAAAACTTCCTTATTTTGTGTGTGCAGCTTTACTTCACTCATTAAACTGTCTGTGTCTTGGTCCATGCCTTCTCAGCTTTTGCTGCTCAGATTTTCTTCCTCATCCCACTGGGGATGGTGGTGAGTGAGGGACCTGGTGGGTGCTTAGCTGCTGACTGGGGCAACCCACCACAACTGTCTGACAAAGTTTTCAGCTTTCTTTATGAGTCTTTTAGAGTGACTATATTCCTTTCTGAGATGTGAGAATTATAACCACACATGATTTTCAAGATGCAAGTAGATCACAGAATGGAATGGTGAAATAACATTTTTGTCTTGTGGTATCTATTCCTTTCCTTAAAAATTTGCGTCATTTTGCTTTCCTGTGTGATAGCTATGGGTAATTTTCTTAGATTATCCATTGTAGTGTAGTGATGCCTTCCCCAGCTACCTAGAAACAGAGACTGCACAAGAGTGAGGGAATAATGGTAGGTATTTAATTGAAAGGCATTCAAAGGTACACCCTGGGGAGCCAGAGGCTACATCCAAAATGGACCCCAAGATGGACGGCAGGTCATGAGTTCTTCACACTTTTATAGGTTTGGTCCATTTGCATATCAGCATAAATTCACCAATTAAAACTTTAGCTTTCTTCAATTTTTCCACCTCTCTTGCAGCCCTAGTTTACACCTTTGGGCCTAGGACAGCCTGAGTGTCCTTGAACAGCAAGCTCAGAGAAGCTTTGTTGTGTCTATCTGGTCTAAGAGAGCAGCTAACGAGCTACAAGAAACTCCAGAGTTACACACTAGGCGATGCAGGATTTGAAAAAATATAGAAGTTAAAACCTAAGGCATCAGTAGAGATAGTTTTTTTCCTCAGTGGTAATTAACTAGTTCAGAACTCATCATGCTACATGCAATTTAAAATTGGTTTTTCCCCGTGGGCACAATTCTACACTTATTAAGACAGAATTTCATCTGCTAATTGCAGTATACTTTTAAACCCCCTGTAAAGAGTCAGTGGGCCAAATAGTACCTATAGGGTTCTCTTGAGATATGCTGTTCTATACCAATCAAGGTGATAAACACAGAGAAAAAGGGCTCCAGGAATTTGAACTAGATTTTCCAGAAAGCTATGACAGGGATTTTTTTTTTTGCACATAATTATTCTCTGGGAAAACCTTATATAAGTCACAGTGAATTATACTGACAAAAGAAAGTGATGTTCCACTTTATCTTATATCAGGTGACTATTATGTCAAGTTATTTAAAAAGATGTTTGGTACTAGCCAATCCTTTTGCTACTTTAATAATCTGAAATGAACAGATCATCCCCTCACAATAATGAGCAATATTACATGTCTTTGGCTTGAGACATATGGTCACTTTGAGCTATACTTTTCTGACGCTAATACCTGAGTTCAAAGACATAACTAAATACAGATTAGAGTGGAAATTTACAAGGGATCATATGACTGAGTAGTTTGCTCAGGTAAAATAAAAAGGAGAATAATTTCTCCTTGAAAACATAGGGAAATCCCTTATTAATCTAACATATCAGACCTAAGAAATGTGCTGCTACTAATACATGTGATACTTTTGTAAAAATATTTCAAGTTTAAATTTAAACATATTTAAAAGGAAGTTGTCTCAACCACTTGCTGTTGCTTTGCTGTTCTCACAAAAGCAGTTATTAACTCTTTTTCCACAGTGGAGTAAATAATAAAGTTGTGGTTAAAGACTGGGTCAATCCAGAACAAAAGTCGACTGTAGCTTAGTAAATATAATAGTATTTGCTGAGGAGACTGCATCTTTGTAAGACAATGGCCTAGGAATCTTTCAGATATAATTTCCTGCTTTTGTTCAAAAGCAAAAGGTCAAAGCAGGGGCATTGGAAGAGGATAAAATATGCATGGAGTAAGTTTTTATTTGAGATCCTAGAGTAGAATATCAGGGGTAGATGTTTTTATTTTTCTTTATCTAATGTTATATTTTTTACTAATCTATACCCACTGACACTATTTCAGGTCCCAGAACTGTTGCTGTTTTGTTAAACAAGCAACTCAACAGCTGAAGGAGAGGCGTAAGATGTGGGTTGAAAAATAACACTTATTCACAGATCTTCATATTCTCTTCCCAAATATATATCCCTAGCCCAAATTTTTTTCCTACCTCTTACAGTGCATTAAGTGTTTAAAAGCATTATATTGGACAGGCTCACTCTGTAACAAGAATCAAAGACATAAAAGACAGAGACATCAAAGACATAAGCATGGCAAAATACAATTTGATCGTATGTGTAAGTGGGAATGCACATATCTTGTTGCACTTCTCAAGTAGAAAGCATTAAATGTGCATTCAGTGCCATGACTGTCTGCTACGCGCGGTGAATTTTGGTGGCTTTTCTGTCATGCTTCCTTCATTTTGCTTCCCTACCAAAGCTCTGGCTGCAACCCAGGCATTGCTGGATAAGCCTGAAGTACTCAGCATAAGGTGCACATCAAAGATGGAGAAAAAGTAGCAGGCATGCTGTATGGGCTGGCAATACTCAGCTGGTGGCAGCCTGTTGGGATAATTTTCAACTTGTTGCCAAAATTGCCTCCAGGCTTTGCTGTGATCCACATTTGGGACTTGGCCCAGGAACAGAGTGAGGATGCTGTGAAGTTTGTCTTTGATGCCCGTTATCAACTGTGCCCACTGCAATGCAGGCACAGCTGAAAGTAGGGCCCGACAGCTTTCGCACTTCTAGGCAAGTCCCTGACCAGCTTTCCAGATGATATCTTTCTGGCCTCTCCCCAGTGGAACTGTGCCTGCCTGACACTTGCCTTTCTCTCCACACTGTAGCTTTCAAGGAGACCTTTTCCTCTATGATTTTCTGAAATAAATCAGTTGTGAGACTTGGAAGCAATGATGTTTTCAGTTGGCGCATTTGTGCCCACCAGGAGTAGCACATGCAGTTACATGATGCTCAGAGCTGATAACAGCTCTCAGAAAGGACACCTTGGAGAAAGCTTCTGTAAGCCTCCTCAGCAAATCCAAGGTGCTGAGTTGCCTGTGTTAAGATTTGTTGACTGTGAGTTTGCTGTGCTTTCTTTCTAGCTTTTTTTTTTCTTACCTGGGAGAGTATTGCCCTTCCCTAGTTAGATTTATGCTCCAATACCTGAAAATTAAGGGGTTTAGCTTCAAATTGCTTGGCTACTGAATTAAGGACTGTGGGTGAAAGCTCTTATCAAGGACACAAAACATGTCTAACCATATCTTATTCAATATTTCACCATACTGCTCTGCTTGGTCTATGTTAAAGCACTAGTAGGAAAATCCAGACTTGATCCCACTTTTTCTCCTGAATTAAATCCTCAGGAAGCTGCAGATCAGCTATTTTCAGCTATGAATCAGACAGTGACACTACAATTAACTCTTTTGCAGGCTGTAAATTGAAGACATAGGTTCATTATATGACGTTGCTCTCAAATCTTCTTTTTTTCTCAGGGAACAGACGAAATGTTTACACTGTGTCTGTGCCATTTGATATTTGTGATTGGCAGGTTATAGGTGGCCAGGTTTGAGCTTTGTATCCTAAACTCTCTTACAAGTAATGTAAAGAAATAAGTATTATTATTCTCATCCTAAAGTGTCTCTCTAAAACAGATCAAGTGAATGATGCTGTAAGAGTAGCAAGAAAGCCTACAGTGAATCTCTCATCTTTTGACATCTGAGTAGCATAAACTTAAAATTGAGGTGAATCCTACTGTATTCTGTTGCTTAAATGTCAACTGGATTCCATATGGTAGCATTTTTATGTAGGAGAGTGCCAAGAAATTGGAGTTTGTTCTTAGAAAAAATTAATGAGAGAAGACAAAAAGCAGGGTTCTGTTCCAGGTTCGGACTCTTGGCTATAAGGTCCCTGCAGTGCACATAAGGGGGATCTAATTAATACAGGTAGTGCTGAAGCAGCTTTTCATCTGGGTGGATGAACAGATCTTCTTTAGGCTGAGCTCTGAGCACTCTCTTTTCACTGGCCGTAAGGGAAGCTTAGGCACCACAGAAATAAATAACAGTGATATTTCATCCAGTGATTTAATCTTAGTAGGTGGATGAATGACTGTGCCTACCACATTTTTATTCACAGTCAGGCTTGGAAATGAGAACATGGGTATGTGCTTTTGTCTGTTGTTTACTTAATAAATAATGCCTCACTCATGCTGGGCCTAAAGGTGTTATAACCAATTTAGTATTTGTATGCTTGGGAGGTATAAGGGCTACACAATACTTTCGCCCTTTTTGTGATATATGTATCACTCTAGGAACTGTTATTCTTTGACAAAGGAATTTATACACTTTTCTATGACTCTTTGGAATAGTCAGCTATGACACGGTCACAGGGCAGGCAAAATTGCTGTGTGAGAGTTAAAAATGTTAAATAGTACAGATGTAGGAAATCCTAGGGACTTGATGGGCATAAGAGGAACAATATTAGTTCCTGGCTGGAGACCTTCAGAAGTTTTTACAATAAATGCACGTCAATGAGAAAGGAAGAAAAAACTGTGCTGGGAGAACATTTATTGTTATTTTCTATACTAACATTTATTATTCCCTATGCCAACATTGTTATTTCCTAATAACATTTATTGTTATTTCCAACTATACTGTTGGTTCAGAAGTTACAATAGCTCATGCTAACTCTTCATAGAAGAACTACATGGCTGATAAGTGCACAACCTTCACGAATTTGTAACTCAGTCAAGATCTATTGATCCTTATAGTGTCAGGGCTGGGTGGCCTTAGAAAAATAAAGATCTTACAGCTTATGTAGTATAGAGTACCTTCTGAAATGAGTATTTGGCTTCTAAAATTTCTAATCTTGAATTTTCTCACAGATTCTCCTGCATATAGAACCTGGAACCTGGTTGAGCCCTGGAAAAGCTTGAGAAGTCTTGTACCTGGGTTGGTAAAACACTGGTATCAGTACAGGTTGAGGCATGAATGGACTGAAAGAAGCCCTGTTGAGGACTTGGTGATACTGGTGGATGAAAAACTGGGCATGAGCTGTCAATGTGTTTTTGCAACCCAAAAATCCAATCAAATCCTGGGCTGCATGGAAAGCAGTGTTGCCAGCAGGTCAAGGGAGGTAATTCTGGCCCTCTGCTCTGTTGAGACCCACCTGCAGTGCTGCATCCAGCTCTGGGGTCTCCAGCACAGGAAGGGCATCAGCCTGTTGGAATGAGTCCAAAGAAGGGCCACAAAAACTGTTAGAAGGATGGAACATGTCTACTGTGACACCAGGCTGAGAAAGTTGGAGTTGTCCAGCCTGGAGAAGAGGAGGCTTTAAAAGACCTATTTGTGGCCTTTCAGTATGTGAAGGGTGCGTATAAGAAAGACGGGGACAAGCTTTCAAGCTTTCTATCAGGGTCTGTAGTGATATAACAAATGGTTAATGGTTTTAAATGAAAAGAGACTAGATTGGGACTAGTTATACAGAATGAATTTTTTTAGGATGAGGGTGGTGAGACTCTGGAACAAGCTGCCCAGAGATTTGATAGATGTCCCATCCCTGGAAACATTCAAGGTCAGGTTGGATGGAGTTCTGAGCAACCTGATCCAGCTGAAGCTGTCCCTGCTCGTTGCAGGGGTGTTGGTGTAGATAATGTCCCTTCCAACCAAAACTATTCTATGCTTCTATATCTGCATATTGCACCTGAAGTATTTCCCATGTCTCCTGATGCTTTCTAAAATCAAGTATCTCCTTACATGAAATTTGGCTCCTTAGCCATTTTCTTCAAAAGCGCATGGTCTACGTCATGCTCCTGAGTACATAGTAAAAAGCCATCAATATCCATGGATATATCCATACCTATGGATAAAATCATGCCTTTGTCTGTGCCATGGAGGTCTACTGATTCAAACTCATACTTTCTGGTCCATATTTCTACAACCAGACTGGAAAGCTAGTGTTACTGTGTTATTTAGATGCCACTTCCAGTTCAAGAATTTGCAAGAAATTGCACCTGAATCTTGAGTCTTGTGAGAAGAGCAAATGAGAGGTGACTCAGAGAGGCCTGAGAGTTTTGGTCATGTACAAGGTGAGGTAATATACTTTGGTTTTTTCTTCCAACAGTTTTGGGGTGTTTTTTTCTGCTTCAGATTTTGTTTTGGAGGCACCTAAATTCTTTATTTTTTTTGAGTTTTATTTATACAGATATGAAAGTCTGGCAATGATGGCAGTGTACAGTAAGTTAATGTTCTCATTTATAAATTTTGATGTTTAATTTCTAGCTATGGTACTAAAAGAAAATTAAGCTGACATATTCCCTTAAACTTGCTTAAAAACCCATTGTTTTTTAAAATGGCATTAAAATTTTACTTTAGAAAGATCTGTTTTCTGCTTATGAACTCTGCTCATGACAGTGTAGTTTTCAATTCAAAGCTCTATGAAGTAACTGCTTAGAAACACCCAGTTCTGTGCTGAGTTTTGGTGATTATTTGTTTTCTAAGGCAAGTGCAGTTCTGCACCTGAGCAGGTGGGGAATAGAATAGTTCTGTAGAAAAAGACCTGAGGGTGCCAGTGGGGAGGAAGTTCAAGATAAGTCAGTGCTGTGCCCTTGCAGCAAAGAGGGACAACCTCATATTGGGCAACACCAGTGTAGGCAGCAAGTCAAGGCAAGTGATTATTGCAACGTATTCAACACTCGTGAAACTACATTTCATTCCAGTTTTGAGCTTTCGAGTACAAGAAATCCACTGACATCCTGAGGTCACCAAGCCAGTGAGGGGACTTCAGCACCTGGAGTACAAGGAGGGACAGTGAGGGCTGAATCTATTCAGCCTTGAGAAGAACAGGGCATGGGGAGACCTTGCTGTTGCCTATAACTTCCTCATAGCTGGGAACAGAGAGAATGGGGCAGACTCTTCTCAGAGATGTACAGTAGGGGCACTGGACACAAGTTGGAATACTGAAAAATATTATTAGAAGGAAGGAAAATTTCTCATCGCGAGATTTGTCAAATGCTGGAGCAGCTGTGCAGAGGGATTGTGGATTGTCCATCTATGGAGATATTCAAAACCTCACTGAGTATGGTCCTTGGCCACCTGCTTAATTTGCCTTGCTTTGAGCAGGAGCAGGAAGGCTTCAAGAAATCCGTTCCAATATACCGTACTTTATGGTTTTGTAATTCTTTAGGATAGGAATATAAAATTGCAGAGGAAGTATATTCTAAAACTTGTGCTGAACTGAGGAAAACAAATGTTTAACTTGAACAAATGCTGTTTCTTCCTTGGTTATATGAACAGTTTAAGAACCTGTCCACAGTGGAGAAATCGGTAGGTGTTGTCTTAGCCACACGTTAACTTACTGAATTGATTACCCAGCGGGTGTGGCCACACAGTTCTTGCTGTGCCATGCGGGGTCATCGGCAGCATGAAGGGTCGTCCGAAGGGAATGAAAGGTCAGACATACATGCAAGATACAGGACAGCTAATCAGCAACTGCAGGTTTCTGCAGGTCAACATCCTGTGTGTCTGTGTGCTCAGCTTATAGTGAGTACACCAGGAAATGAATGAAGGAATGAACTAAAAGTACCCACCATTTGTGGGGGCTAAGTGTTTAGACAGACAGTGGCAGTAAATTAGCTTCTGGCTGGCTGACATGGCAAGTTAACACCTTCATATCCCTGCCTAGTCTCTTTTCTACTTTTCTTCCTGTTTTGTTTTTGCTTATTCTACCATTCTCTTTCCTCTATAGTGTGGTTTTAAAATTTATTTATTTATTTCTTTGTGAGCTTTTTAATTTTCTTCCAGTTCTCTATTAAATATCAAAATTCTTTCAGGTGTTCTTCCTAATTTTCCATTCTTCCCAGTAGTTCCTCAGATAACCTGTTACCTAAATTATCACCCTGTATCTTTTTTTTCTCTTGCCTAATCTGATTGTGAGTTCTTTAGGGTAGATAGTGGACTGATTATGTTGAATATTGTTGGATTTATTAAAGGGAAAAAAACTTGTTCAAGGTATTTAAGCATGTGTTTGTGAAGTACAATGTAAATGCATAACAATAGCTGTGATTAACACTAATAATATTACTGTTGTCATGGTTAGTAATAAGTGTGATTAATACCAATATAAATATAATTTGCCATTAGTGCAGTTGTTCAGTGAAGATGGTTTTGATAATAATGAACACTGTCACCAAATATTCTTCTTGATTTTAAAGCAGACATCCTACTAATTTGCCTTGCTCATAATTTATCTGATGTAGGTAAAATATTAGATGGTTCAGTAATTATTAATGTACTTAAGCTACTCCTTTATTGAGAGGAATAATTACTGCTTGCTTCCATTCGTCAATCATTTTGCACTGCTGCATGGACATGCCCATATCGGATTGTACATATTCAAGAGGGGCTCACTGAACCCTTGGGATTCTATTTTCTAGTGTTTAATAGCGTAGCTCTGTAGGTATATTTTTTTAAAGTATGTCATTTTTTCATTAAGAAATCTGCAGTCACAAAATCCCTGATTGTGATCTAAAAGGTGGTAAATGACTACATTAATTTTATTATGTCAGAAATAGTTGGAGCAGGGAAAGTATTAGAGAAAAGCCTTACACATCTTTCATGTTACTTTTCTCAGAGTATCAGTTCATGGCTAGCATGGCAAGCAGGCTCCTGTGCTAGATGGACTTTTGATCTACCTATGCAGCAACTTGTATGAGCATGGGGAGCATGAGACCCTTTTGGGTAGACACCCCAGAAATCAGCCAACAGCTGTACCCGAGTGGGACATAATGAGAGGGGTATGGAAAATACCCTAATTCAGAATAGATCGTGGACTTATGTGTTAGGCTTTCCTTCTGGTAGAATGGAGCAATGGATATAAACCTTCTCAAAGAGAAGGGTGTTAAGCCTCTACCTCCTTCCACCGAAGTGTTCGTTCTTGGCACTCTTTTAAAATGAGGTGGTGACCCACCATGTCCTCAGGTTGGTGCTAACTGCAAATCTGTGTAGGGCGCTCCTTATCTGCCTTACTACATTGGAGGAAAATGAAGTTTTTGAATCCTACTAAAGTACAGGCCTGAGAGAACTGTTCAGCAGCTCAGCTGTATCCAGACATTTACAACAAATAAGACTTTGCACACCTGGCAAGCATTAATATTAACCAGCCATGATCTTGCCAGGAACAGGAGCTTGAATTCTACTTTTGTGTCATGAGTTTCTTTTCACCACTTGTCTCAAGAGTTGTGGCTTAGCCACTGATGTCATTAATTATAGTGAGTTAATTAATTAAATAAACCAGCCTAGATGTATATTATAACATATTAAACCAAAATTGCTTTCACATTCTCCCTTATAAAAATATTTGTTAATAATTAAAATAAAGCCCCCCAGTTAAAAAAAATCAACAAAATTTTAAATATTTTTTAAATGGTCCTACCCAGTTGTTTAAGTTACTTTTTCATGTTTGGTTTGTTATGAAGCCCTAGATTAATATTTCACATGTACTACAGTGTAAAGTTGTTTTAATTAAAATAAACAAGTACATCACATTTTAAAAATAAATAAAAAGCGTTAAAATTTATTTTGAAGTTCTTCGTGAAGGAACAAAATAATCCTGTGGAAGAGGACTTTAAAAATTTTAAAGCACAGCTCCACTCCAAAGACAAGTTGAAGCCAAATATCTGAGACGTCCCTGAATTAGCAGAACAAAGTAAGTTTTTTCTTTTTCCCTGAGCTTGCCTTCCTTTGTGTTCTTAAAAAAAAAAGAAAAATTGAAAAAATCCCTCCAAAAATCCCAAAACCTTTTGTAAGTCTTTGGAACTTTTATGTTTGGACAAGAAAAAAGGAGGCGTAAGCACCCGTGCGCCTTGAGAATGATGGGCACTAACTGGTAGCTACAATTAAACATAAATTAGATAATCACTCTGCTTTATTTTGAATGTTTGTGCCATCCCAGAATTCTCAATGTGCTATGGTAATTAGGTAGACTTTCTGCATATATTAGGCTATATTAAGACAGTTTATGTGGATAGCAATTTCTTCATAGACTTGATTCATGATCACTTCCATTTTAATTAATTTATTTTTATGTGAGTGATAGGAAAGTCATTCAACTGAACCCCCCAGTGTGGACCTGGGGGCCTTATGTTGAAGTGTTTTTCAATAACAGAGGTTAAGTTAATGCTGGGCAGACTGAATTTACATAATAAGTGGCATTTTTATGTACATGTGCAGAAAGAACTCATTTTTTATTGTAATATGACTCACAAACATTCCCAAAGGGAGGAAATCTGTTATTGCCTTGTATCCTCGTTCTTATACATGGTAATCACTGTATGAACAAACATATGTGCCAAAAAAATCCTGTCTCTTAGATTATAAGCAGTAATTATCCCTGCTTAATATATCTGTCACACTGTTGGTAACCGTCTGATGGGGAATGCATGTGCTACTTTGCATTCATTCGGGCTTTCAGTAATTTTTTGAACACTTGAGAAAACTCAGTAAAGCTCAGCTGTGCCTGAAATATTAGAGAGTGCTACAAAATGTGCTTGATTATATCAGTCAATACTGCATCAGAGCTTTGCAATTTATGCACTGCGAATGGATAGTTCAAGTGTGCTACCAAACTGAAACAGGTCATGACTTGTACTCTGCTCTACTAGAAATTGTTTGGCATTTACATGTTTGTTTTCCCACTGTAATAAGTACCATGCAATAAGGATAATTAATTTTAATTCTGGGACGACTTGTTGTGAACTTGATACTGCAAACTTGAAGAGAGACACAAGATAGACCTTCTCTCTGGTGGCTTGCCAGGCTGTCCAGGGGAAAGTTTCACTGACATCCAGAGAATCTCCAAAAAGACGTGTCATGAAGTGAGCAGCAACAGGTATTAAGGTTAAGAATCCCAGAGGAATTTGTAGTATAAAAACCTAGCTTTTAGGTACATTGCATCCCTGCCTGAGAAGTTCTCAGGAATTAGATACACAAGCATGAGAGCCTCACTTTAACCAATGAGATACTTATGAATTAACCACAGGAAAGCAGAGAGGAAATGCTGGTGGTAGAAATAATTTTTCTTATTTCCAAGGAACTAAAAACCTTTTCTCAGACTGCCAGAGATGCCCATCTTCAAAAGGGACCTCAATCTCTTTTAAAGTGGGGCTAGGAACTTGTACCAAGGTATGATCAGAAAATGTCCCTGGGTTGAATGTCTCTCCTTTTCTTCATGAGTTCAGTGATTATGGTGCACACTTGACAGGGGAGGAATTTGTTGAATACCACATACCCACTGTATGAGTAGTTCTCAAGAGTGTTTCAAATGAAGATTTTGATCGTCTGATGAACTGCAATTGCAAAAGCCTTGAGCACAGCTTGTTAATGGATCCAGGATCTTGAAGATCTACCAACTCTTTGAGAATGCAAACACCTCTGGGGACATGAGGAGGGGTTAGTGTGCCAGTGCCAGAACAGGAAAAATATCCAGCAGGTTAGCCATAGAAAGACTTCTATAGATGTGAAGTGTAGACAGTTCATGAATCTGTGGGGTTTTTGGTTAGTTTGTTATTGTTCCTTTTGGCCCATCTATTTTTCTGACATTTTGAGCTCAGTAAGACTATAGGAGGCATTAGGAAGGGAGGAAAAAGTAATTCATCTTGAGATAGTCCTTATGTTCAGAAAGCATTTGGGAAGAAAACATGCAAGAACTTATAAAAATATTCAGCTCAGGTTTACTCACTCCATATGTCTGAAAGTGTCTGGTTCACAATGTGCACACCTAGGAGCTGTGGTGTACTGATCATTACAGTGCAGTCTCACTACATCAGAATAGAAATTTGAAGCCAAATTTTCAGTTTCAATTACTGATTTTCACTGTCTGTAGAGAAATCAGAGATTCTCCATATGAAGGTGCAAAACAGAATCTTTCTTATAAGTCACTCTACTTCTCGCAAACTCTTGAAAAATGGAAACTGATGGGTTTCTGTGTTATGTATATGAAATAGGTATCTTAGCACATATGAGTTTGTTGCTTTTCACAGTGTAAAAACTGCATGCTAAAGCTGAGTTCTCCTAGCCTCAGACTTTTTATTCTGTATGGTGTTACAGACCACCATCAATAGAACGAGGGAAGGTTATCCCTCATGAAATAGAAATCATAGTCAGTCTAGGACCCAGTTTTCCTCCTCTATTCCATGAGGATTCACCAGCCAGTTCAGTTGGTTCCTAACTTCTGAAACTAATCACTGGTTCTTATTGTAATTAGCTGTGTCAGTGAAAGAAAGTTCCCATACACTTAAATTTCTACTGCTTATACTGTACCAGCTCCCAGTAGTCAAATGGTTATTTGAAATAGTTTTTTACTGAGGTCATCTTATTTTCAAGGGCTTAGACATTTAATCTATGATGTGGGCTGTTCTGTATGAGTTATTTGGATGTCAGGGAACAGTCCTGGACATTTACTTCGGTAGCCAGTAGCTTCAGTGGACAAAGTTGCTTAATTCAGGGGCTCACCAGAGAAATCCAGGAGAAGAGATAACTGTGCTGGATCTCTTTCCATTTGGCCAGCTCTAGGGAGGCTCCCTGTACAGTAAGATATCCACCAGTTGTCATGTCAGTTGACTCTTTGTTCCCTTACAGCTTAATTACTCTTGCTATGTGTATGTAAAACAGTTGAATTAGAGAAAATTCCTATGGTGAAGAGCTGAATGAAGCTGCAGGTTAACAAAAGCCTTTTCTTCTTACATTATCTTTTAATCTGTTGTATAAATGTCACGAGCAGGATACACTTTAATTAACAGGAAGACAGGTGATGTGATACACTATTCTTCATCCAGAAGCAGCAGTAGCAGGTATTGATTGATTAGAGTATGACTCTCATCCTGGAGACCCAGCATGAGAGCTATAACAGAAGGACAGGGCAGCAAAGACATTGGGTCCCTTTGATAAGACATGACAGAAATGCTGATAGTGAAAGAAGCCAAAGCTGCTATCTTTGCCTATTGCTGCGACTCGCTGGGCTCATGTAATATTTCACTAAACACAAGAATTTATTATGAGTTTCAATATTACCTTTTTTTTGACAGAAGCAATAGCAAGTACTCTGAACGTTGCTTGGCTTTATCCAGGGTGAAACTGACTGAGTCAGAAATTGCTTCTACATGAACATTGATTTTATTCTCAGAAGACTCACCAGCAGCACTCCAACACTGTACAAGCAGGTTAGCCTGTCCCAAATATCCTACTTGTATGTTCCACTGCAGCTGCTTTTGCTTTCATGATAATATAAACAGCAAATTTTACTGTCTTGCTATATTTAAAACCAGATGGTTGGCCCACTTAACCCCAGGCAAACATTGCAATTCCTCCTTTTTTGGATTTTTAGTATTTGTTTGCTGACCAAAGCACCAGGGTTTGTTACACAGCACCACATTTCTTGTACAAGCCTTTTTAAGTCTTGCACACTTATATAATAGAAGCATATCCATTCTGCTTCTAACCAGAAAATATGAATTGTAATCTAAAATACATGCATGAAACATTAAAAAAAGAAAAAGCTCCGTGGCATAAAAATAATTCCGTGTTTGCAAGTGTAATTTGGAATTATCAACAGAAGCAAAGACTGACAACATAATGACATTACCTTTTGAATCAGAAATTACCAATTATGATCAGTTCTGTTGTGTTTAGTAGTGGAAAAATTACAGACTGTTTGTTTCCAAGATGCAGCTCTTGCAGCTCTTTTTTCATCCTCATTGACCTTGTCTCTTATTTTTTCTGCCAAGGGAATTATATCACTCAGTATGACACAGAAATTATATATGATGCTCACTTTGAGGCTAATGCTAGTTCACAACAAAATACCTGTTGGCCAGAACTTTTCATGGAGAGCTTTTCATCCAATTAAAATTGTGTGAGATTTCCATTTTTAATTGCAGTATTCTGATATCTTCTGTGCTACAAAATCCATCTGGTTTCTGTGTAAATATCAAAAAGCAATTGGGTGGGCTTTGACTTCTATTCCAATTTCAATTCCAATTAAAATTGTCTCTTATTCTATAGCTTTGGAAATATTTGTTTTATTTTTCCTGATCACTGAGTTCTCTGTTCCTCCTGTGGCGCTTACAAGTTCTAATTTTCTTCTGTGTTCACTTTTTCATTGAGGATCCTGTGAGATCTCTCAGTGTCACTGCCCCTCCTAGCCAAAGGCAACAATCAGCAACTCGGAGCTGCTTCATAGTAATTGGCAGTTGTGTTTTCCAAACTAGGGGACTATGACTGCTAATAGAGAAAGTCAGCAAAACCCAAACCCTATAAAACATAATGTGGAAACCTGTTTCAAGTCTAGTAAAAAAAGCCAAGAAACCCCCAAACAGACAAAAACCCTCAATCAAACAAAAAACCACCTTTCACAAAGAAACACCAAGTAGCTGTGGCTACTGCACATGCAACATAAACCTAATGAAGTATGCTCCAGTTATTGCTGTAACCTGAGAATTACCATGATTGCTCTTAGTTGTGAATAAGGGTAGCAAACTTCATAAAAACTCTTTGTCAGCTAGTCATATTGTATTAGAGCTTTAACAGTCTATGTGACTGGACTGACCTTCAACAAACTAAAACATAACCCTTTTAAAAAGAAGATTTAATCACTCTATAGAAGTGAAGCAGTGATAAGTAAAGTCCCTGACAAAAAGAGCTCCTTAGTGAATACATTGCCCAATCACTGACTACACTCCATGTGCACTACATATGCACTTTGGAAATACTATTATGCTCAAAACCTTGCTATAGAAAAAGAAGAAACACAACTTACATGTAAACTAATTTATCATTAGCATCTTGATAATTTAATTGGTGAATTATTATTAGTCCAGATGTAACTATTAAAAAAATAAAAAAAGGAATAATATAGAAAGAAAAGTGTTAAAAATTTTACACACTCTTCCCTTTTTCATAGACTCATAGATTCACACTTGATTGCAGTATCACAGGATGCTGAGGTAGTAAAGGACCCCTGAAGAGCACCTAGTCCAACCGGCCTGCTCAAAACAGACTGAGTTAGATTGCTTAGGGCCGTGTCCCACTGGGTTTTGTTTCTCCAAGGATGAACACCACAACTTCCCTGTGAAACCTGTGTCTCCCTTATGGTGAAGAATTTTTTTCTTATGTTTAATTGCAATTTTCTATATTTCAATTCATGCCTGTAGTCTCTCGTCCTGTCCATGAGCACCACTGAGAAGGTTTTGTCTCTGTCTTCTTTACTCTCCTTATGAGGAATTTGTACACATGGGTAGGATCCTCCTGAGTCTTTGCCAGGCTGAGCAGTGCCAGCTCTCTCTGCCTTTCCTGACAGGAGAGGGGCTCCAGGAGCTCCATCATCTTCATGCTCCCTTGACAAACTCTTTCCTGTCTCCTGGTCCATGTGCCTCTTGTACTGAGGAGCCCAGAACCAGACCCAGCAGTTCAAATATGGTGCCAGTAGGTAGTTTTTTGTTGTTGTTTGCTTATTTGGTTTTATGCTGGTGGTGTGGTCATTCTTCCAATATTCTTCTGGATTATAAAATGAATGATTTAATTCTGTATGTGTAGGGGATGTGCAGTCTGCTGTCAACATTCTGAACCCATTGTTGGGAGAAGTATGATCATAATGATAGCTTTTTTTCTGTACTCTAGGAGCTATTTGGGATCTTGTTTTTTTACGTGCTAACGAGAGCTACACTGTTGCCCTGGCTTTTGCTAAAGCCTTCTGTTTTAACCTTGGAGTCAGAAATTCTTTTTCACACAGTTTTATGTAAATAATAGCCAATGTTTACTTAACGGTATTTTCTGTTTTTCATTCCTTTTGTGATAAGAAAACTTTAATAAGCACCTTTTTTCTCCAGTGGGATTGAGAAGGAAGTGACATGTCCTCCAATCCCTTGTGCAGCTGAGAAATGTATAAGACGTGACATATGTAAATAATAAAAGTCTTTCCCCTCCTTTCTGCTGAACCTGGCAGGTGTGAGAGCGTCTTTATTGTGTCTTCCCAGACACACTACACCTTGCTCTTTTGTCTCTGGCCTGCAAGTTCTTATTGCATCTGAACTTATTCTAAATGGTGTTTTTATTTATGTTAATTATTTTTTTCTTATTTTTTACACCTAAAACTGCTTTTACCAAGCTTCATGTCTGCAAGCTGTTTTTAGCCTTCCAGTTTCTAGATTTCTAGTGCCAGCCTGTGTCCATTTTCTTGTCATCCTGGTGCCATAATCCCTTTACAGGGGTTTTCCCAGCTGAAGGCCCTTGCTCCGTACCAGGCCCATATTCTGCTGCATTCCATTTTTTTCTCAGTGACATGAATATTTCACTTTGCAGGAACAACTACCTGTTAATTACTGTCTTTATGAAATTATTCTTACACCATACAGAGGCTAGTAAAAGGAAAATGAATTAGGCTTATCCACCTGTTCATTAGAAAAAAAAATACGCTACATCTAAACAAACTAGAGTAAAGCAACAGGCTGGTCAAAATTATTTCAAGCAAGGCAAGCCTGACAAACCTCAGTCCTAAGAAGAAACAAAGCCACTATAAAGCCTGTGGTTTTAGTACTGCTAGCAGTACTAATAGAGAGGACCCAGAAGGTATTTCTGGATCATGGAGGAAAGTTATAAAGGGTGAATAAACAATCTGAAAAGTGGGGAAAGGACTGTAAGTACGTGATTTTTCTATAGTTTTGAATCAAAGTTTGCAGTGTGTTCTGAAGTGCTGGCTTCCTGAGAGCGTGAAGAAGTTGTTGCTGTGACATTTAGTGAGCAAGCATCCATAATTGAAAACTTAAACTTGATTTCTTCTCTTTCAAGGCAGAACTTGAAGGACTGAAAAATCAACAAGACTTGATTAATCAAGTTGGCAATGTCAACAGGAAACACTTTTAGGCATTTTATTTGACATATGTATAAATCATGAGCAGCAAAATGTACATACAGTTGCAGGAAATGTACAAAAGCTGTTGTTTTGAAAGTTATACTGCCTGAAGCCGCTATCTCATCAGGGTCTTTGTCAAAACCAGTTTTCTGCAGTGAATTAATTACTTGGCTAAGTATGCCAGCATACTTACAGGAGTGGTCCTTTGTGAATCTGTTCCAGCATACTCAGTGGAAAACTTACTAGAAAGATCTCCAGAAGCAATCTAAGATTCATATGTCTATAAGATTTACATGCTTTAACAGTGCTAGAGCAAGATAAAGACCCCTTGGCCACACAGGTAAAGGAAATCAAACATAACAACTCATGGCTTCACTCTCTTGCAGTCCACAAAATTCTTGCCACTAAGTTCATACTTGGAAACCAGTATTAAGGATGGATGAAAGGTGCGGGCTTCCACAAGGCCATCAGAGAATTTTTGACTTACCGGCATTTCTTTATGGTTAGGCTATGATTTCTTCTTTTGTGAGCCACTTTTCTTTGCAGTCAGCCGATGAGCCTGTCAGCAGAGGAGGCCTAACGAGATTCTTTGAACCAGGCTGTAGGCTTCTCTAATGACTACCATTTGTTCTTAGCTAGTGATCCTTTCAAAAATTCATTTTGTGTGCTGCACCTAATCTACCTTCTTGACAGCTCCAAGCACCTAAACGAGCAGAACTTTTCTCTCCTGAGGCTGAAATAGAACCTTTGTTTACACATAATCTGATAAAAGCATTAATCAGAAAACTTAAAGGGGGTTATTTCCTAGGCATATAGAAAAAAGAATTATCTTGTATAAGATCTTACTGACAAAACCCAAAAACAGTGTCTGAGAATGTTATGGATCTGATATTCAGTAGCAGAATTTTTTTCCTGATGGAATAGGACAGAATTTATTATCTGTTGATATACCTGAGCTGCTGTTGGTTGCAATATATTCAGGGGTCATTTCAAATGTCTCCTAAGACTGTGGTTCCTGGGTGACTTTTTATTTCCCAGAAGCTCAGAAATCTTCCCTCTCTCTGAATGAGAACCCAAGTTTATGTATAAAAGCATTGGCAATTTTTCTAATATTTACATTTTCTGAATGAGGCTTCTTTTCCATCACAGAGCCAAAGAAGCTAGCTTGTTAATATTTTTGGTCGAAAGTGAGTATAGATTAAGTATTCCTGTAGATTTATCTCTGTGTAGAATGTATTTTACTATCTGGAAAGATTTACCCACTGCCATATTCTTACCATGTTTTGAAGTGTTTTTCTGTTAAAAATTTTTCCTACCCCCAAAAGGCTATATTACATTCTATTGTTATTTCCAGTATTGTAAGAATACCAAGAGAATTCCAATAAAACATTCTCTCCTCTGCAAATAGAAACTCCCATTTAAAAAATACTTGACAACTCTGGTTCTGCTATGGTTACAGTCAGCTTTGTCTTCTACTAGAGTTAATTCAGCATTTAGAGGGCAACCTCTCAGTCTGTACAAGTACACAGAAAGAAAATCTGACAAGGAATGAAACTCCAGACTCTGGCACAGCTGTACTGAATGCCTCTTCTGTTCTGCCAGACCAGTTTAGCTATCTTGCTTTTTCTTCTGTGCACTCTGAGAAGCCTAAATCTTGTTAAACAGCAGACAAAAACTAGACATGCAATTGATCTGTGAGAGGAGAAAGGGGAATAAATTAGCATTGAAAAGTTAAAACTAAAACTAATTTCAGTGTATTTATCAGACTGGCATTTGAGGAAATCTGTTTGTTTTGGAAGCCATTTTTACAGTTAGCCAAGAGATAATCCACCATTTCCCCCCTACCATGCTTTTTCCTTTCAAAAGCAGAAATCAAATGCTCTTGATACGCCTTCAGCATTTATCCTACAGAACAACAAAAATAAAAGCCTTCCTAACATCCCATTTTCTTGTCCTCGTCTTGTACCTAATATTCTTCCACAAGAAACATATCCTTGTCAAGACCTTTTTTATTCAGCTATGTTTTATGTAGTTTCTCTTCATGGAGTATGACCTGGCCTCTTAAATTTGGCTTGGCAGAGCATTTTAAATATTCTGATAAGGTGTATCTAACCCATTAAAAGGCTAAGTCTGAGTTTCATGATTCTTACTGAAAAGGGTAGAATGAGATTAGAAGAACTTGAACTGCCTTTCATATTATCACATTGTCATATTCAAAGTATATTTAATATCAATCTTATTATGAGTGTAGTCTGCAGCATTATCTTTACAGATGGCACAAGCAGGCATAGAGTGCATTTCATGGTCTAATTTTAAAGGGGTTTTTATTCCATGTCTGCTTACTGAGTATCTGCTCTGATTCAAAGCGCATTAACATGCAAATAAGGACATAAATCTTGAGGAGAAGGAAACGCAACAGAAACTTGGCTGTAAATGAACAAAGTTCAACCATCAGTCAAATATGTAATATTACTCAACATTTGGTGCATCACATCTGCTTCTAGTCTCTCTAATCTCAGCATGTTCAATGTCTCCAGAGCTTTTACTTGACTTGCTGATGACATGATCAGAGATGTCATGGGATGCAGCTAGGCAGTGCAAATGAGAGCTGGGTAGGGATGCTGTTAGGCCTGTGGTAAATCACACTTTTCAAAATGTTTGATGATATGCCCTTGTAGTGTCATAATCTCGGTGTCAAATACTATCAATTTTTCAAAGCTATGGGGCATGATAGATTGCCTCTGCCTTCCCTTGTATCTTTTAGAATAGGATCTCTTGTAGACCTCGGAGGCTTTCTTCAAATGCTTATCCACAGCTGAATCTTTTCGTGCCTCCAGTAAGTTACATGGTCACTGGTATTACATAACTTCTAAAAATGCACTCTTAGTTATTTTTCAGGACTTCCAGTGATTCACAATTCATTTAGAGGTGGATGCGGAGCACAAATTATCATTCATATGGAGGAAATATAAAAAACCATATTATTCTTCTGCTCTTGAAAGGAAAAAAGGTTCTGTTTTAGTGATATTCTGAGATAGGTTATGCAAAAATTGGCTGGAAAAGGAGATTAAAGGCCATTTTTCTCACCCTCTAAGAAACGGAAGATGCAACGCATCTGCTGCAACTGTGAGAACAAGATATTAACAAGGCTGAACTACGCATACAATTGGTGAATCATGTTGGAAAGTGGTGCAGTCTGTTATTGAGGATTGTGGGGGCACTGGCCTTTGGAACCAAAGAGAAAAACAGATCTGAGGATACTGAGCTATAGTGCACAGAGAACTTTGATTTGGGGAATTTTCCTAAACACCACTGTTCACTTCATCTCCTGAAGAATGTGAGAAATTTTTCCTGAGAAATTTTTCCTAAGAAATTTTATAATGCCTCACTCTAGGCCATATTTTAGTATACATGATTTTACTTTGAATGTATCTCTCTCAGTTGTTTTTTTTCTTTTGATGATATTGCAAAACTAGACACTAGGGTTTGTATGGAGGCAAAATGGTGTTAGCAGATTGAGACTATAAATGTCTCCATTCAGAAGAAGGAAAATGTTATTTTTTCTGGTGGTAATCCATACTTTAACATACTACATGAACATGAAAAGACTCTAATTAGATACTCTTGTGAGTACAGAAGGAGGGTGAGTTGTTACTAAGAAGGCTGTCAAAGTGTAGAATACTTGCAGTGATATCCATGGTTGGATGAAATGTCAAAATATTTAGATAGGTGCATGTAGAAGAGTAGGAGACCCTTGTGGTCCTATAGCTCAGCTTTCTACTGTAAGCAATGAATTATTTCTGCTAATTTTCTCTACTGGAAATCAGAGAATAGAAGTTATATAACCTAAAAATAATCCAACATGATCCACAAATTTTGATTAGACTCATGAAAACATAATAAGAGAATGGGATAGCATTCTTCAGACTGTATGTCATACTTCAAAAACACTTTTGATGGCTGAATATTTGCTATTCATTTTTGGTATGGCTAAGCTCTTCACTTACTCACCAGGCTGTTGAATTCTCTGTATGTGTGTGCCACTATGCTTTCCTTGCTGAACTAACTGGCTCTTGTCTTCTTCAGGGTATTTCTGTGACGTAGTCCCTCTGCTATTTCTTCATAGAAGTAGGAACTCAAGATCTGTCTGTCTTAGACCTAGAGATCAATCACTCTACATATTTTCTAACAAAGAACAGACTTGTCTTGTGGGTTTACAGGCACTGACACTATTGGGGTTATATGGGTTTGTGGAAGAGTAGAGATTTGCCTTGGTAGTTTAGAGAATAAGGCAATGGCATGAAACTGTGTCAGGGGAGGTTTAGGTTAGATATTAGGAAAAAGTTCTTCACCCAGCAGATGGTTGGGCACTGAAACAGCCTCCCCAGGGAAGTGGTCACAGCACTTCACCTGACAGAGTTCAAGAAGCATTTGGAAAATGCTCTCAGGCATGTGGTGTGATTCTTGGGGCTGTCCTGTAAAGGGTCTGGAGTTGAACTTGATGGTCCTTTCCAACTCAGAACAATAATTAAATTTTCTTCCACAGAAAATTTTAAAATAGCTAAAAATCTCTGATCTCTAAAATAAAGACCATTTATCTAGAGCAATCGTTTTATTTATATCTTCACAGAATCATGGAAACAATTGTTAGGGTTGGAAGTAACTTTTAGAGATCATTTAGTCCAACCCCCCTGCCAAGGCAGGGTCACCTAGAGCAGGTTACACAGGAGCAAATCCTGGTGGGTTTTAAATGTCTCCAGAGAGGGAGACTCCATGACCTCCTTGGGCAGCCTGTTCCAGTGCTCTGCCACCCTCAGTGTAAATAATTTCTTTCTCACATTGAGGTGGAACTTCTTGTAGTTTAGCTTATGGCCATTGCTCCCCATTCTGTTTCTGGACACCACTGAAAAGAGTCTGGCACTCTCCTTTTGGCAACAGCCTTTGAGGTATTTATGTATTGATGAGATCCTTTCTCAGTCTTCTCTAGATTAAACAGGCCCAATTCTCACAGTCTCTTCTCATAAAAGATCCTCCAGACCCATCATCATCTTTTTGGCTTCTGCTGGAGCCTCTGCTTCTTGTCTTTCTTGTACTGAGGAGCCCAGAACTGGACACAGAACTCCAGATGTGGCCTCCCTCGGGCCGGGTAGAGGGGCAGAATCACCTCCCTCGGCCTGCTGGCCACAGCCCTCCCAATGCACCTCAGGATACCACTGGCCCTTCTGGCCACAATGGCACTGCCAGTTCATGGTCGGTTTGTAATCCACCAATACTCCCAGGTCCTTCCCAGCAGAGCTGCTCTCCAGTAGGTCAGCCCCAAGCCTGTACTGGTTATTCCTCACATGCAGGACCCTGCACTTGCCCTTACTGAACTTCCTTAGGTTTCTCTCCTCCCAACTCTCCAGCCTATCAAGGTCCCACTGAATGGCAGCACAGCCTTCAGGTGTGCCAGCCACTCCCCCCAGTTTCATGTCATCAGCAAACTTGCTGAGGGCACATTCTATCCCTACATCCAGGTCACTGATAAACAAGTTTAGTAAGCTTGGACTCAGTACTGATCCCTGGGGAATGTCACTGACCACAGGCCTCCAACTGGATTCTACTCTGCTGATCACAACCCTCTGAGCTCTGCCATTCAGCCAGTTCTGGATCCAACTCAGTGTCCATTCACTTCACCCACATTTCCTGAGCTTCCCTAATACGATATTATGGGACACATTGTCAAAAGCCTTGCTGAAGCTGACAATGTCCACTGCTCTCCCCTCATTGTCCCATCTTGCCATGTTACCATAGAAGACTATCAGATGGGTCAAGCAGGATTTCCTCTTGGTGAATCCATGCTGACTACTCTTAATGACCTTTTCTTCCATCTTAGCTAGTGTTAGTGTGGGAATTCAAGATGAGCCTCTCAAATTTAGCACCAGACACTCAGACAGAAATGACTACAAAGACATAATTTTTAAGAATGTTTAAGTTTAGCTACAATAGGAGATGATGGAAAGGCAAATTTGCAGTACAGCTAAATCCACATTCAAAATGAAGAAAGTAATATGAAAACCAGTGCAAAAATGAATAATTTTGATATTGGTTCCCCCATTCCATGCAATGTTTTATCTTCTGATTTATTAAATTTCCAGGTGTCCTTTCTTGCTTTCCTATGTACTGAATAAATAGTGATGACTTGTATTATCTGGCTCATTACACAGAATTAAAAAAAACAACAAAAAAAGACATCACTGAATTACTATTTTGGGCTCTACTGCTTGTCACATAATGAGTAACTTGGTTGAAATTAAATGCTTTCATTATGAATGCTTTATAGTCCTAGGATCTCCCTCCTTCATTCTTATGTGACACACTGAGACCAAATAAGTGTGATGAGACCAAATAAATGTGATGTTATGTGTGTGTCACTTTATTCTGAAATAAAGACTTAATTTCATATTTTAAAACATCCTCTTGTTAGTGTTGCTAGTACTATTTATTGGAGGATTTCATCAGGGAAAAGAACTAAAAAAAAAAAGAGAGGAATTTAGCTGCTTTTATTTCCTGTTTGCCTGTATGAGAGGCTCACCTTTCCTTAGGACAGCATGTTAAAATGCATCAGGACTTTTGTGAACAGCTAATAGACCAAAGAGTTCTGGAAAGCAGGAAGTCAAATGGGAAGCTCAGTCTAACAGATCAGGTTCTGAACAGTCATTATTTTAAGAGTGTGGATCTAATGAGGAGTACAACAATAACAGCCCTGAATTAAATGGACTGTTTCTGAAAATTAGAGGTCAGACATTAAAAGTAAATGGCATCCAGTTATGCATGTGTAATTTGCATACCTATTTCTTTCACCCAGTACAATTTTATGTCCTCCCTAGTGGAGGAATCATTAAACTCTTTTTTTTTGGTGGTTTTTTTTTTCAATTTGAAAATATTTTCTCTCTATGTATATTGATATATTTAGGGTTTATTTTTCATTAATTTTAGAAAATCTGAAGTAGATCAAGGTGTCCTTTTCATGTGCATTAGAAAACAATAATGCAGTCATAGAATGGTATTTTCTCATCACAGAGATATTACAGGAAAAGAATTAGAAAGAAGATCCTTTCATTAAGGCAATTTTCTAATGCAAACCCATTTATTTTCCCTGCCCTTGCCATTGTTGACTTCTGTGTTGAACAGAGGCACGAGCAGTTGCAGGACTATAGTTCAGGAAGCTGGTTGAAAAATAAGTATAAACAGAGAAAAATAATAAATGCAGGCAACACTTCCATAACTATATAACACCATCTTTTGAGATGGTACCAGCCTTTGACCTATGCCTCATTTTGTCTTGGCAAAGGTAATAAGCTTTAATAAACTAGCTGATGTAGCTTGAATGGCTGGCAGGGTTTCAAGCACGCAGATTTTCAGAATTTGAAGGAGAGCTTATTAATCTGTTTTCTCTAAGTGTGTCAATTGGTCTAATTAAAGAGGTTCTTCCTTCCTATACTTTATATACATTCCTATGTCTTTAAGGTTTTACTCGTATCCTTAAAGGCAGCTACTATAACATTACTAGATTTTTTCTCTAGCATGATAATAAATTCCTTCAAATATTCCAGGTTTTTCTAGGTATTGTACTGATTTTCCAAGTCAGAGAGATATTGTGTCTTCAAAGTGTAGATTCAGTTTAATAAGCCTGAAGTGTCCCACTATTGCCTACAACTATTGGATAAGAATGTGGATTATCATCCATCTTTAGTTTCTCTGCTATAAAGATCACATATCTTGTACTTAAGTGGTTAAACATCCAAAATTTTCGGGCAGTAATATTTCACAATAACTTTGGGTTTTTCCCTGACTGTTACCAAGAGGAGTACTTATAAATATATTTATTTTGAGAAGTAATTTTAATAAATCTTATAATTTCATTCAGTTTTTGAAAGGAGACATACTGTACAAAGAGAGAGAGTCTATGTCCTTGGGAAATGATACCAACCTGGGAATAAATGGGTTTGAAGAAATAAAACAGAAAGAGGGATCATTAGGGAACCAGCAAGCTATTAAAAGAACAGTCAGCCAGACACTGTCATAAAGATTTGAAATGCTGCAGCATCTTCTTTTATGGCAGTTCTCATTCAGAAAGGTCATGATGGTATGGAGAATGAAGGGTTATCTTTTATGATCTCTAGCTATTTGAAATAGTGTAAACAAATAAATCCAAGGAATTGGAAAATATTTATTAGCCTTCAGAGACTTTGCAAGAGTTTAGTTGAGATACTGAAGTGCTATGCGTGTCATAAGAAATGATGAGATCAGTAGCTATTAACCATACCCTGTAGGTTTTAATACCTCAGAGAAATGTTAGCACAAATTCCACACAATAACTTCCCAAGCAAAATCCTAAGGCCCTGAGTTCTCTAAATGTAGCCAATGATTGATCATGCATTTAACATTACTGATTTGTCTAAGCATCTGTTGAACATTCCGCCATCTGCCTGTAAAGACATGGTGATCAAAACTTTTGCAAAACTATCTGCAGAGAAAGGGAGGAAATTTTTTAAGACTCTCTTGCTTCTCCTTCATGTGCCTCTGCTGCCAATCATCCTTTATCTGGGCAAATTTTTAAGTGATTCAGAGTGTGGAATTACTATATTCTTTTTAATTTATAAGGATGATGCTATCCTCCACAACTTTATTCTTAAAACATTTTGAACTAGGGAATATCTAAACTTCTGTTAAGTCAAGCTACCAAGTTAAGCTTAACAAGTATATTTTGCTATAGTGAATGTAACAAGCAAGAAAATAGCCTGAGCTACATATTTCATAACAAGGTTCAAGGATGTATTATAAATCAGGTTTGAAAATATGGTAAAATGTAGAGGTGTTTGTATTTTTGTTGTAGGAGATGGTTATTATCAACAAGGTATGTATGATAAAAGAGATTAGCTAAAAATATTATCTTGAAGAAGTAGAAATTATAGCCTATAATTCTGTACCCAAAATACACACTACGTTGTTTAGATTTAATGTATGTTTTTAAAAAGAAGAAAAACTCCTAATGGATTTTTAATAGTGAGGTTTGTAATTTTTGAGTTTACAGTTTCTACTGATATCAAAATAGCTGTGGTGAGCTGACCGTGGCTGGCCACCAGGTGCCCACCAAGCCACTCTACCACACTCTCTCCATCAAGATGATGCAGGGGAAAATACAACAAAAGACTGTGGATTGAAAAAAAAGGAGTTTGTTCAGTCATTAGTCTTAAAAGCAAGACTGACTCATCTAGGGGAAATTATACTTCTCCAATATGGATCCTTCCCATGGGCTACAGCTCTACACGAGGTGCATTCCTTCAGGAACAGGCTGCTCCAGTGTGGTCCCCCACAGGGTCTCATGTCCTGCCAGCAAACCTGCTCCAGCATGGGATCCTCTTTCCACAGATCCATAGCTCCTGCCAGGAGCCAGGACCTTCATAGTGTGCAGCTTCTTTCAGGGCGCATCCACCTGCTCTGGTGGGGTCTCCTCCACAGGCTGCAGGTAGGTGATGTCTGCGCCCCTGCTGACCTCCGTGGGCTGTAAGGGAACAGCCTGGCTCACCTGGCTCGCTGGCTCACTGGCTCTGGCATCTGAAGCACCTCNCACAGCCTGGCTCACCAGGCTCGCTGGCTTGGTGGCTCGCTGGCTTGGTGGCTCACTGGCTCTGGCATATGAAGCACCTCCTGCCCCTCCTTCTCCACTGAACTGGGTATCTTCAGGGCTGTTTCCCTCACATATTCTCATCCTTTTTCTGGCTGGTATTCTCTCTTGCTCAGGATTCCCCCTCTTTTTTAACTCTGTTATCCCAGTGGTACTACTGCTGTGGCTGATTGTGGGAATTAACAGCAGGTCAGCAAGCCTGTCTGGCTCCGACATTGATCTTAGCACAATTCCTTTGTACCCGTGAGAAACTTAGTGTCAACAGAAGCAAGACACCTAAAGAGCAGAGCTACAGCTGGTGTTTTTCTGAATGCTTAGAATGCTTATAATGCTTATGTTACCGGTAACTAACAATCGTATGTTGCAGCGAAATGATAGCCAGTGAATCTATTGTAGTAGTTAAGCAGCCAATAGTTGAGTAACATGAATGACAATCATGGCAAAGTCTATAAAATGTCACTGGAATTCTGAATAAAGAGCCTTCTGCTTGAAACTATTCCTGGGGTTCGTGTGTGTCGAGTCTGCCTCCATAGAGAGAGCTGATGGTCTTGGGTCCATCTTGGAGCTGGCTGGCATTGACGCTGTTGGACATAGGGAATGCTTCTGACAGCTTCCCGGAGAAGCCACATCTGTAGCACCCTGCCTTGTCTGCCACTTTTCAGAATTTATCTATGCTTCAAGTTTATTCTTTCATAAAATAGAGAAACATAACCTTTATGATATCACTTCTCATTTCAATAGACAGGATTATGCTGTTGTACATGGAAGACGATGGTTTAGAATGAGGAACAAACACATAATCTCAAAGAAACAAAGCTCCTTTTTTTTTTCTTCATACAAATGCCTCTAATATCAAGATAAGTCAGAAAAAGAAAATTACAGAGAGCCTGTGACATATAGGTTATTTTTTCAGAAGAAAATACTTTCCGAAGTGTCATCTGGCATCTTGGAAAAGTAGTTAAAGCTTTCAAAGCATATATATTAGCAAAATATTAATATCATGTGAGCGTGATTTTATTACATGAATTTTACAATATCTAAACAAGAAGAACCCAGTTAAATAGAGATTCTGGTGTTTTCATCACGTGGGAATTTGAGAGGACTTGTTAACAAAATAAAATGGTAAAAGGGAAATAACCCTTTGTTAACAAAATAAAATGGTAAAAGAAGCTTGTTACTGGATAGGATTAGGAGAGAGTGGTGTATTGGAAGGAACCTGGTCCATATGTAGTTCAGCCCTGACAGTGTCTCTTTGAGATGATCTCACATCACTTCCACTGAATGTCTTAGCAGTCTTCTCAGTTACACTGATCTGTACTATCCTGAATATAAAAAACACTGTATTTTTTTCGAGGAGTACTGCTTGTATTTTCAGCTTAGTGTCATCATACAATCATAATGACAGTGAAGTCCATTCTGAAGAATTTATAAATTGAGAGTTTGAATTTATATTGCATTTTATCAAGCAGAGGACTTTTTTTTTATTAAGCCAAGGTATGTGATAATAATCTGTTCTGACCAGTGTTTTATGCTCCCTCAAGGAAGACTTTTTTAGTCACCATTTACCTCCTGTTTCTTTCCCTGTTGAGTACAATACTGCTGAATGCAAGGTTTGTGTAGTTCAGTGGAAATTGGTGGAGACACGGGCCAGTATGTTTCTTTCTAATGTGCTCTTGGAGATGACTAAACAGAAATCCAAATCCATTAAGACTCCTTTCACTGCCTATGCACTTGCATGGTTTTAACTCGGTCAAAAGTCGGCACAATGTTTTTGCTTATTCCACAACACTTCTTTCTTGTTTTCTTACGAGACGTTGCTAAAATGTAGTTCTCTGATTTGCATTTGGGTATCAGAAACTGAGTCTATTCCATTGAAATCAATAGCAACTCTCCTAAAAATTTAAAACTGAGATGACAAAAAAGAAAGCATTTCTCATGGCTGTGCAACTGTGTTCAGCCACTCTTGTAGGCCAGCCCAATGAGGTGAGTACCCTCGCCTGCTTCCTTCATGCCTACCCTGATGTACTGGGTTTGTGTGGACAGGTTTTGTAGCGAGGGCCAGGATGCTACAGAGGTGAATTCTGTGAGAAGCTGCCAGCTGCTTCTCCCATGTCTGGCAGAGGCAATGCTGGCTGGATCCAAGATGGACCCACCACTTGCCAAGGCTGAGCAGAGCTGAGAGTGATGCCTCTGTGATAACATATTTGAAGAAAAATGTGTTGCACAGAGGTAACTGCTCTCAGAGAAGAGTGGAGTTAGAATATGTGAAAGGAACAACTCTGCAGACACCCAGGTCAGTGGAGAAGCCAGGAGGTGCTCCAGGCACTGGAGCTGAGATTCCCCTGTAGCCTGTGGAGATGGCCATGCCCCTGGAGCTCATGGAGGTCAGTGAGAGTGCAAGGACCTGCAGATCCCTGGAGAGAGGAGCCCATGCTAGAGCAGGTTTCCTGGTAGGACTTGTGACCCCGTGGGGGACCCATGCTGGAGCAGGTAGTTCTTGATGGACTGCACCCCATGGAAAGGCATCCATGCTGGAGCAGTTTGTGAAGGACTGTAGCCTGTGAGAAGGACTCACATTGGAGAAGTTCATGGAGAACTGTCTCCCGTGGAAGGGACCCCATGCTGAATCAGGGGAAGGACTCCTCTCCCTGAGCAGCGGCAAAGCCAGGGTATAATGAACTGACCATAACTCCCATTGCCCAAGAGGAGGTGGGTGGTAGAGGTGGAACCTGGGAAGGAGGGAGGGGTGGGGGGAAGATGTTTTTAATATTTGCTTTTCTTCTCATTATCCTGCTGTCATTTTGACTGGTAATAGGTTCCATTAATATCCCGAAGTTGAGTCTATTTTAATGGTAATTGGTTTGTGATCTCTCCCGTCCTTAACTCATGATGCTTTAATGATGTATTCTCTCTCCTGACCGCTTGTGGAGGGGAGTGGTAGAGCAGTGATAGAGGGGCTTTGCTGGGCACCTGGCATCCAGCCAGGGTCAAGCCACCACACCTGCAATACTGCCTGTCCCAGTATTGCCCACAGGCATGGAGCAATCTTGGACATAACACATGGGCCATGAAGCTTGTAACATCTTGCAGCAAAAAGCCTTTTAGGAGCAGTCCCACTGTATCTATTTTCCTCAGGGCTGTTGCAAGACATAAATTCTTAGCCATCCTCATTAAAAGAGGTCTGTGATTTACTCTGATTTATTGTATCATGCTTCAAAACCTCACTGATGACTATGGCTGATTTATGCGGTCATTGTGAATACCCATGTTACATGATGGCTAAATATTTTGGAACTTCAGCCTCTGTCTCCAGGGCAAAATTATGCTGTGTTCACAACAAACAGTGCTAGCATTCGTTGAGTAGGATACCTGTACCTGTATCAGCTAACTATCCCAGTTGTCTGGATGATCAGAATATTGATATGAAGCTCAACCATTCTTTCTTTTAAATGTATTTTCTGGTAGTTTAAGAGCTGTTAGTGCTGCCTGTAAGATCAAGGCAGTCATAAACTCTCCATAACATGAAGCGCACTTTAAAAATCTGTTCAGAGATACATTGCTGTTCCCAGCCCTGTGATGTGTGCATGTAGTTCAAATATAAGGAAAACTGTGTACTATCAACACATACATCTACTGGGTCATCCAGTGCTGTCTGTCAGAGTTCCTCTTAAGATTTGCACCTGTTCCTGAATTTGTGATTCAGGATTTTTCTTCTGCATGTGTCCAGGGATTTTTCTTCTGCATGTACCTATAAAGCTGCCACAACAGAGTGAGAATGCAGCCCATGTGAGTATGAAATGAGTGCCTGTTATAGAAATGAAAGCACGGTAGGATTCTCACTATATTTGTTACCAAGTTTGGAGAGGAAAAGAATTCTCAATGCTAAAATTTATATGTTGATATATATGAATTCTGGTTTGTTTGGTTTTTTTCCTACAATGCCTTGTATACAAAAATAAGGCAGGTAGTGAAGATTAACACTTGCAAGTAATGAAATCTGAAGAATTCTGAACATGATTGATCAAGATTTTTTTTATGGTTTGTAGACACTTTTAAATAACTCATTCTCTGCACCTCATATATTTGTTCTGCAGGCAGCTGTTAAAAAGACTTAATGCTGATTTCTGCTTTAATGTATTTCTCCTTGCAGATACAAATTAGTCTAAGTTTTGTAAATAAGTAATTCAATAAGCTTTGGGGAACTTCCAAGTGCTCACACCAGCTGAGGTATTGTTCTTTTAAAAAATAAGAGTTCATAATTAATATAAAATCATACCTTTAAAAAAAATTATTTTGGGGATGAACAAACATGGAAAAAAAAGATTTTTTTTTCTGTTCCCTTTTGAAGTCTTCTGCTAAGTTCAAAACACATGTTTGGAAATGTCCGGATGTGGTCCTTCAGCCTCTATTTCTCCTGGCGAAGAGATGAGAGAAATCTAACTGTTCCATTTCTTCTGGTGAGAACTTGCCTGAAGCAACTCTAAAGTAGAAACAACTTCAGGGTGAGATGCTGGGATGAGAAACAGAGATGAGAAAGAGGGAGAATTTGGATAAAGTACTAGGAGTAAATAGGCAGGCAGAGGGGAGAATGGAAACAATCAAGCTATATCAGCTGAATCTCCCTGAAGGCTGACAACCCCTGATGGGCCAATTACTCCATCTCAGCAGCAGGAGACAGACATTTTCTGTGGATCCCAGGCTAGTAATGCTTTAATGTTGCTGAAACTTGTTGTCAGGTGGCTGCACATAGCACAGCTGTGTTCAGAGATACAATTTCTGCCTAACAGTGATTGAAAACCACTCATCCATGGAAGATGCGGTACAGAAACAGATCAGGCAAGACTTCTTTGACAAGCAAAGCAGTCTGCAACAGACGAGCAAATTCTGATTCCTGTATTTGCTGGGAGGCTGAGGGGGGAGAGGAATGCTATGTCCGTACTAGCAAATAAATGGGTTCAGGGCCTCTGCATCTCGTTCTGAGGCCAAATGCATTTAGATGTCACGGCACAGTGTTGTTACCACACAGCAAAAGTCATACCAAAGCAAGGTGCCTACACCTAAACCAAACTAAAATGGAGCCTTGTCTTCGGCTGTCCTTGAATTGTGCCTGACATTGTCTGGGAAACAGGTAGGTGCTGTAGCCCTGGACCCAACCCCCTGAGAGGAGAAGAGCAAGAAGCTAAGCAATATGGATGGCTACAGTGCGTACGCAGCCTCTCTGTGCCCTGGCCATTCCTTGATACACTCATGCGGAGATTATCAGCAAGTTTTGTGACCGTTGGGGTCCTTTCTCCTCAGTGATGGTATCAGATGTGTGTTGTCTGTGCGCTGATTGTATGTCATAAACTATAGACTTGCCATCGAGAGTGTATTTGAAAGAAATGCAGGGAGTATTCTCCCATGCGTGGGCAGACATGAACAACAAAAAACTTAATTATCATGCGACACAACCTGTTATACCTAAGTTGATTGCAAACTTTATTAAAAGTGAAAAAAAATATTTATATACAGGATGCATGTGAATAGCAGCATATTTATTTATAGCTATTTTGTTTTAGTGAAGGGATCCTTTTGCCTAACTGAAACTGAACTGCCATGCAATCTTAGATCAAGATATGTGGAGCTTTAAGAAGAATGTTCCCTCCTGGCCCATAAATTTACACTATTGACTCAAAGGCCCAGTTTCAGTGTCTAGAATGCAGTTTGGAAACCTCTGGTTAGTTGGAGAAGTTAATGCCATTTATTTTACAAAGCAGTAGAACTGAACATTTGAAAACATTTGGTGTGCAGTACTTGATGAGAACTTTTCAGTGTGAGTTACGGTAATGCATTTGTTAATTGCTCCCTTTCAAACTATTTAGTTAGAAAGCAAATTATCATGAGCAATATATTACTAAATGGCCAGGCAATGACATTATTTTAACAGGGTCTCAGAAATTAGTAACTTATATCACAGAGTTTTCTAAAACTACAGAACACTATGAAGAGAAACTTCCCTCTTCTTGTCCCTTTTTGCATGCTCTTCTTTGTTCACAAAGAAAACTTCTCTTTTGACCTGATATGGAAAGTTCCAAGAACATTCCTACTGAAAAAGTAGTTTTTTACAGATCATTTAGGGTGGTTTTGGAGAATCCATGGAAATAAGCTAGGCTGGAAAATAGTTTGTTTAAAATATTTTAGTTCTTTCATAAATATTTAGCAATAGAAGAGCTTCTAGGGTATGTTTATTTGTAATATTTGTAGTTTAACAGGCCACTTCTATAAATAGTTGGATGGTTGATTTATAAATAAAGTCACCTGATAGTATTTTTGGTTTCTAAAATGAGAAATCTCAGTCAAGACTGTTTATTTAAATTGCGGTATAACTAATTGTACAGTCACATAGAACAGTTTAGCTGAAAAAAAGAAATGGTACTTCTCCAAAAATGGTTAGGAAGATGAATTTTTCCTTTGTGTGTTAAATGTAAACCTTTTCAAACAGTTTAACAGTAAAAAGGGAGCACATTTGCAACTATGAAACTGAACTATGATTACATACCCAAGACTTTTCTCAGGAGTGAACAGAACATAACAAATTGCAGTTCTGAACTGTAAATACCATGTGACAAGTCATAGCTTGTGTATAAATGGTATATTAAGAACCAGAAGGTGGTATTAGCTCTAATCCATCAAGGTCAGAGCTCCCTGCACTTCCCTCTTGACTCCTTCCTTGCTTCATTAGCTACAGGGCAGCCCAGTTTTGAAGGCACAGTGCCATCTCTCCCCTTGAGTCTGTGGTTGTGGCTATCCTCTTCCACATCGAAGTTGGGAGCCTGAACTAAGGTCTTACAGTACTTGTGCAAGTAATCTAAGCTAATGTGTAAAATGTAGAGGATGCTGATTTTACCATCTTTTCAAACAATGTCTGTACTCAGAATACCATTTTCATATGACTGTACAGACAGATGTGCCCATCTTTTTTGTTCCTTATGTGTTTTATTTTGTTCCTATTCGTACCCAATATGTTTTACTCACAAAAGAACAGAAGGTGTCACCTAGAGAGGTCTGGTTTACCTGTAGAAGGGCTCAGCTCCCTGCACAAGATAACCTACTTATTTGGTCTGACTTGTCCTTCCCAAGTTTCAAAGGTTGTCTCTAAATGATGTGACAGAAGAGTTCTTCCCAATTGTCATGTCAAGGTATGTAACACAGTTGCACTCTGACTATGTTGTGGGACAAGATTTGGTGATATTCCCTTTTAGGCAACTCACTGAAGAGAATCAGGCACATAGATAAGGCAGGAGCAGTGGTAAGCTGCATTATGTCTTGATAACTGCACTCTCCTGTCTCCTTAGGTGTAGTCAATGTCACTACTTTCCAATGACTATATAGGAGCCTTAGAATGCTAATCTCAGAAGTGGCAGTTCCAGAACTAGTTAAATAGCTTCTGTGTCACGGAAGTTATGGTATCTTCAAACTATTACACATAAATTTAATGATTTTCTTTTTCTTCCCTCTGTTACCAGTCATTTTTTTTGCACGGATTTGTGTACTGGATGTGGCCCTTGCAGAGACATCCAAATGTACTAAGGGACAACAAGGCAGTGAAAACTGGTACTTATACTAATATCATGTGCTCTGGGTAAAGTTTATACTGAGTATTTTCAAGGAAAAAAACCCAAACCATTTGGCAAAAATGAAATAACTGCACTGTGAATGGATATGGTGAATACCTCAGAGATGATCCAATAATGCCTCCTCTGCTATGCAACCAAAGTGCTCTGCATCCAAAGAATGCAGAGTTCTACTCTAAGGTGGTCCCTCTATGTCAGTTTTGTGGTCAGAGTCTGTTGGCAAGGAAGTGCAGTGTTGCTGATCAGAACCAGGGTTGGCATTCAATCCGATGTTCACCATTTCCACAGCAGCCATTGGGGTGTTTTTCTGCTTTCAGAGCACTGGACCAAGCTCATAATAGGATCAGTGTAGCATGATTTAACTATAAGCCACCTAATCTTTTTTTCCTCCCTTTTGGTGGGCTTGAGATATAACAGTGCTATTAACTGGAAACAGTAAAGGAGAGAAAGCTTTTTAGGGCACAAATGAAAAGTGATACAATGCAATAATAAACCTGTCTTTGCACGTCTGTATCCAGAAGCACAATACTTTGCTCAGATTTCATTTTTATTTTATTGCTTAAATATGCAGTGTCAGTGCTTACATAATGTTTTTAACTTTTTATTTTCACAACGGGGATTTCATGCCTTGTATATAATTGAAATGTGTAAAATTACTGTGAAATCTTACTGAAGCATATGCTGAATTTAATATGCATAATATTTTTATTTTTCTACAGAGAAAGAAAAACACTTAGTAGTGTTAGTAGGAAACTCAGATTTCATGCAACCCCCCATAATTTATGTTATCTGTCCCTGATTTGTGGAAGATTCTCAGTATTCTTATTTAGCATGTGAACTATAAAAAACTTTGCAGTGTACCTTGGCATTCAAATTAGGTGTTAACATGGTTTGCATTACTTGCAAATATGAAGTACCACTTTTGACTTTCGGACCCAGTATCTCTGTTTTTTCATGCCCAATGCTATAGCCCAGATCATGGATTTCCTGGGTAGAAATCTCAACATCTCTTCAAATATGGGTGTAACTCACTCCATAATTTTGTTCTGACTACACTCAGATGCTGTCTGCTCCTATTTTTTGTGCATGGCTTCTGTGTCTGCAGTCCTTTCAGAATGCTCCATCTCCTGTTCCTTGTGTTCCAGGAAGGGCAGAAGATTTTAGAGGGGAGATGAGGACAGTGATAGATAGCATCAGGAGGATTAGCTGCAAGGCATGGCCTGTCTAAACAGTTTGAAACACAAGCAGGAGGAAAGTGCTGTGAAGAAAATGATGGAGATGACAATCAGTGGGAGAAAACTGGAAGAGGTTGATGTCATGGTTTTGGAATGGTATTCTCCAATTTAGTAATTCCACTGAAAAGAAAACTGTAAACCGCTCCCCTCCCCACTCTGGTGGGAGGCACAAAATGCAGAGATTATGATTTAATGGAAAAAGCAATGAGATAAGAAGCTGAACAGTAGCAGCAACAATCTTGATAAGAGCAGTATACAAAAGAGAGGATGATTTACCTGCAGAGCACTCACCAAGCTGAGACAATGGACAGTGGCAGATGGACCCTAAGTGCCTATGCTTTTCCCCCCTGACTGCAAGCCACACTCACCTCCTTCTCAAAAGGAGAAATCCCCTACTTCCCCACCCCAGTGATGACGTGAGGTGGTATAGAATAACAACCTAGACACGCCCACATGGCTGCAAAGTCCACCCCCTCATGGCTACTGCAAAATAATTAACTGTCCTGCTGAAAACAAGGACAGTTGGGAAGTGTGAGAAGGCAACATGGAAAGCTAGCTGAAGGAAGAGGTTAAGAAAAATAAATTAGGTGAGAAAATGGGAAACTGTATGCCTCATGTATCACTGAGGATCTGCTGCAAGACCTTTTGAAGTTAATGAATGTGATTTAACTGAGTCTATAAGACAAAATACACAATACAAATAAGCATTTTCATTGAACCCTTTACCCTTGGTTCTGGATGGATGGAAAATAAGAAGCCATGTACACTAAAATTTGACAGAATTGCTGGGAACACTTGAGATATGAGAAGAAAATATGAAGGTTTTTAGGAAGTGCATTTGTTTTGTGATGAGTTTCAAATAATAAAAATAAATGGGAAAATATGTTTCACTTAGAAAAGGAATCAGAGAAATATGAAGTAATTTTGTATACAAAAAGGCCAGAGGGTGAAGTTTTATCTAATTTCCTTTGATTTAAGGGCAAGAAAATTTGCTAAAATAAACTAAAATTATTTTTATATTCCTGATTCTAATTTGTGTAATTTATGTTTCAGTTGTTTCCAAGTAAATTAGGTTATTTAACTTGGAGATTGCAGACATTTAAGTCATGATTTATTTAGATTGTCCTATGCATACATAATAAATTTTACATCTTTATTGTGCTAAGATGAGGGCTAGGCTGTGCACTGTGGGCTTTATTTTAATGAAGTTCGATGGCAGAGTTTGGAAAGCATTCAGATCACTGGGGAAAAAGAAGTCACAAGGTAAAAACAAGCAACTTCTCACAGAAGTTTCATTTATAAATAGATATGTATGACTGATTCCTCTTAAGTTTACCTATTATTTCTAACTTCACAATATGCAGCCATTTAGGCTGAATGTACAAAGATACTTTTTGATACAATTAATAAGAAGTAATTTTTTTTTTTTTTTTTTTTTAATCAGAGAGGCTGCATCTAATTCTGTGGTGACACCTGATGGGACCATATTTATGTCCTTTTCAATGCCCCTTTTGAACTGTAACTATATAATTGTCAGAAGTATTGCATTGTATCCCTAGATGACTAAGAACAACAAATATATGGGATCACCATCGCCCCTGTAGCTTTAACTTTTTGTACTGTAGCAAAGTCATAGTAGACATATTGATTGCTCTGCCCTAACGTAGGCAGATCAAATCTTACAGATTTTTTTAATAAAGAGTTTTAAATCTAATAGTTTATAACTAGTGATAGGATGATTTTGGTTGGAAGGCACCATTAACAGCTACCCAGTTTAATCCCCCCTACCATGAGTAGGAACTTCAACTAGAATTGGTTGCTCAGAGCCCTGTCCAACCTGACCTTGAATGCTTCCAATGATGGGGCATCCACAACTTCTCTGTGCAGCTTGTTCCTGTGTCTCATCACCACCAGTGTCCTGTTCCTGGCTGGCCACAGTATTTCTGATACAGACCAGGATGCCACTGGCCTTCTTGGCCACCTGGGCACACTGCTGGCTCATGTTCAGTGGCTGTCCATCAGCATCCCCAAGTCCCTCCCACAGATGTCCTGCAGGACAGATTGGATGACCATATGCTATTCCTGCAGACAAAAGCAATTCTTCCACCTTTGAGGAGGTGCCAGGCAGCATTGCAAATGTTCATGAAAAATGATTGAAAATATTTGATGAAGCACTCTTTTTACTGGAAACTGAAACTTTGTTGGAACTGGATCTTTCATTTGGAACATGTCCATTTCAAGAAGGGAAGAGGCCAAACAAATTTTAACTTTTACTTATTTTGCTAACACTGAGTGTTTTGTTTTGGATTCTAAATTTCTTATTTATTTCATTTTGGCTCGTGTATCACATGATAAATGTTTCTTCATACCTGTTTTTGACACTAAAAATGGAAACTTTCAAGGACTTTTTCTAGAACTTTTTACTTAGTCTCCTTTGTTTCTTAATTTCACAACAGTTTACAAATACTTTCTTTTCTTTAATATATTAGAATTTTTTTCTCCTGATAATTTAGGGAAATTTGCAGCTCACAGAGTTCTTGTGCCTCAACTACCAGGCTGTATACCATTTTAATGAACACGAATCTTTTTTAAAACACTTGCATCTTGGAGTCTTGTCTTGTTTGCTATTTATGGTCCGTGTACCTGAGTAATTGTCTTTTTTTCCCAAGCAGACAGTTGCAGTAAAGGCAGCCTACTTGCATGTGTATATAGATGTATGTCTATGCATGCTCACTGCCCTGGCTCTCTAACAGGCTTACATGCATGTGTGTGTGTGTGTGTTTGTGTGTTCATTTTCACAGTTTGTTTCTTGCAGCCAATGACCTGTAGGCCATGATCTGCTCTTGGGTTAAATTAAATATATATTGACTTCTTCTTTATGTTATTCTTTTTCTAGCAAGGGTTCAACAACAAGGCTTCCGTTACAGTATTATGACAGTACTTTTTTTGTGTCCTTAAGGTAAGAGTTTAGTATAAAAAGAAGATCAGGCATCATAAAATTGATAAAAAGCAGATAATAATTTTATGAAAAGATCAGTGCTTCAATATCTTCTTTAGAAATATTTTTGCATTTCTGCAAAACATTTTCTTTTGTCTGGGTCTCTGACATGCATTCATAGTTGTGAGATACTGTCCTGATTTCAGCTGGAATGGAGTTAATTTTATTTAGTAGCTGATACAGTGCTGTGTTTTGGATTAAGTATGAGGATATAGATGATAACATGCTGATGTTTTATTTATTGCTAAGTAGCACTTACTCTAAATCAAGGAATTTTGAGTTTCCCATGCTCTGCCAATGAGCAATTGCACAAGAAGCTTGGAGTGAGCACAGCCAGGACAGTTGATCCAAACCCATCAAGGGAATATTCCATTCTATAGAATGCCATGGCCATTATACAAACTGGGAGCAGTTAGCTTGAGGATGCTGCTCACTGCTTGGGGGTAGGCAGAGCATAAGTCAGTGGGTGGTGAGCAGTTACACTGTGCATCACTTGTTTGTCTTGGGTTTTATTCCTCTCTCTCCACCCATCCCAGCTCCTTTTCATTAAAATTATTATTATTACTACAATATTTTACTTTATTTAAATTATTAAACTGTTCTTATCTCAACCCATGAGTTTTTCCTTTGCTTTTCCCAGCTCTCCTCCTCATCCCACAGGGGAGTGGCTTTGTGGTGCTTAGTTGCTGGCTAGGGTTAAACTAAGAAAGATACAAAGTGCAGTATTTGCACTCTTCCTGGCTATGGCTATGACATTTATAGGGGTACCATCAAAAGTAAAGAGAAAATTTTTGTTTCTTACCTTTGAATGCTTTTGCTTGCAAAATTGTATTTTGCACTCGTTCTCTAACATTCCTCTCACATAAAGGCAAAGCATTAAATGTTTGCTTCTTTTAGCCAGGATAAACCTTCCATGTTTTGTTTGCAGAATCACAAAATTCCAGAGTGGGTCAGGTTGGAAGGGACCACAGTGGGTCATCTGGTCCATCCTCTCTGCTCAGGCAGAGTTATCCTAGAGCACATGGCACAGGATTGTGTCCAGATGGTTCTTGAATGTCTCCAGTGAGGGAGACTCCACAGCCTCTCTGGACAGTCTGTTCCAGTGCTCAGTCACTGCACAGTGAAGAGGTTCTTCCTCATATTTAGGCAGAACTTCCTGTGCATCAGTTTCTACCCATTGCCTCTTGTCCTATTTCTGGGCATCACTGAGGAGAGCCTGGCCCACCCTTTTGACACTCTCCCTTCAGATACTTGTAGGCACTGATGAGGTGCTCTCTCAGTCATCTCTTCTTGAGGCTGAACAGGCCCAACTCTCTCAGCCTTTCCCCATAAGAGAGATGCTCCCCTGAAGGGGTGCCATCCTGCAGGGATTGAGTGTGGCAGGCAGAGCACAGGTGGTGACAGAAGGGTGCTTTGACAGCCACTGGGATGAGCAGTAGTGCACCAGGTCTAGAATGCATCCAGGGGCTCCAGTCTGAAGTTCAAGGAGAGTGGTCAAGAGACAAAGCTGTGGTGTAGATCAGGGGCCTATCCAGTAGGCAGGGCCAGAGACAGCGCTGGAGAGCTGAGCTGCTGTGGGGCTTCTGGAGCACAGACTAACAGCTCTGGGATGAAAATGCTGTCCTGGGCCATGGGCAAGGTGGCCACAGCACTGGAGGTGGCTGAGAGTGGACGATGAACTATGTGAAAGACCCAAGGGCCCTAACACTGTTATGGATAGATCCTGAGTTCTTGTTTCAAGGACAATGCGTGCCTCTGGAGCTATATCCCAAGTTCAGTATGTGAGGCTCAACTTCCATTATTGGAATCTGCATGTAAAATAAAGGACTAGGTTTGCTGGTAGAAAGATGAGATATGATCTGTTATCAGATAATGAAATCTAAAGCTATCTTAAAATTTGCATTTATAAGATTTCACACCAGGTGTTCCATAGTCTCCTTTGGGACATAAAGCTATTGAATCCTGGCAAGGGGTGTTAACATTGATTTTATTAAGATTAATCTAAAACTTAAAACTTATCTGTCTCATAACTTTCCTAAAGAAAGTTGAAGCTATTATTTTCCTTTTTTTGAATTCCTTAAAGTCTCTTTTCAGCTGTCTTTCTTCAGATAATTGTAGGTATCCAGGCAGTTATCTATCTAATAGACTTTTTTGGTTTCAAATATATGTATTTAAACTGCTTTTCTCCATGTGGATTTACACATCTGACATTCTTGTATCCATTCCTAATGAATCTATTTTTCTATAGTGTACCCTTACCATTTATTTTTTGTTTGCTTGTTCGGAAAAAAAATTGTAATTCTAGGCATTCTTGTCTGAGGCATATGAGAAAATGATACTGCATATGCTACAAGTATAACTGAGCCTTTAGCTGAATTCTCTTGAATCTTTTTTAATTCTCTTCCTAAATAAATTTTCCACTAGGATAACCTACAAAATTGCAGAAGGACACTCTCAAATCAAAACAGACAAGGCAAATGAAAAAATGATTTTCAGTAAGAATAGCTGGACGTATGTTGTATTATGAAATATGATGAAATAGTATGCATTTTTAAAGAAAGCTGCATTACATTACTTTATATCCTTCCACTGCCCTTTATTACTGTCACTTTTAAAGTAGGAATCACCCTCTGGTGGTTCTGATCCAAGTATCATGATTTGTTTCTGTTTGCTATAAGCTAGCCCCCAGCTATCAAACTAATGGGCCTAAGTGTATATTTAAGTACCTAAATCATCATGCCTAAATGCAGATTTCTTTCTTTAAGCACAATAGATGAAAATTGGTTTCCTTAAAATACATTTATAAAATCCTGACTCAGGGATTATAATATGTTCCAGTTTTACTAAAAATGGTATTTTTAAATGCTGTCTTTTGGGTGTAGATCTCTTGTATACACTTTGTTGCGCATAAATATGATTTGAAAATTGTGCATAATAATGCTTTTGAGAGGCCACAATGTTTATTATTCGTGGCTATTACAATTGGTTCATGTATAGCAAAGTTTTGCACTTAATAGTTTAGAGTTGTAGCTTTTGCATTTAATGAAAGCTGAGATGGGTGGTTTTTCAGTCTGTTGTCTTATATAAAAAGTATTTATAATGAGATATTTAACATGAGATATTTTCCTTTTCTACCTTTCTTTTGTTCTGAACATCATGATACTGAGTACATACAATTGCAAATATATTTTGCCTGGGTTGTCAGTAGTTATAAAACAAAGAACAGTCTACAGAGCTGGCTTCTTTAGCTTTTACAGTTTATTGTTGTCACATCAGATCTATAAAATGCTCTGTTTTTCATAAGGCAGAGACAGATGCCCAAGTTAGGAGCCCTAGAATTCTTGACAGTCTTCTATTGCATTCCAGGTCTCTGAATCTAACATAGAAAAGGAATGTGTGTGGGATCCTGAATTGCTACGAGGTGGTAGAACATTTTGACTCTTACATTGTATTAATCCTAGGATGAACAAACTCTAGTGATCTGAGACAAGAATAGAAAACAGCCTGCATATTATTACACAACAGATTTTGAAGGGGTCCTCTTTAGTGCTTTGGTTTGATATGCTTGGCCAAACACTGGGCAAAGACATTTCTGTGTTTGTTTTCAGTATTTCTCAATGTTTCATTTTTTTACACCTGTGTGGCATCCCACCCTCAAGGGGACACAAGATTCATAGATGCTCCTGATCGAAAGGAATGATACAAGTCATAGGGTCCACAAGAGCTTACAAAGTTTTATTAGTAAATTACACACTTGACATGGAAATTGGTATGTTTGTCCCTGATCTCCACATATAAGCAACAGGAAGTTGATTTTGAACAGAGGAGTAGGGTGAACGGGAAGAGAGAGAGGGAGAGAGATTAAAGAGGGAGACAGAGAAAGAAAGGAAGAGTGAAAAAGAGGTCACCAGTCCTGGCTCCAGTATCAATTCAGCTGAGATGTTAAGGGTTTGGGAGTGCCACCTGGGCTCTGTGGGGGTACTGTTTTATAGATAAGTTTTCCCTGCCCTAGAGATATGTTTTTCACTTTCTATGCAAATTAGTTATCATGCATAGTCTGTTCTTTTAGACTTTTATGAAAATGGGTCAGGGCTTCGTGGACATTTGGTGGTCTTGATCATCCCCCACAGTCCATGCCCACTTCATGACCTCATTCTGTGCTTGCACTGTACTGTGTCGTGCTCACCTCCAGGAGCCAGAACAAGGTTGTCCGTCCCAGGAAAGTGCTGCCATCCATATGGCCCCCTTCTCCAGTCACATCCTGTAGCTTCTCACAGCACGTTATTACCAACAATCCCTGGCTGCCATTATCAACCATCCTGGGCTGGCTCTGCAACGATAGGTATTTGAGGCATACACAACAGCCTCCTTATCTTCTAGGCTGCTACAACCTCCTTCAACTCCAAGACCTCTCCTAGTTAGCAACCCATCCCTTTCATAGAGTACTTAACTGCTTGACTGATTGCAAGCTATTTACAATACTTTGCTTGTTGACCAGCAAGGCAGTTCTGGGCCTCCCACCACCCTCCACATTTATCAGTGTGGCAGTTAATTATTTGGTACCTACTTTTCAGCCACTTGCTGAAGCCTTATGAATTTCATAGGTGCTAGAGTTATATTTTTACTAATAAGCAGTAGATAGGACAGAGGCAGGGAGAAAAGATGTATGTACTTTGCACTGTACTGCTTATTTTTTTTGCTCAGGAAATCAGGGTGTTTCTAGTTTTCAGTCAGTTTGTCCTTTGTCACTCATGCTTAAAAATGCACACGTAAAGAAAGAAAGAAAGGAAGGCATTGCAGAGATTAAGGCAAGTCATTCACTTTAGCAATGTTGCTTCTGTTTTGCAGCACAGGAGATTACTTTATCTTGGAAAATCAAGACAAAAGTTCAGCATAGACAATGAGGAATACATTAGGAACACTGTAAAGACTTGAGATATTTTTGGTTTGATTAACTTTGAGAAATATCCCAGTCTTTAATAAATACAGCTTAAATATGGAAATCATTATTATTGGTGAACAACACATGGCTTCAATGCATTTCTAGACAGGTATGGAAAAGAAGGATCTATTGGTAATTGCAGAGCATGGTTGGGTGAGTTATATAAGTGGACCATATTAAAACATCTTTGAGATCCTGTCTTTTCTGCCCAAGATCTACAATTAATTACACACCAAAAGACTTAGAATCATGCTGATTTTTTTTTTAGTGAAGAGTTGGTATTTATGCTCTAACACATTATAAAGAAAAGAAACTGAGAAAAGGATACTGGCAAGGACAGAAACACAGCAGTCAATATTTTTGTAATTTTGCTTTATGAAATAATTGTATCTTTTTAAAACTAAGTATGGGGCTGAGAAAGTCCAAAATCTGCATAATTTTCACATCAACAAGATCTAATATTTAGTTCTCTCTGTCCTTATGTGAACACAAATGGTGATTTTAGGATTCAATATGAAGTTTTAAAAAAGTAGTTCAACTGTATTGTTCTATGTCTAAGTGATTATATTCTCTCCCACTCTATCTATAGAAAAAAATCTTATTATAGTTACAGAGATGTGTTGGCTTTTGTGTTAATAATCTAATTTGTTTATTCAATCCTTTATTGGTTAAGATAAGAAACCTTGTAACGGCAGAGCAATTTAAGTGGTTCCATTAGTCTCTTTTGAAGGAACCATTGATTTTTAATGCTCTTACTTCCTAAGCTCATTTTGCCAAGGTTTTACTTACCATTAGCTTCCAATCCTTGCATGTTAATGCATTTATTAACCTCTGAAATCCTGTAAGAGTCGGTTTTAACAAAAGCAATAAGCAAAACAAACTGTTTGGCTTATTTCTTTTTTTGTTCCATGCAAAGCCTAATTCAGAACATTCATATTTCTGAAATTAAAGAGCCTCTGTGTTCAGGAACACTGATACAAGAAGACTGCTGAGCACTATAGAGAAAGATGAATTGTGCTATATTTTTTCCAGCCCTTCCCATTTCTTTGTCCTGGTCATCAACCAGAGTGAGCTGCTAAGAGATATTATTCTTTTTTTACCCCAGTGCATTTTATACTAACAATTCGTAGTCTGGCATGCATTCAGACAGAGGGTTCAAAGAGGATTGGTTAAGCAGTAAACTTAGCCCTCCTCCAACCAATGCATTAATTCCCAGCCTGTGCAATTGCCATGTAAGAGGAAAAGGTATGAAATTAATAACTGCCTTAGATAGCAGCTTTCCTTGCCCAAATCCTGCCACATAGGAGCCATTTTTTTCNCTCACACTTTAGAATGAAAGTGGACCAGACGGACATTTTGCTGAATTTGGTGACTTGTGTTTTGTTAGATGTGAATGGACACAGCAGATTAGTCTCTTCAGGAGATGTCAGAACCTCAAATTTGCATGTTTGTAAGAGCTTATTCAAGATGGGAACACCTAGTACATGCATAAAACTTTCAATATGTAAGTGATTATAGCAGCAAAAATTCTAGGTGATATAGAATCTTACCCTAATACAGATGCCTAAAATTAGATGAACCATACCCTAAGAGTGACAGTTTCTCTTTATTGCCTGGAAAGAGAATGAAGAGCTTTAGACAGAGATGTCTTTTTGATAGGTAGAATATGTCCCACTTCAGGTATCCAGAAGGTGTCTTTCTGGATCTCGCTCTTGACCATGTAAATTAACAGTCCAGGTGCTGAAAGATATTTAAATTGTGATAAGTGCCAACTGGAGGCAGAAATTTGGAACTAGGTACTACAGTCATGGTGTCCAAATGACATTTGTTGGATTTGATTAGACATTCTTCATTCTCACTGAGTAGCTGGGCAAAATGGAAGGAATTAATTTACTCAATGCATAGACAAAACATGCCAAATAGCTCAACATCTGGAACCAAGAAAGGTGCACATAGAGTCAGGGTGTAATGTAGCTTTTGTATGAATGAGAGAAGGGTCAAAGGCTAATTTAAATAGCCTAAAATGTGAGCACAATAAACCGGTTTAGTTTAAAATGAGTCTTGCCTAAAAATGAATCCTTTAGTTTCAGTGATACCTACTTTCTTTAAATGAATCCAGGGACATGAGCATACCACACGAGTAAACAACTGGCTGAGAGCTGTAAGCTTCTGTTTACTGATCTGTGGCACATGCCCGTTTCTCTTTAAATTAAATGTTCATTATTACCCTGAAGTATTACTCACAGATTGCCCATCATTCAGTGCTGCCTAATTCTTATTGCAGTCTCTGGATTGCTCCAAAAAGCCTTCTCCAAGAGCAAAGTGCTTNTTCTTTTTTGCTCCATGCAAAGCCTAATTCAGAACATTCATATTTCTGAAATTAAAGAGCCTCTGTGTTCAGGAACACTGATACAAGAAGACTGCTGAGCACTATAGAGAAAGATGAATTGTGCTATATTTTTTCCAGCCCTTCCCATTTCTTTGTCCTGGTCATCAACCAGAGTGAGCTGCTAAGAGATATTATTCTTTTTTTACCCCAGTGCATTTTATACTAACAATTCGTAGTCTGGCATGCATTCAGACAGAGGGTTCAAAGAGGATTGGTTAAGCAGTAAACTTAGCCCTCCTCCAACCAATGCATTAATTCCCAGCCTGTGCAATTGCCATGTAAGAGGAAAAGGTATGAAATTAATAACTGCCTTAGATAGCAGCTTTCCTTGCCCAAATCCTGCCACATAGGAGCCATTTTTTTTCATTCTGCAAATCCACAGAGAAACTGCTTCATGTTCAACTGGGAATGGCTGAAGATAATTTGAGAACCTTGGAAGAAAATGTAGACTCCCTCCACACATCTCTCAGCCCCTGTGCTCTGGAAGTGGATTCTATAAATCTGATTTAGAAAAGGAGTAACTTTTGTCAAGCCCTGAACACAAGGAAGAGATGACATAGCTTTGACTGGATAACCTGAAAGGTGGCAGAGATTTATGTATTTGCAATCTCCATGTTCTTTGAAAATTAAAGTTCTTTCTGCAATGCTGATATAAATGCCCATCTGATATTAGGATTAACCTCATATCTATTTTTTTTAAAGTATTTGTCATCTTTTTGACTATAATAAATTAGTTAAATCTCCTTCTCTGAAATTTTAATCTTAAAATACTCAACACTAAAACAGTAAACAAGGAAGTAATACATTTTTCTGGAAAGTAAAAGAATGGAAGATGTTTTCACTGCCTCAGCCTTTGCATATTTTACGCTGGTTTAAAATGGACCGATGACATTTAGAAGTGGAGATCAAAAGTTTGCTGTCATGGACCATGACAAAAGTATGTAAACATGGTCTTTCTTGAGTCTCTATTTGGTATTACAAACTTTTTGGCTGGTCTCAATGGCTGCATCTCAGTGGAAGGCATTGACAGCATTGGGCCTTAATCTTTTTTTAAAACTCTTTGGTGGCCTGGGTAAGTAATTGTATTTTAGCCTTTTTAGATAAAGCTAACAGAATCTAGTTCTCAGCTGCAACCACATGCCTCTCTTAAAAGTTAGGAACTGGAATTGCTTCCCTGTCATAGTTTATAGTGTAAGATAGGCCCCCAAAAAAATATTCTTTACCATTTTCATTAGCTGCTGAGACCAGGCAGGGTGGTGCTCCCTGCCTCCTCCCTCTGGACTATTTTCTATTAATGGGCCCATCAAGATAAGTGGCTCCAGATTATCTCCTGTTAATGGCCCATTAAGGCCTTGCCCTATGACTCACCATCCCATTGTGAGATGCTCCGCCCAGGGGGAAGGACCCAAGCATTCCCACCAGAATAAAGTCTGGGGTTTTGGAGCAGCAAGGCAGAGNAAGCCCCTTAATTTCAAAATTATAAAAATTTGGAGGGAGGGGAGTTGCTTTTTGTTTTCATTCCAAGGGAAGCTGCTGCCTTCCTTAGGCAGACACCTGTCTTTCAAACTTAGACATTCCCTCACACTTTAGAATGAAAGTGGACCAGACGGACATTTTGCTGAATTTGGTGACTTGTGTTTTGTTAGATGTGAATGGACACAGCAGATTAGTCTCTTCAGGAGATGTCAGAACCTCAAATTTGCATGTTTGTAAGAGCTTATTCAAGATGGGAACACCTAGTACATGCATAAAACTTTCAATATGTAAGTGATTATAGCAGCAAAAATTCTAGGTGATATAGAATCTTACCCTAATACAGATGCCTAAAATTAGATGAACCATACCCTAAGAGTGACAGTTTCTCTTTATTGCCTGGAAAGAGAATGAAGAGCTTTAGACAGAGATGTCTTTTTGATAGGTAGAATATGTCCCACTTCAGGTATCCAGAAGGTGTCTTTCTGGATCTCGCTCTTGACCATGTAAATTAACAGTCCAGGTGCTGAAAGATATTTAAATTGTGATAAGTGCCAACTGGAGGCAGAAATTTGGAACTAGGTACTACAGTCATGGTGTCCAAATGACATTTGTTGGATTTGATTAGACATTCTTCATTCTCACTGAGTAGCTGGGCAAAATGGAAGGAATTAATTTACTCAATGCATAGACAAAACATGCCAAATAGCTCAACATCTGGAACCAAGAAAGGTGCACATAGAGTCAGGGTGTAATGTAGCTTTTGTATGAATGAGAGAAGGGTCAAAGGCTAATTTAAATAGCCTAAAATGTGAGCACAATAAACCGGTTTAGTTTAAAATGAGTCTTGCCTAAAAATGAATCCTTTAGTTTCAGTGATACCTACTTTCTTTAAATGAATCCAGGGACATGAGCATACCACACGAGTAAACAACTGGCTGAGAGCTGTAAGCTTCTGTTTACTGATCTGTGGCACATGCCCGTTTCTCTTTAAATTAAATGTTCATTATTACCCTGAAGTATTACTCACAGATTGCCCATCATTCAGTGCTGCCTAATTCTTATTGCAGTCTCTGGATTGCTCCAAAAAGCCTTCTCCAAGAGCAAAGTGCTTTAGAAAGGGTGAAGTCCTAAATGATGTAAAGGAACTCAGTGTCTGTTAGCCTTGGCCTCCTCTTTCTCAGCAGCAAAGTCCTAGCTTCTGACTCTACAGACAGCACTGACTGGCTTAACTCTCTCTTCACTAATTTGCATTAAATAGGTGTCTGGTTGGACCAAACTGATGTTTACTCATTTCTTTCCTTTCAATGAAAGAATAACTGTTGAAATCCAAGCTTCCATGACAGTTCAGAAAGCATGTCAAATTTCAACTATTTTTGATTGATTCATTTATTGTTGTTTAAAAGGCTCATTCATAGTGTAAGTTGTCATGTTTCTGCTATTTCGTTATTATCATGTTCTGAGGATTTATTTGACAATTTTAAAATCCAGTGCCAAGTTAAGGTGATTTATTTCAATACATCAGCTTCACAGTTCATGAGCTTGTGATTACTCTTTCCAACTTTTCAAAATAACTATTCCTTGAAAATTACTAAACCGTATAACATCCAATAAAATTTATATAGCAACAGAAAACATAATCATCTGGATTCACGGTGTCTTGCTGTTTGTGCCAAATTTGCTCTCTGCAGGAAGTCACAAAGTCATGAGGTGAAAAATACTTTGAAATACTTACGAACTCTGAGAGGCATTTTCAGAAAGCTTTGATTAAGTAGAAAACATGGTACGATCTCTTGGTTTAATGACTGATAGATTTTCAAGTTTTGTACAATGAATTTTCTTTAGTATTAGGCACACAGTGCTCTGAGGTACCGTGAATGATCTTGTCAGAAAATGGTGCTAAGGACTATTGGGTCAGGCAGTGACATTGCTGGAAACTCTGTATGACCCTTTATGAAAGGCACACCAGCATGGTCTGAACTACCAAAACATTGGAGAATACTAACAGACTTGAGAATGCTCAATATTTTTGCACCAAACCAATCATGATGTGGACATAAAACAAGCTAAACCTCTTTTTTGTTTTGTTTTCTTTTTTTTTTTTTTTTAACTGTAAGATCTGGCAAACATTTTTCTAGGAAGTTAAATGAATTTGAGAATAACAGTATAAAAACCAAATGTCAGACTTTGAAGACACATTCCACAGTGTTCTTCTTACTTTTTAGCATTACAGGAATTTAGCTTACATTATTCATTGTTCATTACTTAGAAGTAGGCAGATATTTGGCTTTCAGAAGTACAAAGCCATTCAACTGATGCACATCATCAGGCAGCAGAGTTAATTAGGAAACAAACCGGAAATATTTTTAATTCTAGTTCTGTAATAAACATAGGGAACAGGAAGGGGAATATACAGATTAAAAAAATTCGAACCAGCAAACCCACTTTATCTTTCTTTGGAAAACACCAAGAGTAAAAAAGGAGTAGTATATGTTTCATTTTATTTTAAAAATATTGATATTTATAAGTGAATTAGACCCAACCCTTAATCTTCAATGTACATTTTAGTGTTGAAAAGCAGGCACTGCAATTACTATTTTAAGTTAAAGACTTAAGTTAAAATAATATAGCAAAAGGTATGCAACAAGGAAATTCTGCCAGCAGGTCTTTCGTGTCTTGGCAGCACATATAAGTCAGTAGCAACAGAATAAGAACACTTCATCTTCTCATTCAGTTACAGAGGAGCGAATATGTCACAGGTCACTGCATGGTCTTGGCACTAGTCCAAAGTACAGGTCAATAAGGCATAACCCCAATTTATCAACAACATGATCTCTGGCTAATATGTCACAAAGTCCATATGATGACAAGAAATTCAATATAATTCTAGAAGGGAGCTGTAGTGCTGCACCATGTAGTGATCAAGCTCTGCCATTTGTTGAAATGACTCTTCAGGGCAGTAGAACTCAGGCAGAACAAGAAACTTTCCACTATGGATACTTTGCTACAGGAAATCACACCTGTTTACTCACGGCTATAGTAATATAAACAATATGGTTAGAAATGTGGGGTTTTTTTTGTGTGTCTGTGTGCATGAAAGCATTTTACTCAGTACCTCTTGAGTGAATTTATGACATTATATTAGGCAAGAAATATATGATACCGTGTAACTTATCTGCCTTACTCCAATTTATCTATTCCAGCCTGGATAAACATAATTGCCTCTTCCCAAGGAGTCTGTGGGCTAGAGTGGTATTATGTTGACATGTTGGAAATGATTAATGACTGTGAGGTAGGAGAAACTGGGCTAAAATGGATGCAGACTCAGTTCAATTAGAAAAAAGTAAATAAAGAAAATTTAGTGCATCAGTATGCTTCTAATTTTTCAACTAGTTATTATGAATTGCCATCAAAAATTCACACAAAATATGTGTACAACAATTACTGGAGTTTCTATATCATTTTTTTGTGCCTTACAAGGCAAATGAATTTATTTATAAGCTCGTAAAACTTTCATCAAGATAATAGGAGGTACATCAAGACAGTAAGCTTTGCTTATCCTTGTGAATGTATGTCAGTCATAGAATCACAGAATACGCTGAGTTGGAAGGGACACACAAAGCTCATCGAGTCCAGCTCCTGGCCCTGCACAGCACCATTGCCAAGAGTCACCCCATGTGCCCAAGAGTATTGTCCAAACACCTCTTGAGCTCTGTCAGGCTTGGTGTTGTGACCACTTTCCTGAGGAGCCTGTTCCAGTACTCAGCCATCCTCTGGGTTAAAACTTTTATTAATATCCAACCTAAACCTCCCCTGACATAGCTTTTGGCCATCCCCTCAGGTCCTGTCACTGATCACCAGAGTGAAGAGATTGGTACCTGCCCCCACTCTTCCCCTCATGAGGAAGCTGCAGACTGCAATGAGGTCTCCCCTCAGTCTCCTCTTCTCCAGGCTGAGCAGACCAAGAGACTTCAGCTGCTCCTTGTATGGCTTCCCTTCCAGACCCTTCACTATCATTTGAGTTGAGCTTTCATGGAGTTAAAAGGTGTAGAACTACACACCTTTTGAATTTCAGTGCTTCAGCTACTATATAAGTACATCTGTTTTAGAAAGCCAAATATATTTTCACAAAAATTTTGCAAAAATCAAAGTGATTTTTAAATTGTGATTAATACCATAATAGGTATAAGAGGTGATAAGTTAGTGATTTGCAATGTAAAACTTTACTTTCTTAGGCTAATATCATGAATGGGAAGCGAAGAGCTTTGTTGAGCCTTGCTTCAGATTACAGCTTCCATCATTCATGAACAAGTGGTGTTTACAATCTTTTGGCACATAAATCACAGTGCGCTGATGTTATTTGTTTCTCAGGGCATTAATACTTTGTTCTCAAGGTCCTGAGTCAAAAGTCTACCTAAGGGTGTGTGAAGTCTCCTATCGGTTTTCAGATCCAGATGCCTGAAATTTGTGAATATCCCTAGTTAAGGGCAGCAAGAACTTTTTCTTCTTTTTCTTCTGTGATCAAAGCTGCAAAATTCTTTGTGCTTTACATGATGGCAAGTCTTAGTTATTTGGCAATTACGATTGTTACAGATACGTTTTACAGCGCTTCTAGCCATCAACTGATATTCAACTTACAATATCTGTCCTTGTAAATCTTAATTAAATGCCTTCCCAGTTTCTAAATTTAAACAGTCATCTATCATGTCTCAGCACTTGTCCCTCTGTGCATGAAACTCTCCCTCATGCTAACATGCGGCGTGTACTACCAGTGAATTTAATGCAGTGCTCACCTTCACAGGAATTGGCAATACTGGACAGCTGGAGTTATTCTGGCGGCATAATATTCTCTGTAAGGAAAAGCTGGGTGATTGCCTCCCTTCTCTCCTCTGCATACTACCAAGAATTTTTATGCTCCTACCAATTATCTTGAACATTCTTGATGCTTTGAACAATTAATACAGGGCACAATTTCAGAAAGTAGATTGTTGGCCAAGATAGTGCAGTCATGATATGTAGGACCTGTATTTGCCTGAATATATCAGTATAAAAGGCAATTAAAACATAAATCATGAAATGCACTCATTTTTAAAAGTTTAACTCTCCATAAAATATATTTATCAGCATTTTTTATAGTGAGTATGTCACAAATTGGGCATAGAGATAGTAAAAATGAACTTGACAAGGTGAGGATTTAAAAAAAATGTGAACAAGGTAACAGCCAGAAAGGTTGGGAGTGAGAAATTATTAATTTAAATCACAGAATCACAGAATATCCTGAGCTGGAAGAGACCCATCAGGGTAATTGAAGTCCAAATCCTGACCCTGCACAGGATCACCTCTAGAATCATACCAAGTGCCTGAGGGCATTGTCCAAACATTTTTTAAACTCTGGCAGACTGGGTGCCATGACCACTTCCTTGAGGAGCCTGTTTCAGTGCCCACCCAACCTCTGGGTGAAGAACCTTCTTCTTATGTCCAACCTAAATCTCCCCTGACACAGCTTCATGTCAGTTTGGAAAATTAAGAGCCTGAATGTTGCTATTTTTATCACTGTATTCACACAAATAAAAAAACAGATGTAATGAAAAAAGGTAACAAATATTACTCTTGAATGTAAATTTTTAACACAGCAGCAGCCCACTAAGTTTCTTCAGTCAGGTCACAGCTATACTAATTCCATATTATCATAATCTTTCTCCAGAAAACATTTGATTATTTCAGTGGAAGTGACTCCAAACTGTAGTTTGCTCTCCTGCATGTTGCTTAATGATTTGTTCTGATAGGTGATAGTAAGAAGGGGCATCTGATTGAGTTCTGTTTCCACCCACTTTCACAAATGCTTGCATAATCTCGAACGGGTGTGGTTTGGACAACCTTGAACGGGTGTGGTTTACTTTTTGGTGAGCCTAATTAATTCCTTTTTAAACAATCAGTGTACATATCATGCAATTGTTAGAGCAAGATAATGTGTAACCTGAACTCTTCAATATCAAATTTACTTTGGAGTGTTAGGATTGCCTAATGTTTGCACATATGCTCTGCTACCATGCCCAGGCTTGGCAGTCCTCCAGCCATTGCTTGCTTGTATCTCGCATGAGTCAGTGGCAGATTTCCATGTGACTTCCTTATTTCTCAGGGTCATATGGAGTGTGTACAAGTTTCATATTTAAACACTATGTGACAGCCAGATTTGGAGCATATGTTTGCATGTTCCTTTCATCAATGACATTGATCCATACCCTTACAGTGTTAAAATATACTACTGTTTCTTGTGTCTCTGCCTAACCTTCTAGGGGAGGGTTTTTAGTCCCCTGGATTTCTTTGCTCAGCAGAGTAAAAAATGTTTATTATCAATGGAATGAGGATCATGTCAATTCAGAAAAAGGAGAGATACCTGGAAGATCTAGAAATTGGCAAAAAAAAATCTGGTATGATACACAAACTTCTCCTATTTATGTTGTCTGCCAGTGTTAAGGAAAACTGACATTGATTTCTTTCCTTGGGAGAAGTCTTCAGCTGTGGATCAAAAGATTTTTTTTTAATTATGGAGAGCAACGAGGTGAACAAACACCTTAGCCCTACCTAGTGCTCTCCTAAAAGGAAGGGAAAACAGTTGTAGGGGACCTCAAGGAATCATAAGCTTTGTCTTCGCAAGAAAAGTTATGCTGGACACAGATGTTTGTGCTGGTGGATGGTGGTCTGTCCAGTGACTACACAAGTTCTGAGGGAAAATTTCAATGCAGGCAAAGCAGTGCCCTGGCAGAAGATGACAGGAAGGTTCTGGGAGGGAGAGGTGACAAAGGAGCATTCCTAGCTTGGGGGTTTGAGATGCAGATGCGCAGTTTGGTGAGGCAAAATGTTTTACCTGTATGAACACAGGACATGCTGGGATAGCTGACATTAGGAGCACTTTCTGATTTTTTTTATTTGCTAATAGGGGCTCATCAATTTAGTTCATTCTCCTACCCCAAGACAAGTTTTGACAAGAAAGAAATTGTATTGGTGATCTGCACTATCTGACAAAAGTTTGAAGCAACTCAGAAGATGGTGATATGGGCATCAGGTATCTTTTTGTGAAATATATTATGATGAATTTCAAAGACATTTAGAAATACTACTCAGAAAATTTTTGAAGTACTGTAAGATGGTTGGGTGCCATCATTTTATGCAGAAGCAGGAGCAGGCTCAAGTTTTTTTTCCTTCAGACTGTATACTTGAAACATGGATGGGACCAACAGGGTTGTTTCCAAAACACATTTGCTTTGGGAATTTTATGTTCTCTGCATGGAGCCAGATTTAACTTCTTCCAACACATTTATTTGTCTTTATAATTTTGTATACTGTCCCCTTCTTCCTATTGTTTTAAACCTTCTCTCTTATCATACGTAAGTAGCAACTTATTATTAACATAATTGAATTTTTTACTGTAAAAAGAAAACACAATCCAAATAAATTTTCTTTAGAGTATGGTTGATGCTGTGGATAAAATTATAGACAATTACAGAATTTCTGAGACACATTTCACAGGTGTTTATACAATATCCTAGCATTTAATGTGCAGCATTGTATCTTGAATTTTTATCTGGTACAAGCACTAGTATTGCAGCAATAGATCAACTCTTTTGGGGGAACATTTCACAACTTATAATTGCAAATAGATGAAGAGATACCAAGGCATAGATGAAGATTTACAAAGATACTAAGATACATGGAAGCAACTGGTAGAGAATGTTTTAAATCCCTATGGTTCTGAGCACTAATTAAAAAAATATTAATTTTACTTTGAGAATTGCACAGGATTTAAAATGTTCCCTCAGCACAGCTAGATCTCAGTTTTGGTTATAATTTTTTTTCTAGATTTTTTTAAACTTGAGCTTAAATATTCAGCTATAGTTTCTGATATTTTGTAGTATGTTCCTCACCTGTGAGGAGAGACTGAAAAAATGGTCTTGTTGAGTCTGGAAACTAAAGTTTCAGGATGACCTAGTAACTTTCCTGTAAAAACCTGTGAGAAAGGTTCCAAGAGAATGGATCCAGGCTCTTCACAGTGCTGAATGGTGTAAGGATGAGAGACAGTGAGCATAAACTGCAAGGAGGAAGGTTCACACAGACTGTAAGGAGAAATGTACCTGTTGCCCTGGTTTTTGCTAAAGCCTTCTGTTTTAACCTTGGAGTCGGAATTCTTTCTCACAGTTTCATGTAAATAATAGCCAATGTTTACTTAATGGTATTTTCTGTTTTTCATTCCTTTTGTGATAAGAGAACTTTGATGAGCATCTTTTTTCTCCAGTGGGATTGAGAAGGAAGTGACATGTCCTCCAATCCCTTGTGGAGTTCAGAATTCTATAAGAATGTGACATATGTAAATAAAGTGGCCTTTTCCCTCCTTTCTGCTGAACCTAGCAGGTGTGAGAGCATCTTTATTGTGTTTTCCCAGACACATGTGCATTAAGCACAGAATTGACAGGTGGCCAATGGAGGAAATTGTCTGCTCTACTCTGAGCTGGTGCAGCCTCACCTCCAGTACTTTGTGCAGTTTTGGGCAGAACAATATAAGATATTAAACTATCAGAAAGCCTCCAAAGGAGAGCAATGAAGATGCTGAAAGGCCTTGAGTGAAAACCATACAAGGAGTGGTTGAGGTCACTTGACTTGTTCATCCTGGAGAACAGAAGACTGAGGGAAGACCTCACAGAAGACTACAGCGTCTTCACAAGGGGAGGAGGAGGGGCAGGCACTGATTTCTTCTCTCATTCTTGTGACCATCAACAGGACTCGAGGAAATGGCATGAAACTGTGTCAGAGGAGGCTTAGGTTGGATATTAGGAAAAGTTTTTCACCCTTAGGGTGGTTGGGCACTGGAAGAGGCTCCCCAGGGAATTGGTCACAGCAAAGCCTGCCAGAGTACAAGAAGCCTTTGGACAGTGCTCCCAGGCATGTGATGTGACTCTTAGTGTGTCCTGCACAGGGTCAGGAGTTGGACTGATCCTGTTGGGTCCCTTCCAACTGAGGATATGCTATGATTCAACAATTTCTGGTCAGAATGTGGTTGGGTTTTTTTTTTTTTTTNGAGTGATGAATGTGCTGATTTTGACTGGGTAAATCTAAATTTTTTTGCAGTAACTGGTATGGGACTGTGTTCCAGATTTGCTGAAAACAGTACTGGTAATACACAGATGTTTTATTTACTGCTGAGCAGTGCTTATTCTGCACCTCACCCCATCCTACCAGCCATCCTAGGGATGGCTGAATATCTGCCTGCCAATGGGAAGTGGTGAACGAATCCTTGTTTTGCTCAGCTTGTATATGTGGCTTTTGCTTTCCCTATTAAACTGCTTTTATCCTGAGCCATGAGTTTTCTGACTTGTATTCCTCTGATTCACTCCCTCATTCTGCTGTGGGGGGAGGAATGAGTGAGTGGCTGTGGAGCTGAGTTGCCAGCTGCGGTTAGACCATGACATGCCCTTTCAGCTACCTTATTTATCTTCTTTTTTTTTGTTTTTGTTTTTTTTTTTTTTTTTTTTTGTTTTTTTTTTTTTTGTTTTTTTTGATGTTAGTTGTTTTTTTTTTTTTTTTTTTTTTTTTTTTTTTTTTTTTTTTGTCTTTTTGTGGCAACCTGTGTCGGTGATCTCTTCTAGCACAAGCAGTTTCTGCAGAGATGCACATATGACTTCTTATTCTTACCTGGTCTCCACAACCCTACCACTGTTTACAACAGTATCATGTCAGTCAAGTTTCTTTGTTAGCTTGGGAGTTCCTACAGTGGCTCAGGCTGACTGGCAGGGAGTGAGTCCTGCCAATCAACCAACCATTTCTCATGAGCCAGCCAGATGTGTACTTCCAGGCGCTTCCTAAAAGCAGTCCACAGAACTTGAATGCATTTTTCAAATAATATATAACAAGCTCATGGCAACATAGTTCCGGAATGTGACATAAGTAAGGTGGACAATATCCTGTTTCTACACTATTGTAATACTGGGAAGGAAGAAGAGCTGAACATGTTATACCAAAACTTAAGGTGATATATACAATCTTTTATGCAAAATAAAATGTGTAGGGCATAATAACTTCTTGTTACTTTTTCATCGTCACAGGTCTGAAATCGTAACTGGTCTTGTACTTACAGATAAGTGTATTATTTGTTTTCCAGCTGCTATGACTAGGTAGCTAGAGGAAGCAGAAACAATTGTTTGTTTGGTTTTTTTCCTAGGAGTTTCAAAGGACATGAGTAAGGTATCTCTGGAATGGAGTTCCTGTGGGCTCAGAAGAGCAGGAATAAAGAGCTGATTCAGCAGAGCTCAAGACATCATAAAACTGCCAAGGACAAATGGCATATATTGAAGATTACCTGAAAACAGTTGTAGCTGTCTCCTTTTTGTCTGTCACTGAAAGGTAACTCAGGCAGCCTATCACTCTTGGTAAATATTACATATTGTATCTCATATTCACCTCAAATCAGACAGTGTGAAAATTAGTTCACAACCAAGAGGTACATTTTTCTAAGGTGCATCACTCCACAAGTTACTATAAAGTGTCCATATAGAAAGCCTGAAGTACACACGGCAGTGATTTATGTGGCATGTAGTTGTAAAAAAACTAGTAATAGATATGGAAAAGAAAATATGCAAAGGAGATATTCTTCCACCCTCCCTAGGAAACTCCATGCCTGGATGCAAGTTGAATTTCCAGACGTGTATTTACACCTTCTGACAGTGTGTATGGTTATGACAGTGACAAATTTACCCTGTCACTTTTTGTATTTAAACTATCATCTAAAAATTCCTGAGGTGATTTGAATGTTTGTCCTTTGGTGCTTTATTTGTTTTTAGAAATAGATGGCATATTTAAAAAAAAAACAAGCTTGCTTAGAAAGTAGTCAATAAGTATTTAACATAATTATCTCTGAAATATTGTAGTTTTCATAAGAAACTTGGATAGTATTCTAGAAAGACTCATGAAATATTTGATGATATCTTTTTTCTTCAGGCATAAGTATGTTCATGAAATGTCATAGCAATGCTCATAAGATATTTCCTGAAACACTCACGAGAAATCTCTCTGAAACTGTCATGTAATATTTATGATATTTTTATGAAATATTTAACAATGTATAAAGAAAAAAGCACACAGAGCTACAACTACAGTGAAATACCACATGAATTAAAACATCCATTCATGGAAAGTTCCAGAAGATTCATTCATGAGCTCACAGAGCAGTTGAGATTGGAAGGACCTCTGGAGGTCATCTAGATTAACACTTCTGCTCAAGCAGTGTCACCTGTATCAGGTTGGCCGGAACCAAGTTCATATGATTTTGGGATGTTACCAAGGTTGGAGACTCAGCAACCTCCCCAAGCAATCTGTGCCAGAGGTCAGTCACCCTCGCAGTGAAAAAGTGTTTCTTGATGTTCAGAGGGAGCTTCCTGTGACCGTTGCCTCTGGTCCTGTCACAGGACACCACTGAGAAGATCCTGCTCCCTCCACCTCACACTCTCCTTGTGGTTATTTATGTGAACTGAGATCTTCCCAGTGAGCCTTCTCTCCTCTAGGCTAAACACTCCCAGCTCTCTTAGTCTTTCCTCATAGGAGAAATGCTCCAGACCCTTGATCTTTTTTTCTTGCCCTTCACTGGACTGTCTCCAGTATGTCCACGTGCCTCTTGTACTGGGAAGCCCATAGGAGGACACACTACTTCAGGTGTGGCCTCACCAGTGCTGAATAAAGGGGAAGAACCACCTCCCTCCACCTGCTGTCAATACCCTGCCTGAAGCAGCCCAAGACAGCCTGAGTTCCAAGGGTACATTTCCGGCTCTGTCCAAATTACTGTCTGCCAGTAACTCCAGGTTACTCTACCTCATCTTCCTGGCCCATCCCTCCTAACAGTATAGCATCCTTCTGGTACAGCACTCTGGTCATGTAATCCATCACAGTTCTTAAAGATGAGAGCAGTTTATTGGCGACTACTTGTGACATTTCTTACTTTTTTCTATGAAATTGTTCATGAGCTATTACATGGAATTTACCTGGAATATGTTATAAAATATAATGCAAGGAAAAGTCATACTCAGGGGATAAAGTGTAAGTTTAAAATTGTTTAAATAACCCTAGTACCCAGAATAGGAACACTAGGCACCTCTGAGTCAGTGCCTTTGGCATCTGTTGTTTGGAGGAAGAGAAGTTTTTTTGAATCCTTATTTCAACTTAAGAACCTCCCCTACTGTGCCTCCCAGCAGGGTTCATAGGAAAGCTCTCTTTTCCCCTTAGGTATTTTGGATTATGTGGTGTACAGTCATGGCACAAAGCAAATAACATTCAGCAACAGGCAGTGGCAGCTTCCCCTTAGTCTCCCAAATGCACCCTCTAGAGTCATGTGATGTCAGTTAAGGCAAGAGATAGTTTCTGTAAGCCAAGAGGAAATCCATGAAGTTTAACTAGAATTAGTACTGCAGAGGGCAATTCATCCCACTTGGTATCTATTTTAGTCTGGGATGTTATTCCTTATAGAGGGAGGATAGGTGATAAGTGGTCTACAGAGCTAAAGACAGAGTAAATGAATCATAACCAATGACTAACTAATGTCTAATTAAGACTTTACAGGTCAAATAAGAAGATGTGGATTATTCAAAATTACAAGAGCATTTCAACAGCACTAACAGCCATAATATCTGCAAACAAATATACTTTTAAAATTAAATAGAAGTGGTGTCAATTGACATCTTGAATTCTTTCACAATAAACTTTAAATAATGGTGGCGAAATTGCCAATGCAGACAACCAACTTTTGAATGAAGAGGGGCAGTAGAAATAGGAACATGGGCTCTGTCTCTTGTCCTGTTCAGTGTGGGACATAAAAATCACAGCCTCTGAGAAATTTTAAACTTTAAAATCTATACAGACAATCAGAACTGCAAAAGGCGTTAGTTGCTGCCAGGGAGTTTTGGCCATTTATATCTGAAGTTTACGGTGATGTTCATAACGGTGAGTGATGGCCACAGCTTTATAAATAGATAGATGATATTTTATGCTGACCTTCAGTTCTGAAATGGCATCTACACAAAACTCCAGAAAAATGATTTTTTTTTTCTTTATATTCTCATACATTGCCACAGATCAATCTTTTCTTCTTAGAAATGAGCCCATAAAAAGTTTTGAACTGGGGCCATAGTTTTGTGTTCAAATTATTAGAAAAAGAGTTAAAATCACATCAGTGCTTTTTGGGATGGAATATTTTATCCAGCACCAGGAGTGCTAAAGCTTCATTTACTTCTGTGGTTGAATCACAGCCTTATGCATAGATGCAACTTCACAAGCTGTTGATCTATATGTCACTTTACATTTTCTTGTGTGCTGCTACCAGGCAACTCCTTGTCCAAACTGACAAACATTAACCCACCTTAAGAGAAGAAATATTTTGTCACTAGTCTCAATTTCCCTATTGGAAGATAAAAATGAGGATCTATATCAGAAAGTACAGAAAAGGATGTACAGTGGAGCAGAAAGCAAAGAATAGTGAAAACTTGAAAACTTAAGCATTCAACTTGCCTCTGGAGGACTATGGCCCATTAAATACACACAGTGAAAAGTAGAATTCCTCTGAGAAATATGGACATTGCCCGTGCAAATGTCAATATCAAAATAATTAATCTTTGTTCCTTTCAGAGGAAACCACTCAGGATCACTGATTCATCTCATTCTAACTTAGACATGATTAAAAGTATAATAAGGATTGTGTCCTAAAAGAGCCCATTCAATTTCATTGACCAGGAAGAAAGGAGTTGGGTGTCTGTGTAGACATCCAGATAACTGATATCTGAACCTCAGTATAAAGCCCCCAAAGCACCTGTATAGTATATTGTGGAGAGGTCTCTACAGTGCTAAACCTGCACTGACCAATCCAGCTGTAGCCATGACTGTGGAACACTTGCTCCATTCATACTAGGATACCACAACTCAGCACAAAATGTTCTCTCCCTGTGTTGTCAATATGTAGAGTGAATCAAAGGGACAGGCTCTAATAAGATTTTCAGCCCATGCAGTGATTTTCCTGCACAGATTTTCATCTACTTTAAGAATAACGTTTGTCCTTGTAACTCTTGTGAGAGATGGAGAAGCCATCCTACAGAATTATTCCTACTTGAAAAAATGGAGATTAAGGACAGAGCTAGAATTCAGAACTATTTAAAATTTTGTCTTTAATGACTAGATGCAGTTGTACTTCTGATACCTGGGAAAATACACTGGACAAAACTCCTTAATCTGACAGGTTACAGTTATGTCTACGGACTAAACTTGGAGCATCAGTTCTCCTCAGTGGTACAGAACATTTTAAATCTTAGGGACAAGGCTATAACAAAACAATACAAACAAAGCGAGTGTCAAGATAGTAGCATTCGTAAATTTCCTCTGTGGAGCTATTAAACAGAAGCAGACTGGCAATCAAGGTCTTGATTCAGCTTTATGTCTATGAAAGGTTGGCTTAATGCTGTAATAAAAGGGTCTTAAGTTGCTTTGTAATGGTTGATAGCTGCTGTCACGAGAATATGGCACAGCTGGGAATAGAGCATGCAGTGTTAACCAGAGGTCTTCCCTCTTGTGATGATCCTTTTATGATAAAAAGCATTGGACTGAAAACTCAAAGATTTCTTTCTTGTTTTTACATAAACTTCTGTTATGACCTTTGGAGGCCACTTATTCTGTCTGCACCTCATCCCCCTTTTTTTTTTTCTGAAATTCTGGTCTACAATGTATAGTTTCTCATACTGCACTCACATCCAAGTGCCTCTCAGTGCCAGGTTAAACAATGTGATTAATGTTAGTCTTGCCTAGACTGTCTTTATTCTCGCCTATCCCAATAAGGAAGAAATGCGTATAATACAGTTTTTCAACCTGTAGATGCAAGCCCAATCTTGGGATCCATATTTAGAAGAGCTTCTAATTATGCCAGGATATAATTAGGGCCAGAAACAAATCCACAATCATAAGGTCAAGGGGCATCAGCTGGGTTATGTTTACACTGCCCAGCACTGCCGCATATTTGCCTTGTAGACAATTAGAAGGTTTCATTCCCTAACTATGACTTTTTTGGGTTGCCCTTGCCCAGAAATGTAATACATAGGAAATGAGCACAAGCCAGGAAGTGACTTTGGAAAATGATAGACAATGGATATATCTACTGCTCAAATTAATCCACTAGCCTTCTTTAATTAAGACAGAACTCAAAAATACTTGTTCTTACAGTTATGGAGTGCTTTCACATGATAAAGAAGATGTGATGGAGATAGAATTACTGTAGGAAGCCATGTCAAAAGATCCTGCATTATCTATCTAACATTAACCAAATGTGGATAGATAGGAAAGAGTATAGGAGTGAAACAAATGTGGTTAAACTCTCTCAGCATAGTCTTACAGTCTTTAGAAACTTGCAGCAGAAGGAAGTTCTGAACAAGAAAAGCTGATGTGTTTGAAGTTAATAACTACTGATGAAAATTTCTTCCATGAACTTGCACAGACCCCACTTGAACTTAAAAATCCATTCAGCATTTACAATGTCTTGTGACAGGAAGTTCCACAGATTACTTACACGGTATGTAAAGGTCTGGTTTTTCTTCTTTTGAAGGTCACACCTAGTTTTTTTGATAGCCTGTGGTGCTTTCATTCAAAGAAGAATGAATAATCAATCCCTGCTTAGGTGTTTGCACCTCTCATGACTTTATTGACTCCTATTATAACTTCATCATTTCTTCCCTGCAATTTTTTGCATGCTGAAATTCCTAGCCTGTGTACACAAAGCATTTAGAAGCACTGAACTTGATTATTAATGCTATGAGAAGGCACTGGTTACTTCAGGGCAGATCTAATGGACTGAAGCACCTATCTCAGCTGGGAATCCCAAAGCACTGAGGGTGTCATTCTTTCAGAAACGTCCTTGGCACTGTCTGTCTGAGCAGTGATAAATAAATGAGTCCAGATAATTTTCCATCAAGACAGGTCAAAGCCTTATATCAGGTAATGGCAGAGCTACTGCCAACCTGAATATAGATTGTAGAAATATAGCTGAGCTGATTGGGTTCAGCTTGAGGCACAGCTGAATCTTATCCAACTGTTCCATTCTGGAGGCAGCTCTCTCCCAGCACTCTAATATTGCAATTATAATAATCAGATGTAGTGAAGATTAGGTTTCACTGTGTGTCTTCTGGATATAATTGGCACTTTACTTTGTATCGGTGGTTGAAATTGGACTGTGCTGCACTTATATTCCGCAAAATGCTTGTTCATCCAGATCAGGAAAACAGCTAGAGAACACTGTGACTTTCTGCTTACCCACGCACAAGTTTCCATCCAATAGAAACCACAACATGGTAAGAGATATATCCAGGACACAAATTTGCAATGGGAGGATGTGCTGGTTTGGGCCCAATTCAGGGAAACATCCAAAAGGAACGTCTCCTCAAAGGAAGGCAGGTTATAGCCGCCCCTCCCCCACCAGGTTGGGGAAAGAAATATTCCTTGGAGGAATGTGAAAGAGAAAATAAAAACTATTTATTTAAAAAACACACAGGTAAAGAATAATAATGCTGAATAATAACATCCCTCGCTGTGGAGAGAAAACCTGAAAGATTTTAGTGTCCTTCTGTCGGTGTGGTCTCCCTCCTCCTCCTGCGAGCTGGGTCAGTGTGGGGATCCCCTTCAGGCAAGTGAAAGGTCCCCCAGTGGAGGGGGTGGTTCTGATGTTCTGGTGTTCTGAACAAGTCCAGAAGAGAAGAAAAAATAAACCAAAGTCCCAGAAAAACCACTCTCCATCTCTCTCTCCAAAGAAACAAAGCCAAAAAAAAACCTGGCTGAAAAGCAGGAAGGGTGCTTCCTCCGCTCTTCTCCCCACAGCAGAAGAACACAGAGGAGTAGTGACCTTGAAGCACAGACTGCTTTGAAAAGTTTGTCTGACCTTTTTTTTCTTTTCTTTCTTTAAACTGAGCCTCTCTTAGGCTCAGTTTAAAGGCACAGAAAGGCACAGGAATCATGTCTGGGCATAAAGCAGTGATAGAGGATACAACAGCATAAAGTCACTCCAAGACAGGGGAATTCTGCAGTGCAGGGCAACCATAATTATTTGTCTGTAGGCTGAAAAGGAGTGGGAAGATATTTATAATCTATTTAAAAATCTATCTACTTCTATAGCTATATTTAAGAATTAATATAAAACAATTGAACTGAGGTCATATTTCTAAAATATGCTCATGTTGTCTAACAGTTGTAGAATGAAGACAGGTCTTAGTAAATCAATGATGTGTTTTTAGATTATCACTTAGAATTCAAGCCTTAAGAGTAGGGACTAAAATCCATTGTCTCCTGAGATCATACTGTTCCTCTGAATTGAAGGGGCCACAATACTTACATGCTTGATAAGGAATCCAAAAGACCTAAAAGAATTTGGGAATTGTATTTATACCCAGTACAAGAGAATATCTATCGGACTGATGAGGAAGTACGTTTGCAGCTTTCTTCATGCTGCATATTACTTAACACGGATACCTGTTCAATCACAAGGGCTGCTAAATTTGAGGTTTTCATTTTAAGAGAGCAAATATCTCATGGCGGGAAGAGCAACTTCAGTATTTTCAGCTGTTTTCTTAGTCAGTGTTGTAAAACCAATTAATTTTTTTCCCCACATGTGTAGTAGTTTACCGATCTATGTAAGTCTATGTCCCAACAGGCAATATGGTTCAAGAGCATTTCAGAGAATTGCACAAAGTTTTTAAAAAGAGATATCTCTGAGTATTTGGGAGTCAGTCTTGGATAGCTGAGAACTTTAATGAGGGTTGCTCTCAGCCAGGGATTTAGGAAAATGCGTAATGTAGGATAATACTGACAAGAACTATTATTTCATCCAAACCTTTTACTGTTTTTGTACATGGATTCGCTGAAGAAACTTCTCTGTAATTCATAGGAATAAACTGCAAATGGCCTGAGATTGCCTGGAAAAGACATGAGAGTGTCTATAATTATAAAGTCTCTGTGGTAGCTTTTGCCTTCACAGAGAAGTAATTAAAAGTTCTTAAAGGATGAAAGGAAGTTGAGAAAAACTGTGTACATCTCAGGCTGCAATTTCAGAATCTTGAGAGGGTGCTATTAAAGTCTCTAACATGAGAAATTCAGTAATAGCTGTAGGCTGTGGTATAACTTTCATTCTCAGACATTAAAAAAATGGTTCCTGATGAATGTAAGATGGTTTTATCTTGGTGCATTGTACTTTTCAAGCTTTCCATTGCAATCTGCAGCATTGTCAAATTCATGTAAGTAATGTTGTGATGATGATAGCGGGGTTTATATACTAACATTAAATCAAACATTAAAAAACAATGGAACGGTGTATTGTGGCTGTAATGTTTGTAATAATGAATGCATAATCAAAACCAGAATGAGTCTGCCTTTTAAACAGTCATTAGTTGTTTTTTTTTTCTTTTAAACGTCACTTACATGTGCAAAATTCTCTTTCCAAAACTATGTTGGGTAAGATATTTGACATATTATCAGGTTTCTTGAGACATAAAATTCAACACAATATTGCAATTTTCTTTTCTTCAGGAGGTGTAGTGCATTAATTGATTTTGTCCAGAAGAAAATAAATTAAAGCTTGTATCTTTTACTGTTTCAATAAACAACACCCACATCATATACAGTGTGTCAAGAGTGAAAAAGTAAAAGGGGAATATCCCCAAAAGATATTATATAATCAAAAGTAATTAACAGTATGCTCGTTTATGTTTTCATAACTAATAATATTTGTATTTAACATCTTTGATAAAAATTGAATCAAATGTTCAGGTGTTGGGAATTTAGGAAGAACCTGGATCTTTTTCCCGGAGTATAACAGTGTTTGATTTACCTACAGAGATTACATACAGATTTGAATTTCTGTTTATATTTTCATCTTGTTAAAAAAAGAAATCCAAATGCTGCTGTCTGTAGAGCACAATCATTAGATGCTATCTCTCATCTTAAAATCAGTTGAAGCACCAGAGTTATGTCCTGAGGATAGTCTCCCAAACTTTAGTGACCCTCAGTCAGGAAAGGTTTTAAGTGACTGCTTAAAGGGTTTCCTGAAAAGCGGTTATTTCCTCAGCTGAGGCAAAGGTATTTTGCCATCACTATCTACACAATCCTTGTGGTATTTTGATGCAGTGAGTAAGTGTTAATATTATCAGAACATTATAGTTAATGAAACTGTGGCAGACTTAATGTGAGTCAAAGCCAGATTTTCAAATTCCACTATTTCTATTAAGTGCTTAACATAAATTATTAGCTTTTCAAAACATCTCATGTTTTTTGAGATCACTTGTTCATACAGTGAGAGTAAAGGGCAACATGAAGAAGTGGTCCCAAATCATGAGACTGTGGTGCTAAAAGGAAGGTGATTTATAGCATATTCAGTGAGGAACATTGCCTGCAAAAGACAGTTTAGAAGAAACTAAGACCTTTTTCTCCTGGATGGTATAGGAAGTGTAAGTGACCCATTCCAAGTAAGCAGTGCGGATGAGACTGCCCCAGGTTTTTGCATCCTCTGCCCTTCAGTACTATCCTAGAGTGCTTTGAACCTTCAGATGCCATTACCTGTCCTACTGACAAAGTGCTATTTATGCAATACAGTCACATCTTCCTGTTTTCACAAAAAAAGTCTAGCTGACCTTAGCAGGTCCTCAAACTGTTTAAAACACTCGAACTGAGGACAACACCCAGTCCCCCTCTCCCTCATCCAGTTTTGTCGTGCGGCAACCAAAGTGCAGTACAGAGCCAGGAGGCCCAAAGCTGAAACCTCTGAGGCCTTGATGCAGCCAATCTGCTATAGATGGGGTAAGCCATGAGGAGAGTGGGCACAAGCCTGTGTAGCCCCTCTTGACCAGGGATCCCATGTGGGACATATTCAGCAGCGTATCTGTAGCTTTAGGAAACATTTGTGTTGAAGGTGATACAATACAGTTTTTTTCAGGTTCAGGACAAAACCCGATATGTATTACATTTAAGTATTGTATGTAATGTTAAATTTGTTGTGGAATTAAAAGAATTTATTGCGAAATTTTGAGGAATTTTCTGCTTGATATGGTAAACTGTTTTGGCAATAATAATCTTTTTCTTTGTTATGCATTTATCTGCATATATTTTTAGGGAGCACTTAACTTATTGAGAAGCTGTTCACATAGGAACAAAAGTCTGATACAACTCTCTGCTATCAGTGCAACAGCAGAAGGTCCTTATCTAGAAAAGTCACCAAAATAGTTACTCCGTACATTCAGCAGCCAATCCTAACATGGCTTTGTGTGAACTTCTCTTCCTTGGTAGCAAACTAATCTGTTACTGCAAATTACAAAAGACTAAAGTAGAAATAATGATGGAAGAAAACTCATTAATATGTTAAAAACAATGAACCAGTACCTTCTATAGTAATAAAATCATTAAACATTTTATCTTATGTTAATACCACTTTACATTTTGAATAAATATAAGCTAACAGGTTCTTGAAAAATTTGGGAGAGGTAGTTAAATAAATATCATATACTTCTACAGTATTTTTTTAAATAAAATGAAAAATATTTTTTCAAGCGATCCTAACCACTGAACAGTATAACAGGGGATCTCTACTGAATTTTAACCATGATTCAGTGTTTTCCTTTAATTTTTTCCCCAGTTTATTGTTTCTATGCAATGAGCATATTCCCATTTTCTTTGCATGAATCTCTTGTCAGTTAGGTGCACATCTTGTCATTCGTACAGAAAATGTTAGTACTTTTCACAGGAAATTTGACATACTTCAGACTGATTATTTTTGGAAGAAAAATAAGTTTTTGTCCTGCACTAAGTAAATGATGTGAAATGTCTACTGCATTGCATGAACTGAATATCAAGTATCTTATTTATACAGTGTTATTTATACAGTAACAACTGATTATGGAAAATATAATCTGAAGGTTTTTTCCAGAACACTTATTTTTACCACACTTATTTGTTAACTTGGCTGGTTTAGATAAAGATCATATACAAGAATTCATTGTAAATAAAATAAACGTAAATAAAGAAGTATTTCAGTTTCTGTGTACTAAAACTAGATTTTTAGTCTTGCTTCTTTCATCACTATTAGTTCCTAATCTGTTTAATTTAATGTAAATTTATGGGAAAAAAAATCACAGAGATTTTAAAGACCATTTCATTGCCTCCTCAGAGAAGGCTAATAGTAATTGTCCTCTAACACACATTCACTTGTGATCTGATTTACACACCATGTATACTGTGAAAGAAGTGAAATAAATAGAGTCCAAGATCCGACTCTTTCACAAAGTCATGTAATAAAACTCTGTGAAAGACAGACAGAATATAATAATCTAAAAGACAGAACCTGAGGGCTAAAATTTACAAAGAAATATGTCCACTAATGAAGGTCCCATTTCAGTCAAAAAGAAGAGACTATTTCAACTCAAAAGTGACACAAAAATGCATTAAACCTTAGTTCAGTGAATATAAGAGTGAATATAAATCCTTTTCATTTTAAGAATTATGTCGGCACTTAGACATATTTCTTATTTGTTAATGTGCAATAGCTTTCCTTTCAATATATGAATACGGATACAGTTCCAAAATTTTTTTTAAAACCTTGATGCATTTGCAGTTAGAGAGCCAGTCTTCAGGCCAATCTCTTCACTACTTGCCATGATACAAACATCTAGAGAGAAAATGAATTGGAAAAAAAAATCAGCATTTAGTGCTAAATGCTAAGCATTTTACTGCACAATGACTATCATCACTGTAGAATAACATCTGACAAATAGGCTATTACCATCAGAGGGGAGGCTTTTAAATCAGGCCTTAACTACTTTTATTAAAGGCTTGGAAGGTAATCACTGAAATTATATTTTTTTTCTTGTGTGTTTATGCTTCTGTCTAGAGTCTTTAGAGATCTGCCAGTTACAATCTATCTACTACCTGTTGTGAAACACTGGTAAGGAGATAATACAAGCAATTAGAAAAGCATTGCTCACTCCTGAAGTGTTATTACCTTAAATTAAGGTTTCCAAAGGGAATACACAGTAGTGTTTCAGTAACATTTTTTGTTCCTATATTTTCCCAAAGATACCTTTTGTTTCTTACATATTGTGTCTAATCAGTAACTCACAGGTGGCTGGCTGCAGAATAGCGTCAATGCTTTAAATATACTCCCTTAGGAGTAAGTAACATTAAATCTCAAATTCACAAAAATCAAGGTCAGTCTGTGATGCCTTTATACATTGTGTCAAAACAGAGTATCTTAAAACACTTTCTCGGTTAGTTTTACTCTTATGTGTCTTAAATATTTCTAAATCTATAATCTCTAGACACTCCACAAGGTTACACAGTAATAGTGAGAATTACAGCTGTGAATCTTAACATGTCCCACTTGCCATGCTGTGCTGCATGTATTTTCCAAGCTTGGGACCCTCTGTGATGGTCCCAGCTGGTCACCCCAGTCAGTGACTCACTGAGTGATTCTCATATGGGGAGACAAAACCTGGACTCTCATAAGGTGGGGTTAGGAGGTGAAGCCCATCACTTTGCCCTTATGTCTGCCAAGGGCTGTTTTGCTGTTTTGCCTCTTGTCTCTGCCACTATAAAGTGATTCTACACTTTTCCAAGCTGTTGCTATTCTCTCAGAAAGTAGGAAGTGATCTACAAAGTGGTTATTAGAAATAATAACGAAATGCAGTAAAAAAGCCCTCACCACTCTACTACACATACTACCAGTACCCTTCCTGCTGGGTGAGTGTCCAGCCCTGCTGGGAAGGTGGATCAGTGGATGATCCTGCCCTGTTTTTCGAAGGTCTACGCTATGAAGCACCTCTACCTTGGACTGTGAGCTCTGGAGCCGAAGCTGATGGAGATGAGCTCTTGTGTCTACATGCCCAAGGGTGGTCCCTCACAGAAAGCCTGGATACGTGCACGTTGTATAATATTTGCTTTTGCATCTCCCCTGGGTCTTGAGTATAGAATTTGGGACTAAAAACCCACATTTTTTATGTGTGTGTTACTTGTTTTGTTTTGTTTTTGTTTTTTTAATTCAAACTTAATGTGGCTCACCAGAATCGTGCATTTTTAAGCATGAAAATGAAGGTATGTGATGGCATTGGAAGACATAAAACTTTTCTATCATGTTGTTGCAAGACCGTGTTGGAGGAGAGTAAAACTTGTCTTCTGCAGTATTCTACCCACACCAATTAACACAATGAAAGAGACCAAGGTTCAAGGGTAAATTTGATTGCAAAGATATTTCACAGTGTAGATGAACCCTTCACTTGTTTTTGAATAGGTCCATGCCAAAGCAGATTATAGCTCTGGAAAGCTAAAGGACTGAGTTCACAAAGGTAGCAAGTGCTTTATGTATTTTTCTTGTCTCCCTCTTTCCACAGTCTGCAGAAAGTATTTGAAAACTAAATAGATAATGTGACTTCTTTTCTTCTACTAAAAGGATAGGTGATTTTTACATGCAAATATTGAGAAATTCTGTTCAGAAATGAAAATTTTTGGGGGTTTATCAGTAACTTGTCTCTTGGAACTTGAGTTGGAGAAAAAGTGAGTTCTGTTGCTTTATACTCAGCCCTACAAAACATATAGAATCAGTGTATCATAAAATGATTTTGTTCATACAGGACTTAAAGGATCATCTAGCTTCAACTCTCCTGCGTTTGACAGGGACACCTTCCACTAGACCAGGTTTCTCAGACCCCCATCCAACCTGGCTTTGGAACACTTCCAGGGATGGGGTGTCAAGAACTTCTCCGGGCAACCTGTTCCAGGGCCTCCCAGTAACTAATTTCCTTTTAATGTACCATTTAGATCTACCCATTTTCAGCTTAAAACCAAACTTATACTCAGAATGAGATGCAGGGGAAAAAAAATTAAAAGTCACAGCAACAGGAACCATGTATATTCAGATCACTTTTGGGCTTGTTTTTTCTGGTTGTTTTGTTTTATGTACCACTTTTTTTGCAACTTGTCTTATGGCTTGTCTTACAGTTAAAAGCAACACTATTTATCATTTTTCAGTAAGTAAGACACGTACTTCTTGTTTTCCCCTTAGTGTGTTTATTATTTAAGAAACTGCTGTTTTTACATGTGGTATTGTGGCTCAATTACAACAAAAAACAACACTGATGACAGAAAAGAGAGAGGCTTCTTTAGTTTTCAAAATCAGGCGTCCTGGTCAGCTGAAGTCAAGGCTCTCAAGCACATTTTTTTCATCTTTTTCATAAGATGAATATGGGAAAGTTCATGACCACCAGAAGCTGTAAAATGAAGCACAAACCTATATGATATATCATAAAATTATAACTCTTTACTTGTACTGTTGTAGAGTTTTCTTTGAAAAAATTAACAAAATATATATTTATTTAAATCAATAGATTTGTATTAAATCTGATGGAAAATAGAAGTAATAGGTGCATTTGCAGTCAATTAAAACACTTTGCATGATGAGGATACAAGTGGCATTTATTCTCTTTGAGCCACGTGCTTTATTGATATATTCAATGCCTGAGCAGGTAAACCAGCAGGGAAATTGAATGTCTAGGGACTACTTCATACTGTTTGCTACTCTTGTAGAGATGATAGCTCCTTAAGCAAGCCTGTGGGTGATACTTGTCACATTATCTCCTGCCAAATCTATTCCACAACCTATGCAGTTAAAATATACATGAGTTCAGTTGACGAGAAATGCAAAAGAATAAATCATGAAGAGGCTCAGTTAATAAGGGGCTAAAAGAAACTTTTGCCATTTGGCCTGTACATATGTACATATACAGAAAAGCTCTTTGCAGTTATGCAGGTCTTCCTAGAGGACATATGTACTTAACTGGAACTTTGACATCATAAATTCAGGTCAATTTCACCAGGTGCTTTGGGATGGAAAGTTTTGTCCAAATCGTCGTTTGTTTTATATTTATTTTTCCTTTATCACCAAAAAGAGATACTTCAAGGGTATAGGTTGGAATTGGTTCAAAAAAAGGGTACATTTTTGTATAGGTACATTTGGAAGAAGATCGTGGAACTGATGGAATAAAGAGTCTTATATTTCATCTATATTTTGAAAGTGAATTAAAGAAGTGTCAAGGGACAGTGGACATTTAAGATAGAATTCTACAGTGTCAGTACATCGGAGACACTAATAAGTGACAGTCCCAGGGTACTATCTAGGAAACAGAAATTTAATTAAGTATATTAGTATGTTTATTTTTTATGTTTAAAAAACGAGATTATAGTCAATATTTGACTATTTTTTTAAAAAGAGGAAACAGAAGGCTGACAAGAGAAAGTCATAGACATAATATGTCCATGCATTAACTTACAACCGCATTTTTAAGTACTACGCAGGCTGTTAGCTAAGCAATTTCTATTAGAGAAGGCAAATGAGACCTTATTTCCTGCTTTCAAATTGCAGGTGTAAAAATGCGTTTTGGGATACACCTACAAATTTGGTGAATACATTACAGTACTGACCTACTGGTTTGGAACTCCAAGAGAGAGGAAATGTTTTAAATAAATGGACAGAGGCGGGAATGACTGCTAAAGTAATTCTGTTCACTTTGTAAAGCAATAACCCAGAGGAAGAGATGTGCAGTAGAGATAAAATTTCCTGATACTAAAAACCAGAGTAGCCATTGACAGACAAAGTATAATACAAAATTACTCCAATAGACTGATTTCCTGGACTGAAAAATGTAGTTAATTTTTGAGAAATTTTCCTGTAGCTGGAGAAAATTTCATACTAAAAACAAGAAAAGAGAACATAATTTAAATGACTAAACACAACAGAATTCTGAGAATTGTCCGACTGTGACTAGAAAGAATATACAAAAATTTCAATATTTTTTTCCTATGCAGAATCACGGTGTTCAAAGTGTGGTGTGGACCACCCTCCATGTACTGAGAATAAACTCCATGAACTTGGCTGGTGCCTCGGGAGTCTTACTGGTTGTTCTGACTTCATCTGGCAGCTGGCTTCTCTATTCCGTACCAGCTGCGTGTCTCGTCAGGATTTAATCACTGCACTTGGTTTCTTGATTTGGGTGTCTGGGGTCCCAGTGACTCGTGAATCTAGTGGACATCAGTGTATTGCACTCTGATTTACACTCTCTTGGTGTTTGTTCCTTCAGTTTTTTCCACAATGGTTGCTGAATTCCATCCTTCACACGTGATAATTTTGGTATTTGTATTACAGTTCTCTATATTGTTGAGTTGCTGTTGATGACATGACCTCATAGCACAAAGGGAAATGGAACAGATGGACATCCTTAGTTCAACAAAATCCTTTCATGGTCACAAAAAATGGGCTGTAAAGCAGGCTTCACAGAAGTGTTTGCAACAGAGGATATCCTTCTAGCAGAGCCCAGAGCTAGCCAGAAGGGTTTTCCACCATATCAGAAAAACAAATGTTAGACACTTTTGGTTTTGAGCTGTGACTAGATGCTTGTGGGATCACAAGGTAATTCAGGCTGGAAGTGACCTCAGAATAATACCCATCTTCTTGCTGAAAGCATGGTGAGTATCAAGGTTGGACTAGATTGCTCATAGCCGATCTAGTCTTCAAAGTATCCAAGGAGAGAGATCACAGAGCCCCATTGGGCAAAATCTTTCAAGGCTTGATTGTCTGTGAGAAGGTTATTCCTAAGCAAGGTAGATAGATGTTGCTTGTTGAGTTTTGTGAAAGCAAGTTTCAGATTTTTCTGATTAGAAGACATATGGCTTCATTCAGAGACAGATGATCATATAAAGCAGCAGAGAGATTTCTATGAGTGATGCAAATCACAGCGAGTTCACGAGGCTCTGATCACACTGCAGTAAATTCTTGCTCTTATGAAGAATTCCAGTCATGTCAGCGGAGCTGTTGCATGGACATTTTAGGTTGGCAGCAGAATCCTAACATTAGGCCCATAAACATAATCTGAATTAAATTTCATTAACTCAACATGCAAATCTTAGCTCTCTGAGGGAAAAAATGAGTAACTGTGATTCAGGGAAAAGTAGTAGAGTTAGCTTTTCAGCTCATGCTGAGGTAGATCTCAGGACTGCATGATGCTATGGAAAGCTATATCCTCAGAGGAATTGCTCTGCTTAAGATGAAGCTGAAAGACACGATGCTGATCCTAAAGGCAAACAAAATCATGACATGAAATGGGATTCAGAGTGATAAGAGGGGTAAGAGGATCTGTTTCATGGATATGGCTGCATTAAATGATGCAGAAATTTACACGCTATTGTGCGTCAGTGCCAGGAGTAATCACACTGAGTAGTGCCCCTAGCACTGGCAGAATGTTGTATCTATTTTCATAATTAAAGACCATGTGATTAATTTTACCTTCCTACTTTCACAGAACAGTGAGCCTAGGTAATTTTGTGGGTTACATGAATTCATAACATGTAAAAAGCCAATAATACCTGTGGTTGATGAGCTGCAAATTCACCCACACTTGTCATTGTATGCCAGGCAGTCCAGCTCCCAAGTCACTGTTTCATAGCTTTCTGTGTAGGAAGGGATTTGTCTGTCTTTAGATATCAAGAATAAATCTGTGCCTAGGGCAGTCAAACAATAAACATCTTCAAAAGGTGAGTCATTCTAAGCTTAGTACTTCTAATAACTATCTCTGGGGAAAACGAATTTCTTCTACCAGTGCCTGTCTATTATTGTTTGTTAGAGGAGAAAGAATTTTACCTTTTTCTAATCCATAATTAGACATCTAATTTGGATTAGGGCAGATCATTTCTGCCACCTTTTTTTTTTTATCATTGCGTGTTTACAGTACTGCATTTCATGTAACCATTTCTAGCTTTTCAAAGGTGATCTGCATTTTTTGTCCTGACATGCAAATGGTCTTGCCAAGTGATTCAGACCTTTTTCTTTATAGAAATGGATAGAATCAACACAACATAACCAGGATGCTAAAGGGAACACAAAAATATGGAACTCTAAGAAGAAAAAACAGAGTATATAGCATTTTATATATATATATATATAAAAATATATATATATATTTACATATATATATAAAATATCTAATGGTGTTAAGATCCTTTAGGAAATTGCTCAAGCTCTGTGCATAGCTAAGCCAGGGAATCTATATTATTGCTGTTCTGCAAAAGAAACTGCAAGAACTATTTAATTCTGCAGCTAACAAATTACTATACACCAGCAAAGGTCGCAAACAAATATAAAGAACAGATGAGAAACAAAGCTGAATTTCAGCTGAAGTGTAGCAAAAGTGATGTTCTTTACTGATGCTTTCAATTTTCACCTTCTTGTATTTGTTTTTTAAAATATATAAGGAATTCCAGTTTGTGATTTTTAAGGTTTGGGTTGGGGTTTTTGTTTGTTTGGTTGGTTTTTTGGTTTTTTGTTTGGGGCTTTTTTTTTTTTTGGGGGGGGGGCGCGGTTCTTTCGTTGTTTTTTTTTTTGGGTTGGTTTATTTTGCTTGTTTGGGTTTGTTGGGTTTGTTTGTTTGTTTGTTTTTACTGGAGGCCTCATTTGTAGCTTTGTCAGCTCACAACTATAAAGTAGGAAAGCCAGCACTGAAGAATTCTAAATGAGAGGTAGTTGTAGAAAATATTCCCTAGTCAACAAGGAGGGTTGGTCTGTGTCAGTTGGGTTTCACTCCTGACTCAAAATGTCATTAATATTGATGTGCTGGAACTGATGCTGTGTCTATAAAGCCTCACATACTGCAGTATTTCCTACAGCAAGAAGTGGACAATATGCTTCTGCAGTCTTCGAGGACTCCCCAGGGCTAAGATAAAGCTCTGACTGTTTCTTCTCTCCTGTTATTTGCCTGGCCAATGGCCTGACCATCTGCAGAACTCTGTATTTGTGCTGCTATTTCATTTGCTTCTCTGACGTGAGCTCTAAGGAGAAGGCAGCAAGGTGAATCTATTCATTCTGAGTAATGTCTTAAGATCTGTTGTTCAAATAGGGCAGCTCTAATCCAGCAAGCCAAAATCCCACCTTGTATTAACTCACAGGTTGGGTGGCAAATGAATAGACATGAAGGCAAGGGAAAGTTCAGTGCCTTTAAGAGCCTTCTTGCACTCTGAAAATGGCACAGAAAGAAAGAGTTGTGCCTCTTACAGGTATGGTAGTCTGATAACAGAGGAAAGAAAAAGTTTGCAGGTGAATGGAAGTGGTTTTATTCAACCAGGTGAAAAAAACAGAAAGGAAAAATAAAATTCACAGGCATACAAGATCTTCTAAAGTAAGTGTATTCACTGGGGAGTTACATTTGAAAGGAAAAAAACATCTCCCTGCTGTTTCAAGGTATTTCTGCTTACAGAGAAAAGAAGATTCTTCAGATCAGTGAGAATTGTGGGCATCAGAAATGTGTTTTAAATTTTATCTTAGGAGACACCTACTGATAAGTTTGTCCTATCAATAAATTTGTTCCACATGAATTCCCTTTTGAAAACATAGTATATGTTGAGAAAATATTTATGGTTCTATCCCTCACACAAACAGCAGTCCCTGTTTAATTCTCTGTCCCCAGCTCTGCTCTAACTATATTACAAAGACTCATGGAATAAAGTGGATCTTTCTCCTCACTTGTACTCTTCCTTTGTCTGTGGCTGACTCCAGAATACTATTTTGACAACACAGCTATGTTACCAAGAAGATATATTGGCAGTTAAATATAACACTTGGCATTTACATGCCTCTTTTTTTTCTTAGATCTCAAAGAGAACTGTGAAAAAGTTTTAAACACTCTCATCAATTCATACAGGGAAGAATGTAAGATACAGTCAGAGGCAGAACTGAGAACAGAACTAATCCTTCTCATCTCTAGACAGGAGTTTGTCATTTAGACCAATTAGATTGTCTAGCTTGGGTTTTATGGTGAAAAAACCCATATAGCTGAGACTCTAGTATGCAATGTGAGAAAATGCATGTAATCATGCCTTTCATTAAGTTTCTTCCTTGCAGAAATAGCCCATCTAAAAAGGCTTATTGCCATGTACAGTCTACTTAGAGTTTTTGCTCAGTGTTCTTCCTGAATAAACAAGACAGGAGGTTATTTTCGTGTCTCAGCTTCTGACTAAATTGCTGATCGCAGAGAGAAACCTTTCAGAAAGAAAAAAAAATGCTGAGAAACACATGAAGGAAGTTTGTATCTCCTAGGCTAATTCTATAACCTCTGGCTGTAGATCTGAACATATTTATGAGTGAAGATGTGATTTATGCTTTAAGGTAGGGAAAGCTGATAAAGACGAATTAGATCATCCAGTCCATTTGATCATCACGTAAGCTGCACTGGCAACTCCCTTATAGAGAAAAAAATCATATTAAAATGATAAGAACAGAATTAACAGGGAACAGAGAAGAAAGAAAAATCGTAAATGAGATAATTTTAGGAGACCAAATAGCAGAAAAAAGTAATCGTTGAATTATGAATAAAAAAAGGCTCATTGTGAAATAGAGGTTCCCAATTTGATTTTGGGAGCTTAAATATCAAACAGTGCTGTAGAATTACCTCAGAAAGAGCAGCTCCACAAGCAATTAACCACAGTTAAGATCGGGAGCAGATAGTCAAAAGACTGCATCTTACATCCTTGATGTGAAATCACATATTGATTTAATTATTGACACGAGTGGAGCTACTGCAGGTCACATAAGGGTTTCCAGTTATTCACATTGGTGTCTTCTGTTTTTATAACGCCATTTCATCATCTGCAGAGTGAGACTGATGTATGGCTCTTTCATGTAACATTATGAGTTTTGTCAAAGAAATATGAAGTTCAACATTTTGTTGTTGAACAACAAGAAATGTTTGGAGGAAAAAAGGCAACCCCCCTCCCCCCAAACAAACTGAAAATAATTTTAAAATACCTTGTGTGTAAAGAAGAAAGTATTGAGTTAAGTATTTTGGTTTGCAAAGCAAGCCTGAAGTTAAAATCACATGGGATTTGAATCCAAACCTCACATACCCAAATTTCTGAACAATGTAAAAGGCAGGTAATAAGTATCTTTCTTCATTCTATGCTATTTAAGAATCAGTTGGGTTTCAAGTAGACTTTATTGGTGCAACTTAATTTATTTAAAATACTTGAACACAGTACTCTGGATTTTGCTCATTACTGGACAAAAGAAAGATTGTGAGGAACACTCTTCTTCTTATTCTAGCATTAATGATTAAGGTCATCCTTATTTTAGAATTCTCAGAATAACAACAAACGCCAGCACCAGACATCTAACAGACTATGGCTTTCTCATAGCAACTAGAAAAATCTAGTCTAGTATTTGGAAAACAAGTTTACCCTTTCAAATTAGTGCTGTGCATTCCTGTATAATGGCTGCCTGACTGTAAAAGTTCCTCCTGGGCAGAGTGCCCCTGAATACCTATTAGAGCTCTGCCTTTCAAAGACAAAGCAGAGTGGTTTATGTTGCTGTGTAAGCTGAAAATGCTGGTTTTTAGGTACATTGCTTGACACTTCACTGTGTGAAGCTATTACTAATTAAACAGCTTTGTTTTATGAAGTTTGTGAATTTCATAAAAAGTTTAGAAAATAGTGTTTACACTTAATGCAAACAATCCAAGGTTAAAGTCTAAATACTTACTTATTCATGAAGCTTTGGGCTTTCAGGGCCTTTTAGTTCCATTTTGTTCCATACTTGATTACATGTGCCTGTTTAAGATTTTCTTTTCTTTTTCTTTTTTCATTTCCATTACGAACGTTACTAATTCTCAACACAAAATTAGCAATCTCTGCATGGTGTTTTTCTCTTAATAGAGGATGTTGATGCTGTGTAACATGAGTTAATATCATTTCAATAATAAGTTAAAGTGCAGAAAATGCCTTTAAAGGGAGGTGACTGAACTACTTTGATGGAATCTTTTGGTAAAAAAAAATAAAGAAAACACAAGGAAGACGAAGAGTCAGGGAAAAACTAAATGAGAAACAGCAGAGGAAATTGGACATGGTAGAAGAAATAAAAGACACATTTAGCACAGGCATCATAAAGAGTTTCCAGCACAAGTCCATTTTTGCAAGTCCAGTGATGCATTTTGTTAGCCTTTATTTGTGGAGAGAAAAGATTCAAAGCAGAATGTAGAGGTTTGGCAGTTTCATGAGTACCTGCTGACCTAATGACCTTTATTAACCTTTTACCATTTGGTAATATATTGTGTAGGTAAAAGTGAGTTGACAAAATAGACATGCAGAGAGGAATATTGTTTCCACACTTAGCAAGCAATCTGCTTGCTTGATTATGTACTTACTTTAAAATTTTTTAAATTTATAATTGTGGAAGAACTTGGAGAGGTTTTTTTTCTCTTGGAAAAGGGACTGTATGGCATAGAAATCCTTTTTTCAATTTGTTTTATTGCACCTAGATAGCCTTCTCTCCTGGTCTCTGAGACAGGGATATGAGAACATATTAACTTTAATAGGAAATATCAGGTATTTTTAATGAGTTCCTGGAGTCCCTCAGTGTTCATTCAGAGGTTCTCAGTCACATACGTAAGATGGACTGTACTCTTTAGCACCTATTGTTTGTTTTTCCAAATTCAATGAAGATTTCTGTATAGATCATTTGCTTAATGTCTTATTTTGCTTATTCAGTTTTCCCTACCTTGCAAACACAGCCACAGAATAATAGATATCAATGCTGTTCCCTCAAAAAACCTCATTACTGTGTTTGCAAATCAAAGAGTTTGATCCTTTGCATGTAAGTGCACAATATATTTTTTTTTCCCTACTGTAGCAAAAGTAGCATTGATGAATAATTATCAAGGATCAGTTCTTCAATTTGCAAGTATTTCTTTTACCTGAAATTTTGTACATGACACCCTGTGTTGTACTGGTCTAAATGTGCTTTAGGTGTAATAACTGCTGCTTTGTAGGAACAAAGACCAGTATTTTCCATAGATTTTGCATGAAGCTTTGACTTAGATAAAATGAAGTCAACACAGAAAATAATGCCAGTTCTTCATATCACTCTTTATCTGCATTTTAGCTTGAGTAGAAAAGATGAGAAATCCAGTCAGGTGAGATCTGGCTTATGACACTGGCTACTGGAGTCAGATATTGTATTGCTTGTCTCCTTTTGCTACTAGAAATACACATCTTGAACTTTGAAAGCTGAGGCACATTTCCTCTAGGACTTGGAAGAAAAACTGAAAAGATAAAGAAAATGTTTGCCTTAGTTGCTCACAAACTCAGTAAGCAGGTCATGTATTTTGAAGATGCACTTAACAGCAGTAACTTTCTTACAGATGCTCTGCAGAGTAACCCTTATCTCCCATGCCATTTGAAACATGAATTAGTCACTTTGTCAACCAGCTCAGCACAGCAAAGCACAGTGAAGGGTCATTGTCATTCAGTTTCTTGACACAGGTACAGGGTGTATATTGATGGCTTGTAGTAGCCACATGTGAAGTTGCAGAGGCAGAGGGCCTTGCAGATTTCCACTTTATCATTATTCTGTAAAGTTTGGTAGATAATTTCCAAAGAAAATATGTCAGTCTGGCTGTAATGCTGTTGATAACTTGTCTTTCATCTGTGAAATTGCTTTTAGACATGATACCTGCCTTGAACACAAGCACTGCAACTTTGCTACTCTGCTGGATTCATTTGAGAGATACCCTGCTGCTGTAGCCTGGAAGAGCTACTGTTGAATTTTAAAGGATTTTTTGGACTAATGCAATGATCACTGATGACAGGTGTCAGAGACATGATATTTGCACAACATCTCTTAGAAATACTAGTAGAAAACAAAATGTTGTAAAAGTGTGGATAAAGGGAACTTAGCACCAGTCCATCCTAAGTATCATTCAGTGTTCAGCTGGCTCTTCTCTAATGTCTGTTCTAATAATACCTTCTCTGATTACAATATTTTTTAATAGAAACATGCTCAGCTAATATCTCCAAAGTAAGCAGATATACATCCCACTTAATGAATTCATTTACAGAGAAGTAGGTGGCAAAACAAGAATTCAGATCTCTGTCTGCTAGGTTCACGCTTGCTGCTTGAAATAAAAAGGGAGCTCTGTCTTCTCAAGCCAGAAAACATGCTTTCAGATTTATCCACTGGTTTTTCTGTACTATTTTAGAGTAATGTTTATCTCTAAAGAACTTAATTCAGAGGGACACTTACCGCAACCTTCAAAGTATACTGCAATGTCTAATTGATCAAAGTTATTTCCAAGGTGTGAGTGCAGATTAAGGGGAAAAGAAAAAAAAGAGAGCATGATGATTTTAACTACAATATGGGCATTACCATGTTTACATGTTTCAGTAAGAGTTGAAAAATTTTTGCCTTCTTACTATCATATATTGAAAAAGGTAGACATTTAAAGTGTAATGGCTATTTTTCTCTTATTTACCACCATTTCTTATAGGAAAAAATAGGATTTTAATTTTCCTCTTCTTTAATTCATCTTAAGAAGCTGAGATTCTGATGCTTTGTGTCTTTTGCAGAAGAAGCTGAGATTCTGATACTTTGTGTCTTTTGCAGATCACGAGCTAAAATGTTTTTTGCAGTTTATGAAATAAAAAATATCTGAGCTACACTAGTTCCTTGTTTGTGTGTCCCCAAGTTGTCAGCAGAACTCCCTGAAGCCTTCTCAGATGCCTGAAATGGGAGGCTGGGATGGGGGGGAGTAGACAGGGAAGCACAGAGAGCAGTAAGATGATATTTATGTGAACCATATCCTTGTGGAGCAGACATCCTTTCAAAAAAATTATTTCTTTGCCCAGATAATTAGTCTGAGTTTGAAACAGCAGGAAAAAATAGTACATGCCTAGTTTGCATCTGCCTGTTCACTTTACTCATGCAACGGTTTAGAGACACGAGACACTCACTTTGTCTTTCTGCTTACCTGAAAATAAGCTCATTATAGTTTAAGGAGGGGCAGCAGTTCTGTGGTTGCACACATAGGGCTTGCAGCGGTGATCTTTCTGTTTGGACATGTAGCGGTATGGATACGTAAATCCAGTACCATTCTTAACCATTTGAACAGCGTGCTCTCCTCAGATGACATTTCCCACTGTGTAGAGAAGCTACAGTTTCCCTTCGGGAAACACTCTGAACTAAGCAACAAATGACCCTGTCTTTTATTTCGGTCTACCCACAGTATGCTATTGGTCTCAAACAGGCAATAACCAGTGTGAACAAATGTTTTACCTTGATATCTTGTTTTTCTGCCTACTAGGATGTTTTTTTTTAAATAAACAAAGAAAGCTGCTCTTTGGTGGCCAGCTTATTTATTTGAGTTGGAAATAATGCGTTACTTTAATATTTGCTGTATGGTCCTGTAGCTGGGATCCTGAAGTCTAGAATTTGCCAGTCCAGGATAGGTCAGAATCCTTTTAAAAAACAAACAAATAAAACTGAAACATGTACTGACATCAAAACTATAAATTTGAAATATTCAGGAAAAAAATATTAAGGTCTTTCAAAGTCATGAAGATGGCTGAAAAATAAAGAAACTGCAAATGTAGTCAGCCGAAATAATTATTTTTTTCATTGTCTTTTTTCAAGATACATTTTATCAATATTTTATTGGAATTTTCAGCTCTGGAGTCATCACAGCAAAAGGCTAGAAACTGATAACTCTGTGGAACAGCATCTGTGTCTCCATAGTGGAGATTTACCCATAGCCAAACCATGACTATAGTGTTCTAAATTGCAGCTCCAGTAAGACAAGTCTGATGTGAGAGTCATTGCATCAGAAGTCCTTATACTCCCTTTTGACTTGGATGTTGCATAACTATTATACAGTCCAGCAGAGTGCAATCATCTCCAGTGTAGCATTTTACATACAGTACCCAGGCATGAATTATTGCTAATGCAGCATGCTTTCCTTCTGCATCAGTGTTCTTCTGATGATTCTGAGGACTAGTGTTAGTGTACCCTATAGCTTAGCTTCTACAATATGTTTTCTGAAGTTTGCATTCTATAAATGTAAATGGACAAAATGGAGATCTCTGCAGCAGAGTGTAAGAGCTGAAGTGATGAAACACACTGGTATAACTCACAAAGGAAAATGTCTCTTTTAGCATTGGGAAAACCCAAAGTTTCTCTGAAACTACCCAAGACAGAGGTTCTCATATTGTTATCCTTGAATCACTATTGATCTTAAGGACATTCACTTTTCCTATCCATCAATTCTTATTTTCTACTGTCTCTCCTTATTTCTAAATACTACTAAACTTCACTCAAAGATGGCTATATATATTCAGCCCTTTCATAATATCAGCTTACTCCATTGGCCACAGGCATGCTATCTGGCTGTGGCAGAAATGCTCCACATAATGGAAGAAGAGAAGGAAGCTATACTGCCAGATGTTCTCTGAAAAACATTTCTCCTTAAGAGGGTGATTAATCTCACCCAACCCTAGCCATGCATAAGGTAGGCATCTTAAGTTAGTTCTTTATGCTCTATTGGTAACCAAAGAAGAGAGGTAAGAATCTCAAACTTACCTTGCTTTGGGCTCTGTCAGGTTCCAGAGGTGTTTGTTGTTCTGCATTTTCTCCAAAGAGGCCTCAATATCTGATTTACCCTAGACGCTGATTTTTGAAGCAGTTACAGTTAGATAAGATGAAGTTCACAATCAGATATTAGAGTGCTGTGCACTGAACACAGTTCTTTGTGACATGAATTCTCTTTGCCAGTTGCTCAGCCTGGCCAAATAAAGAGCAATTAAGATAAGCTACCAAAGCATCAAGGCCAAGGGGTTTTTCTAAACACTTCTCAGAAGCACTTGAGGGCCCATATGAGAACACAGATTCATTTCGTTATTCCCATTCTTCTGACAGAGATTTTTGGAAATCTCATATAGTAGTTATAAACAGTTGAATCAGAAGGAGTGATTTACCTTTGCATTACTATTGCAGTCAGAATTTGAATTGATAGTCTTATTTTTCATATCCAGTTTTTGCTTTCCTTCCTTCTTTTATGTTCAGCTTTCCTAAACTAGTCTCACACATTATGTTTGGCTATAATGTCACATGCAAAATGAAGTTGAAAATTTTTTTGGGGAAATATCCATAACAGAAATTTCCTTCTGGCTCATATCGCCTTTAATGACTCAGGTATCCCTGCTGAAAACATGGACATAATAAAAATAAAACATATTGATTTATTCCCAGTCTCTGCTTGGACCTAGGAGTGGTGACTAAGCTCATTTGCATGTCAGAGTCCCTTACACTTTTCAGCATGGTTTAATTGCAGGACTGGCTTCACTGCTTGAATTTGCATCTCCATATCTAAATAACTTAGTAGAGTTATTTAGAATTTCATTATCTATGTGCACTAAAAACCATGCTAAAATCCTTTATTACTAAAAAGAGTTCAAAGCAATGAGACTTTAAATACAAATCCCTTGAGCTGTTATGTAAGTGCCATGTATTGCACAAAATTTAAATTAAGTAATAGTAATAGTAAAGAGAAGTTAAGCATGAAACAAGGAAATTTTCTATGCTAATTTAAACTTGTTTTCTTGTGCTTATATACCCAAAGTTTCTTCAGAAAAAGAGTTATTAACTTTTGTCCAATGTTGACTTAAAAGCTTTAACTTGACTGTCTTTAAAATTCAGATTTAGGTTCTGGGGTTTCAACATCTTTCTATTGGGCTCAAGTAACTCTGCTTTATTTCCAAGTGTGTATATAGCAATGCACTGGATGAATACTTTACTAGCATGACACCTAAATCAGATGAGATTTTTGATTTCTCTATTTTGTATCTCTTGTTTCTTGTCTGTCTAACAGCTGTAAATGTTCATAGAAGATTTACATGGAAAATATTTAACAAGAAGAAAATCTTTTCCTTTTGCTTGGCCTTCCCAGAAAATTGCTTAATTTTTGTATGCACTTCCACATTGTGCACAGATGTACATGTTTAGTGTTTATATATGCATTATATGCTGCAAATACTCTTATCTATAATATAAACTATTTATGATATATATATAGAGATATATATAGATATATAGATATATATATGTATACACACACATATATATATAAATAGGTGTGACAGCAGTTGTTCCTTAGATCAAATCCAGTTGAATCCTAGCTTGGTAAATGCCACACACTTCTTTATCTGGTTAAGTTGAAAGTCATTTTCTATGCTTTCTATGACTGTGTGTCATAGAAATACTTGATGAGATCCTTTTGCCTAAGTTAGATTTCTAAATGCTACAAGTCTATGTGGAAATTACAGAATACCCCTTTACAGCCAATAGAGAGGAAATACATTAAATTACCTGGCTTGTGGATGTGCATATTTGTATTAAATTTCAGAGATTCTAGTGTGAATAAATGAATTGCTTCCCATATGACTGGGTCACAGAACTAAGTCTCAGGTTTTGGTTTTGACCCAAGAGAACTCAGTTTCTGCCTCTTTGCAAGATAATTCTGCCTTCTGCCGCAGGTGGGATGGTATTTGCAGGCAGATATACAAGATAAGATTGATTGAAAAATGAATTGACACAACACCTCCCTATCTTCTTTTTCTAAAACTGTTTACCCAAAATGTTTATGTCCTTATTCCTAGCTCAAATTTGTATCCAGACCATTAAGATATCTGCAGAGCTATTGAACTCTGGTTCTGGTCACAGATCTCTTACTGTTGGCAATTATCTTTAATGAATTTTTAAATACATTTTTACTCTGCATAATATGCTTTTGCAATAATGGTAAATAAGTACATCTGTAAAACATAACAGTCTATCTTTATTCCATTTTACCCAGAGAAATAACTTTAAAGTTTTAAAGCCAAACTTACTACTATCAATTGGCATACCTGTCAGATAGTGACATATTCCTTAACTCTTGGGGTTTAGCTNTTTTTTTTTTTTTTTTTTTTTAAATTTTATTCTTTATTTTTTATGTTATTTTTCTGAGACACCCTTAGATGGATCAGAATTTTGCCACAGAACATTTTTATTCCCTGGAACAAGTTAGTGCATATTATACTTTGTGCGATAAGGTAATTTCTTATCTCTGTATATTGTAACTACTACATTTTGGACTCTAATAATTTTATTTTTCATAACAAAATTAAACTCATTGAATACTTCAGCTTTTGTTTTCCATTCTTTTTCAGTCTGCAGTACTTAAGCTTAGGTGGTTCCTCCAAAATGCACACAGCCTTTTTTCCTGCTAACTGTACTTATAATTTATGGCACTTTCAGCCATGAGGTAGGAAAAAAGCGACATTTAGTATCAGCTTGATTTGAGTACTCATTTAAAAAAGCTTTTAGCTTTGATTGACATGACAACAACATCAATTCTTATCCTTCACAGAGCTTGCTCTGCACTGAAAATGAAGAACTTCAGTGAGTTCCTCTACACCTATGTGAAACTAAAAAGAAGTGATAGAGGATGGCCCAATAACCAGTTAGGTAAGGCAGTGCTTATCATATTTTGTTGAATTAAATTCCCATATGAGATACTAATAAAATGATAGGTATTTAAGCTCTTATTTCACTAGCACATGGACACAAATCTTTAAATCTTAAACAGCATTTAAATCTTAAACAGCAACCAATCTCAGCATTGGTTACTGATACTGTTATAGGAATTTAGTCCATTCTTGGACTTGTTCTTAGCAGATGAATCATAGAATCATGATTCATAGAATGGCCTGAATTGGAGGGGACCTTAAAGATCATCTAGTTCCACCCCACCCTGACATTGCAGGGGCATCTTCCACTAGACCAGGTTATTCAAAGACCTATGCAACCTGGCTTTGAACACTTCCAGGGATGGGGCACCTGCAACTTCTGTGAACAACCTGTTCCATTGTCCCTTCAACCTCACAGTAAAGAATTTCTTCCTGACATCTAATTTATATCTGCCGTCTTTCAGTTTAAAACCATTATCACTTTTCCTATCACTATGTGCTCTTGCAGAATTCCCTCTTCAGCCCTCTTGGAGCCCCCTTTAGGTACTGGAAGGCTTCTCTAAAATCTCCCCAGAACTTTCTATTCTCCAAGCTGAACAATCCCAGCTCTCTCAGCCTGTCTCCACAGAACAAGATGAATGCTTCTACAGTTTGATAATTTCTTCCCTCTAAAGGATTGCTTTATTTCTGTGTTTATTCTACAGGGTTGTGAAGAAAGTCTTAATATAGGAATCAGTAACGTAGGCTAATATGTCATTAGAGACATTACTGAGCAGAAATTGTTGGGACTAGAAAGTAGAAAAAGTAGAAAAGCTATTTTCACTGCATGAGACGGTTAATAGCTGATAGCTTATTTTAGCAATTTTTCAAATGTATGAAAAAGGGATTTATAGCTAAGACATGTAAACATATGTGACAGTTGAGATGTTGTTGGGTGCCAATTGTTAGCAGACACCTGCTTATGAGTTGCTTCTCAGTCCATTGCGGGGTTTTTTCTCTTTAGTTAGGACCTCCTATGAGTGGTATCCCGGGGAACCAGAAAGAATAATCATTAAGAAACAGCTTCTATACAAACAATACCTACAGTGTATGCATGCAAATAGTCATTGACTTTTGACATGGTGAATCAACAGATTCCTATCTATCTATCTATCTATCTATCTATCTATCTATCTATCTATCTGTCTATCTATCTATCTATCTCAGCTTCTTTACAGTAGCATTGAAACAGAAACTTACTTTAAATCTTATTTACCTGTGCAGGCTACTAGGTCCTTGCATTATCACAGTAGATGAGAGTTGATTAATTTGATCTTCTCCAGTTTTGAGATTTACAAGCTTAGTCCAATATTCAGGCTTAGCTTCCCTCAAGTAGTCCAACATTCGGAGCTTCACTCAAATACTCCAACATTCAGAGCGTCCCTCGAAGTAAATGAGTAGTACAGTACAAATATTCCGGGATTTCTTCATGATTAATGAACCATTTATTTTCAAACTGTGGAAGAGACAGGAAGAATGGATCCATAGCTGATGTAGTACGTCCATAACAAAACCAAAACTGATACAACTTGCCGCAGTATGAGGTGGTGGTGAAGTGCCACATTCTTCCCACAAGCGTCCTCTGTGAGAAGGAGCCGCTTCGCGCTGGGGGCCAGCGGAGGTGCAGGCACACACACAGTCCCCATGGAGTGGGGGCACACGCACGCACAGGCACACGCATGCACGCACGCGCACACACACAAAGTGGCGATCAGCGGCAAGGAGGCAGGAAGGGTCTTCTGTGTGGGGTTCCAACAGCAAGGTTTATTAAAGATCCAGCCATGGTGGAGTCCACGGACAGAACACCAAATGGAAGATGGGGGAACAAGCTTATATATGGGGCAAGGAGGGCGGGCAGAGCATCAGATCCAATGGCCTGAGGACAGGGAGGCGGGGTAAGGGTACAACAGCCAGTGGGGGAACAGGAGGGGAGGAGCAGAGGGATAGAAACCAATGGGAGAACCGGGAAAGAAGAACTTTCTAGGTGGCAGCCAAACAAGGGGTGAAGGGGAGGAAGCCAGCAGGCCAATCCCGGATACAGAAAGTACATACATTAGAATAATAAATAATAAATAATATAGAATAATAAAAACAGTGAATCCTGGGAGGCTCCTCAGTGTCACTACAGTCTAGGGGGGTGCCTCGGCCTTTGGGTCGTCCCACCAGTGGACATTCTTCGTCCCAGGGTTTGCTGGCCAACCACAGTGGCCTTGCACACTGCAAAAATAACTTTGTTTCTTAAACAAATGTTACTCTTTTAAATAACTTTATTATCAGGTTTAGTTCCACTCTTTAACATAGATTTTGTTGCAAGGATAGGTACCATCATTGAGCTCATTTCTTAACAGAGGCAGTTCTTAAAAACTGATGGAGCATTTGTTGTTTCTCAGTAGGTGTATCCAACTTGCTGGGATTTTCATTTTCTTAGGGGTCTCTTATTTCTATCCAGGATTTTCCGAGGGGAAAAAAAGTCTATTTGTGCTGTGCACTGCATGAGCAGTGCTTGTACAAATGACAAATTTTGTATCCTGTCATGGTAGATTTACTGTGCGTATTTGAGCCGTGTTCATGTAAGAAGCTCAGAGGCTTCCTTGTGGTGCATGTACGGTGCAGGTGATATATTTTCCCTTTCACCATTAAGTGAAAATGGCATTTATCAGAACATCCTCTTTACCCTCAAAGACTTTCTGAGACACTGCAACCTTTGCTAGTCAAGGCAAAGAATTAGAGGAAAAGAACAAATAGGTAACATCATGTGATAAACAAGAAAGAACATCAGTATCTTAATCTTGAACATGACATTGTCTTACTGTTCCTGTGCTATATTTGCATTCGCCATCATAAAAATGGTTATCACAGCTTAAATTATCTTGGAAATATTTATTTTTTAAGACTTGAGTAAGTGCTTTCAAAGATGTCACAAAGTGGTGTATATTTTCTGGGTTAACTTCTTTATTTGGTTATCTTTCTCAAGTTATAGGGTAGAAGAACTATGAAGCTCTACAACTGTCTAAAATTTTTGCCTGACTATACTTGAAAGCTTGGAGTGGCAGTAGCTTTGTAATGCACTATTTTTAGGCAAGTACAGTCTTAGCATCTATAAATGCTTTAAGATAGAATGCATTGTGGTCAGGTAAATTAATGGTCGCTCTGGCAAAATGTTTGCTTTTATGGGATCCTATACTGTAAAACATTCCTTATAAAATCTTTCCAGATTTTCTGCATCCCATTGATGCCCAGGAGTGGCTACCTGAAAACAGAGGCTAGACAAAATTAAAAGAATAAAAGTGGGTATTTATTGAAGGGCCTTCAATCGGTGCGCCTTGGGCAGTCAAAAGGTTCCTGAGGGGCTACACCCAAGCTGGACCCCAGGTCACGGGTTTTTCACACTTTTATAAGTTTGATCCATTTGCATATCAGAGTTAATTCTCCAATTACAATTTGGTAATGATGTCATTACTCCAAGTTTGTTCCACCTTTCCAGAGGCTTAGTTTACATATTTTGAGGCCTGGGACAACAAAGCATCCTTGAAGTGTCCAGAGAGAATTTGTTATGTCTAACAGTAGCTAACAGGTTATGTGAAGTTTTAGAGTTACACAGTAAACCAGTACAGGGTCTGAAAATACAAAAGCTAAATCCTAAGGCATGACCATTAGTTCCAAATGCTTCAATAAAATATCTGATATGTTACTAGCAGAGCTGTTTCTACTCTTTTCCTCTCCTTTCACGTGTCAGACTCCTTGAATTTCATGACATCATTTTATTACTCTTTAGACTTAGAAATAAATTTTCCAACAATTCTAAAAGGAGAAGAGAGGTCACATAAAATATTCAGGGACAATTGTTTAGAATCCCAAGCAATAGATATCTTTATTGTTTCATAAGATCTTTTTGCAGCAAGGTCAAACACACAGAGAGTACCTCCTCCACAGTTCTCTCTTTGGGGGCATTTGCCTCCTTCTTTATGTTCTGTTTCCATGAGGCCTTTCCTCTTCTTACTCCTTTCTTTGCTGTCTCCTCCTTGTGCATTTCTTGCTGTTACAGTTTTAATATTTTCATTTGTTCCAGTAGCTTAAATAGAAAATACTGGGGTCAGCCTGAGGTTGAAATGCTCTTTCTTATACAGAAGTTAAGAAACAAGATTGACCTTTTCAACACTTGCTTCTACATTTTCAAGAGCTATGAAAGGGGAGCTGTGCAGACCTGGATGCCACTTCCCTACTTAGTAATCAGTTTTTTTATTTGCTCTCTGTGAACAAAGCAAATGCTTCATTGGCTGCAACTTAAAAAATCTGTAGATAGTTAGAATAGGGAACTACAGCTGCAGAGGTTAAATAATTTTTTTAAGTGAAAACAAGAAAATGAGGGTCTAGAATAAGTGTCAGAATTAAAACAATTAAGCTGCTTTTTTTTTGCTTGTTTTAAATCCCTCACCCAAAATCACAGCTTAATATCAGAATATGTTTTCTGGTTAAACATTAATATCTCGTTTCATATAACTCAGAGCTTTCATCATCTAATTGCAAACTTCAGCAAGTTATCCTAGAATAGAATTGGATAAATATGCTCAAAATGAGCCTTGAACATCCAGGATGAGAAAGAGGACCTCTTCTCTCAATCATGAATCTGAATACTTGCTGTATAATAGGGACTTAAGCACCTTTGATACTGTTATGTGCTTTGTTTAGACTGCTTACAGCACAAAACCAGAGAAACTTGATTTGTGATGAATTGCATCGTTTAATCAGTTTATAACCATTGTACCTGGAACAAAATACGAAGAAATCAGACTCAAATCAGACTTTTTATCTGTCTTAAAATAGTACTGTAATGAAAAAATGAAATACAGATGACAGGTTTTGTTGTTTTTACAATCACACACATATTCCACATGAAAGACAAAGAAAACAAAAGGCTGATTCTGCTTATTCTGAAGGCTCTCAATTAACAGCCAGAGCTCCGCAGACCTCTCTTGGTATTCATGCATCTATGCTCACTTACACAAAGTTGAGATTCATCTTTTATTTATACATAATATCTGGAATGAACGTTCTTTAATTATCTTTCAAATAGACAGCTTCAGCTTTGTTAAATCTATTGAATTCCACTCTGTATCATGCAGGTCATATCTCATCTCCAAGTTCCAAACATCCATCAAAGACTAAAAGGTTCTGGCCTATTTTACACGTTTTTAATAATGTTATAAAGACTGACAAGACACAAAATTCAGTTTGTGAAAATCTAGACAGAAAAGCTTTTAATGTCAGTGTCAGGCACAGTAACATAAATGACATCACAAAATCATTACATCAGATTAGCAATGATTTTTTAAGAAATGACTGGCATTACATCCCAGCCACAATGAAAATGTGGGGGGAAAAAACCACACAAGAAATAACCAGTACTGCACTTTAGTAGAACATTTTCAGAGCAGCTGTGCAAGTTTACTTGTTGCTTGTGCCTTTTTCTTACTATTTTAGCTTTTACATTTGCAATTTTACAACTTTATTATGCCAGCGGAAGATACAGTTTAGATGAGAGTATTTTCTCACTCTCTAAAATAGATTAATATGATTTTACAGTGCACTGAAATCATACACAAAAGTCATAATTTCATTTGAACTAAGGCAAAGGAAACCTAAAATTGAAAAGAAAACTGCAAAGGACAAGTAAACTTATGGCCTAGAAACAAAATTCACACCAAGATCTGGAGTATATTAATCAAATAAATAGCCCCAGTGCAACAAAAGCTTTATTAAAAGATTGATGACAATAAGCAAGCAATGTATTCTGAATTTATCAGCTTTCTCTGATATTGAGTGGTTCTTAATAACTCTCAGCAAAAACTTAACAAAACAAATTCTAGGGCTAATAAAATAAATTTTCTCCATGATAGAATTCTAAAACAATGCAGCCTAACATTCAACGTAAAGAGAAGTTTTTATTATCACACAAACTCTAATATAAATTTCACATATACATATAAATTTTAACACCTGAAAATGTTGTATTAATAATAGAGTATTGGTTAAACTTCTAATGTTTCAATAGTAGTCAATGACCATGAATATTTTTCTCCCTATCATGTCTGTATATCACAAATCTTTAATACACCTTGACTCACAAGGATAAGAAACTTTAAGAATTTCCATTTCCTTTGCTACTTAGCAGTATCCAAACAACATAAAGTTTGCATAGAAATCAGTGTTTTTTCATCATCTGGTAAATGCCCAGGGAAGGGCAACAAGGTAAATGAAGGGTCTGGAACAAGAATCCAATGAAGAGTTGCTGAGGGAGCTGGGGTTTTTCAGCCTGGAGAAAAGTAGGGTGAGGGGGGACCTTATTGCTCTCTACAACCATCTGAAAAGAATATTTTATTTTAGCAGAGAAATATATTTCTTAAGTACTCTAATTTCCCTATTTCTATGTCCAATATATCATCTCCTCAGCCTTCCTCCAGTGACTTCTACTGGTTCCCTGGGTTCGCAAACTCTACACAGTCATCTCAAAGTAAAAGGAAAAATAGTTTTATTTCCTGATCCTCTGAGTCTGGGCCTCTGTTCAATGCTCCCCTAGTCTCTGCTTATACTGCAAATCCCAACTTACCCTGTCTCTTCTTCTGCTCTTGACACTTCTCTCCTGTAGACCTCTCTTAGCTGACTTCTGGAAAGGTAAAAGTCCCTCCTTCCAAAAGGAAGTTTCTATTGAATCAAAGTACCAACAGCTGAACAACAAAAACACACAACAATTACAGCTTTTTAACCAGGCATGTTGCAGAACAAAGATAAATAAAAAGAACACCCAACACAAATCCTTCTACCACCTTAATTTAGCCTCCAAAATAACTTCCTGGAAACTGGGTGGAAGGTATCAGCCAAATGCTAAGATGAAGGACTAACTCCAGGTCTGCCTCTATGGGAGAAAGGAATATCAAATATTTGTGGTAGAAGCATGACATTGCCACAAAGCTACAGTGGCAGAGAGCAATGTCCCTTCCTCCTGTTGAAGCTGGGGTGCTGCACACTGAGCATTTGGATGAAACCAAATGGGAAGGCAGCAAGGCGGATCTTGTCTGAGTAACCTGGTGATAAGGTGTCGACGCTGGATTGGAAAGTACTGAATTGAAGCCTGTTTAGGATTTCCTTACTAATCCTGGTAGGGTGTATTACCCTCTTCAGCTGCATTTGAGCATGCCTCAGCATCTTCAGCAATGCACTGAGCATAGATGAAACATAAGTAAATATGCTTTTAAATTTGAGGCCTAAAATTAAGTGGGATGAATTTGGACTTAAGTACCTGCGCTAGATAGGCTCATCCAAGGTAGAGGAACTCCTCTGCTCTGTGACAGAGCTCCAGGGGGAGGTGAGTAGACTGAGGATATATCAAGGAGAGTGGGAGACTGACTACTGGAATTGTATCCTGCCTTCCCTAAATTAGGCCGAACAGGCAGATAGGACACATGATAGAGAGAATATCTTATCCTTTCTTTACTTGGCTGAACACAGTGACTTAAGGGGTAAGGGACAATGGTGAAAAGTTCGTGCTGGATACAGGAGGCCAATCTCCACTCTGACTGCCCCCCCTTCCCAGTGCCCTGGCATAGTAGGTACAAGGCTGTACAAGTGGAACTGAACAATGACAGTGGCGATGTTGATCTAGGCTGGAGGCATCACTGAGGTTTAGTCGGTCTGTGCCCTGTCTCAAAACTGCTTCCAAAAAGGAAAAAAGAAGACTCCCTTCTGAAGGCCAGATGTGCAGAGGGACCCACTTCTTAGGGAGATCTGCTGCTTCCCTAGAGACCAGGATAAAGATGCTAAGAGAAAGTTTACTACCAGGTACAGCACACCATTTTGAGTGGACAGTGTGGTGGCGTGGTCCTTGGGTCTGCCATCTCAGTGGAGACTGGGGGAGGAGAACCATGCAGCAACAAAGAGGCAAGGACTTCTGGTTCGTTAGAAACCATGGAAGTGCCTAAGGCTGATCACACAGAAATTTGGGCTTCTCCCCCAGAAATGTGGTGGCATCAATAGCCCAACTGAAGTGCACCTACACCAATGTACATAGCATAGCAAAAAACTAGAGGAGCTGGAAGCTGCTGTGCAGCAGGAAAACCATGATACAGTTGTCCCCACAGAAACATGGTGGTTGACTCAGAACTGGAGTGCTGCAGTGGCTACAAAGTGTTCAGAAGGGATAAGCAAAAACAAAGAGGCAGTGGACTAACCTGTATGTTTGGGAGCATTTTAACTATTTAGAGTTTAATGATGGTGATGATAGGGGTAAGTGTTTATGTATGGAATCATGGCAAAGGCTAACAAGACATATAATGATGCATCCATCCAGGATGTAGCTGGCAACTGTCATGATCACAATCCCAAAGAGCTGTGGTGAATGGAGTTAAATCTAATTGGCAATTTGACATTCAATTACACTTAATCTCTAATATTTCTACTGCTTATAACAGTGGTCATATTCTCACTTTATTTTCCTTGGGTCAGCAGTTTGTTTACCAGAAAAGAACAAGGTTACCTTTGGGAAAGGGTTGTTATTAGGTCAGTCTTTTTCACCTTCTTAGAGGAAATAAATAGCTGTATTTATTTATAGAATGTACAGGAAAGGACAGGGGGGAAACGATATTAAAAATATCTGTTATTGAGGTTTGCTTTGAAACAACTGTTTTTATTTTCTGCACCACCTCATCTTTGTGATTATCAGTGAATGGATCTGAAAACAAGACAAGCCACAGAAATTAGGAGATGAAAGTACACAGAAAAATTCTTGATCGGCCTATAAAATTGAAAAGATTTAGGGGGGGAGGAGGGAAAGGCAACATGATTTCTTCACTGTTTTATGCCCAGTACTCTGAGCACATATAGAAAGTATCCTGTTTCTCCTATCTAATATCAACCTGAGTTGTTGAGAGCGAAAGAATGTTCTTTATTTAAACAAAAAAACAAAGTGAGAGTGGAAAGGAGTAAAGGTCTTAACATAAAATGTAAGTTGGATGCATTGAAATTTTAGAGAATATTGAGGACGTGTTGCAGATCAATTCACTATGCCCACACCCTTAATCCAAGAGGCTACACTGAGTAGCCTCTCAAAAAGAGTCTTCATGTTGTAAAGAAACACCTCGTGTTAAAGAATATTCGCAGTTTTTGTATTTTAAAGATGATTGCTGTCTTAGAGCTTTCTGAAATTAAAAAAACCCAAGGAATGATCTTGAAATTAAAAATGCAGTTGACACATTGGGGATGAAAACACTTTGTAGAGTGAAGTAGAGTTTGGTTGTTTCAATTCAGATTATTTTCTTTGAAAACAAAATTTCCATTTCTCACATTTTGGCTTAAGCTTCAAGCCTAAGTGTCCCAAAAGACAGCTGCATTGAAAAGTGACGAATCTGGACTCACTTAAAACTATGCCTATTTCCAGTTAAAATATTTACTTGGGTTTTTTAAAGTAATTAATGTTTATCATTTCATGTTCCTCTTCTTTTATCATTCTATGTCACTACTGAGGAAAAAAAAAGTGAGATAGATCATTACTGACTAGTAAGTCAAGGGCAATGTATACTCTCTGAGATTCTAAGACAGATTTCCCCATATCTATCTGAGATTCTAGGACAATTTTCCACCTTCCAATTTTCCACATTCCTCTTTGTGAAAAATTTCTCATGAAGAGATAAAATTCACTGGGGGAAGGGGAAAATCATACATTTTTGCCAAATATTTAAAAGGCAAATAAAAATAAACCTTCAGAATTACCGTTTTTAGCTTTCTGTACTTGTATCTGCTAGTGCTGGGTCTTTACCTGTTGCAGCTTGTTTAAAGGAACGAATGAATTTGGTTCAGAATCACAAACCAGTTTTTATGGTGTCAGCAACAAATGTACTAATGGAAATCCACTGCTTTGAGATTAAAAACTAAAAAATATAGTACACCCCTCACTTTGTGAACATGTCACTTGGTTCAGACTCCAGTACTTAGAGTAATCTATGGCAACAGCAGATGTAACATCAGATATCATTGAAATTCTGTTCAGCAGGAAGACTTCAACTACACACATTTCTGCATAAGAAGTACTCTGAGAAAGTCCTAATCCTGTTATGTCGTTGTCCTGATGTGCCGCAGGATTCTGGCTCTCGAGTAAGAGCTGAGTGAATACATTTTCCATACAATTATTTAGATAGCACCTGCATGCTTCGAAGCACATATAAGTGTTATACCTCCACTAACCTACTTTCCAATGTGTAACGAAAGTTGATTGCAATGATTTAAATATATTTCTGTATCTACTTAAAAATTCCACTGCTCCATGAAATCCACATTAGTCCTTCAGCCTTTTAAGTGTTCTATTTCCCCTAGTGTCCCTCCACTGAACTCTCACTAGTTTGTCACTATCTCCTTTGAGCTGTGAGCCCTAAGCTGGACACAGGACTTCAACAGCCTTGTCCTGTATGCTGAGAAGAGATGAACAATCACTTTCCTGGAGCTTTTGCCTTTCTTGGATGCATCCCAATATGCAGCCAGAATTCCTCCCCCTAAGGACTGAACGTATCACATTTTTTCAAGGTATTGGAGTATTGCCCTGGACATCAAAACTTCTGAAAGATGATAGTGACGTTACAATGATAGCAGCCAGCTCACTTTGAATGCATCATCTGTATAGGTGCAGTTTACTGAATTAATCTCCAATTCAACCCTCCTTGATGAAAAATCTGTATGTAATGGATTAATTATTAGCAGGACTTTGTGATCTTGCAGCATCTATTCATCGACTGGAGTGGTACACAAGATGCACTACTGGACTTTGTCAGCTTTTCCAAAAGAGATACTCAGATGGCCACAGAAAAGTGCTGGGCAGGACTTTTCCTAAGGAACTCTTTTGACCGTCATCACAGAAAAGAATGATGTTTTATTCTACAAAAATACTGGAAAATCTTCTTTTTTGTCTTGTTTAGGCCAGCAAGACATAAATTTAACATTGCTTCTTACTGTTTTGCTTCAGAAAAGGAAATAATTGTTTTGCCTACATGAGCTGGTAGTGCTGTTGCCCTTTTATTTGACAGCCCTGCCTGCAGTGCATTCCCGCAGATTCCAAGGCATCACTTTGTTTTCTTCTCGTGTTTGAGAGAGATGAAAATCTTTTGTCTTACCTATAAACAAGATCTCTCAACACATACTATTAAGGGCAAAGAAAGCAAACTTTTAAAGACAAAAATAGGCATTCCAGAAGTCCCTAGGTAATTTCAAGTTTGAGTCTGAAGACGAGAGCCTCAAACACTAAATTAAATAGATAAACCCAGACAGGATTTTTTCAGTCCTTCCTGTTTATATTGCTCTTTCTTAATTAGTTAAATATATATTGACAAATGTGGAAGTGAACTGCTTGCCTGCTAGCTGGACCTTCACACCTTCTGTGACAGATGGAATTTGGGGATCATGGTTCCAGTGAATGTTTCATAATTTTCATAAAGATAAATAAAGGAACAGGAAAGAAGGAGTGCATCACTACTGTATTTTGTTTGAGCCAGTTCTTTTCAAAGCTGGAAACAAAATTCAGTCCTGAGTTAGGATAGGCAAATAAAGACAGTTTAGGTCTTGGTGTTAAGTCATTAAGGTGACAGTAGAGCCTCATTTTACTATGAGGATTATAAAATCTCCTTCCTCCAATCTTTCCCCCTCCAAAATTTAGGGGTGCTTGTATAGTGAATTTTGCTTTACTCTAACTTTGAGTCATTATTATTATTATTACTACTTCGTAAAGAAAATAGATAGTAATAATCAAGAGTGCATCAATTATCGCTGAAGATTTTAGTTCAGTAAAGGATCTTTTTTCATGGTTTACCATATCTTTCTGTCACTTGCTAGACGTGAGGTTTTAATGGGGTTCTAGCCTTTCTCTTCTGCAACTACTGCTTGGGATAGTATGGAATTATCTGTGGAAAAGTTGCTGCACAAAATAGAAGTGTAGCATTTAATGTCTCTAGTTTTGATGTCATGGACCAGCATGTCTTATGAAAAAAATGCAGGCTGTTAGTCTTTGATCCTACAAACTCTCCCAAATGAGCTACTCCAGGGTTTTAAGGCCTTTAAGGGTAAGCAGGTTGATACAGGATTAGCATATAGATACGGGTTTTCTGTGTTCTGTCGCTTATCTTTATTATTCCATATTGTGCAGCAAGGAAAAATGCCAGGGTAAGATCCAATCCAGTTAGGACTAAGATGTGGGTGCCAGGACAGAAAAGTGACATGCCAACTGTCAGAGATATATCAGCTGTAGTGAAAATGTCTGCCAGAAGCATCTTGGGTAGCTTAAAGCCCCATAAAAATGCTAATTATTTCTACGTTTTTGGTAGAAAACAAAAATCATAGCAATTTATGCATACAATTGGTTTAATTAGATGTATAAATACATTGTGGAGAGTATTGTAAAATATTTTGGGACTGCAGCTCTAGGAGATATCAATTTAGGTTCCTTCCTACAGTTTGGTAATCTGTTTTATTTACTGTCTTGAATCAGCTTTCTCACTCTCTTGCTGAACTCAATATCTAGATATTAAACAAAAAATATATATATTAAAAGGCATTAAATGTATTTATTACTGTTTCTTACATTATTGAGTCATGATGACTTGAGGAAAGAACAGGACAACCATCAGGAATGTAATCTAATTCAGTTTTATTGAAGTAAAAATCACACTTAATTAGAAATAATTTTCTTTCCTGGATCACTTCCTTTAGAAAAAAAAGAAGTAAAACAAGTTCGCTTTCTACTCAAATCATGTGGATTCCTTGGTTTGATTTAGTGTTCATTCTATATGCCAAGAATTTGTAAAGAATTCTATATGTAATCAGTGTCATGTTCTTTTTATTCATAACAAGATGAAAAGACCTAATGCCAAATGAATTTTAATGTGATTCTTCAAGCACGTAATATGCTACTAGTTGACATGTAACTTGCTACTTCAATTTGGATTTTATGCATTAAGAGTAGGGAACAATGACACACTACTTGTGTTCACATTACATCAATCTGTACCACATTCATACTAGATATGTGGTGAATTAATCTGTTGCAGGTTTTCCAGCAGCAAATAATGATTACTCTAAAGCCATTATGATTTCAGCCTTTTCTTGACATTTGTTGTAGTCTCAGTGACATGCTATTACCCTTGTCACAATTTGGTGTAAAACATCTCTCATTCAACCACCATTCATTACCCTTGGGCTAGACTCACATTCAGTACACGTCAGTAAAGGGGCAGGAGGTCAAATCTCAGTAAATTAGCTGTCCTCTGTGAAAAAAAACCTCGTCTCAGAAGATAATTTACCTTTAAACAACTGTTAGATTTCCACTTTTATAAAGTTAGATTCAATTTGGGCTGTACACTGGAAGACCTGCTTGCAAAATGTGTTTACACTATTTTGTTTCCTAGGTTGCCTCCCCAAGTACCAATTTGTGCATACTGATCTCTGTGCGACACAGTCTGAATGCTCAGTACTGTAGAATCAACAGCACAATACTGAAGTCCACAGCCTGAACTGCATTTTGATTCTCTTCTTCCACCCGTGTTAGAGTGTGAAATTTTGTTTGGGAAAATATAAACACTTCATTTCATGAATCGTCTCTTTTTTGTACCAAATGAAATCACAATGGGTTGGAGTCATACAATTTCTATATGGGGAGAGGCTCAGACTGAATATGTTCAGTGATTATAATACATCTGGATCCTCAGTTTGGTGCTTCAGTCCCTCTGTCGACCCTCAGTGCTGTTGATCCTGTTGAGCTGGGAGTGTTTTTGGGTCCAGTGGGACTTTTCTTCCTACCCATTTGTACAGGCTCGCATTCAGCAATCCCAGACAACCTTGTGTGAAAGCACATGTAATAAATATAAGGGGAGGAACTGGTGTTCCTGCCAACTCTCTGTTCTCAGCCTGAGTCCAGCAGATATAAAAGAAAAACACTTTGTGTGGTTTGAACTCTCCAAACAAGTCTGGTCTTCTGTTCACTGAGCAGGAGATCTTGCTACTGGAGTATTATATTGTAGGCATGTGGTCTTACCTCCTATGGGCACATTTTAAAGGAAGAGAATTTGTTTTGCTAAGTTTTGCACAGAGGTACTAAGGCATTCTCCATGAAAAATGCCATTCCTGTGCTTCTGAATTCTTGGCTGGCATAGGGTCCCGCTGGTCTCCTAATGACCTGTGCTGTGTCTCAGCTTTGACCAAGGGGTGACTAAAGACACATATCTTTGTTCAGAAACTCCTGCTGGGGCTCAGCAGTCTTTTTCAGATTGCTCTTTTACAAGACTGTTTCTTCCTCAGTCATAAAGACAGAGGATAAGTGGCTTGCCCAATGAATCTGAGAACCAGAGCCTTCCTTCAGTCAAGCTGTGACGATAGTAACCTTTTAAAGCTAACCATAAAAGATCTATATGTCTTTTCCAGGTTTGAATCTTTAACACTTGATTTACAATGTATAATGACTTCTTCCAGACTCATTAAAATCAAAGCAATTTTGGGGACAGTTGGTGAATCCCTTGATACAAACCACACCTTCATTCTCTGATTTTTGACTATTCCTATGAAATTAAAGAAAGAAAAAAATCCAAGTTTTTTATAACAAACATTGTACCTCATTAAAAAAAATACAAATTTGACTCCAGCTTTCAACATTATGTAAATTACATTTATCTAAAAAAGTAAATTGAATGAGTCACAGAGACTTGAAAATCAGGGTTCTCAATGGAACCTGACATCTTTTCTGCAGTGTTTTAAATCAGGTTTAATTGTTGCAAGCTGAGTGATCTATGAAGGTCTTACCTTTATGAGAGGCTCGTAGGTGTGGGTTTTGCTGTTGTTGCTATTTTGGAGCCAGAAATAGTTGTGTGTAATTAAGGATCTGCAGGTAAGGTGAGATTTTGTGTTCATTGAAAGGGACTTAGCAGGGATTCATGTGGTGTGACATAATTTTGTTCATTAGGATAAGAAGCTTATATTCTTTCACTGTAATCACCTCCACATGAAGAAAGCTAGAGCTCAATACTGATTGACTAGAACTTTACATGGCCCTGTTGTTGAGCACCGAGTGTATTTGGTTCTGCACTGTTCTCTAAAAACATTACATTTTCCCACCTTGTGCAAGTTGAATGCATTAATTTAAAAATAAAAACACTGTGAGGATTTTTACATTTCAGACCGAAATACCACACACTTCATATTTTCTCATATGTAAATATACACATGATATATACATGTATCAAGCCAAAGACACAATTAGAGGAAATGCTGGCTGAACAGCAAGTAATGATATAATGGAAGCATACTTGTCTGTAACCACAGAAGAACTGCTGATGTGATATTATATAAATTGGTTTTGGAAAAATGTTTCTTAAAATTTAAGGAGGGTTTAAAACCTCATAAGTGTGTAGAACTGACAGCCAAGAAGTCATATAGACTAGCCACGAAGAAACAAAACAAAACAACAGCCAAGGTGTTTGAAAGTCAGGATCTTGCCTACTGTTTTTACATGACTGTCATGTGATCAGAGATGACCAGAGTCACCATCCCCTTTCCCCAGTGGAAGAGAGGAGTAGAGGAAGTATGCAGACAGAGTGGGACCAAACATGCAGACAGCTAGGGTGTGCTTGCGTATCCTTTTCCCTTGCCCCTCAAGCAGACAGGTGCCTTAGGCACCTTTCTATTCTGATTAAGCCTTGAGCAATTTCTGACTTCAGGGTACTGCATGCTGAGCATGCTGATTGTCTTTGCTCACTTCAGAGGGTACGGACTCCTTTAGATCTTTCTTTGTGGTGTCTGCCTCTTTTGTATAGAGAGCCTAAGCAAATTCCACTGGAAGGGTGAATTGCCTATAAGTTACAGATATATAAGTTATGGTACTTTGATACATAACTTTTGGATAACTAAACTTTTATGGAAACTGGCCTACTTTTCATACTGACCTTGTTAGGAGTTTTTCCCAAAAGTTTTGTATTGGAACCCTGGAAGTGCTGTCAAAATATAAAGTATTACTGCAATAAAAAGTGCATCATCATTTATATGCCAGCAGAAGATCAGGTTTTAAATGGTTGATGGCTCCTATTCCTATCTGATCTTTGGTGGTAAGACAGAAAAGAATTTCTGACCTGGGAAAAAATACCAGACGGACCATAGAAAAGACAAAAGATTTCAAGACAAGACAAAAGACAGGACAAAACCATGGCTGACCTGTGCTGGCAACAGTCCTGCTGTGAGTGGGAGATTAGGCAAGAAAACACCCAGAAGTACATTCCTTCCAACTCAACATTTTTCCTATTCAGTATTTTTTACAGGGCTCCCATAGGATTTTTCTATATTTTTTTTTTCTGAAGCACTAGTAAGACTATGAAATACTCCATTCATTTCTCGAAGAGTAAGTATCAAAGACATAATAAATATGCTAAATATATTATATTATATTATATTATATTATA
>VYXC01008089.1:112096-162264 GCA_013397175.1 Platysteira castanea
AAGAGAATCTCAAAGACAGAGTCCTGTTTAAGGAAAAGTAGGAAGGAATGCCTTGGAAGAGGCCTAACTGGAATGGAAGTAATTTGGATTCTGTCCTAAATGGGTTCTTGAACTTCAGGCCAGCCAGTAGAGGAGCTGTTAAAAGCTCTGGAGGTCAATAGTTGCTGTAGTAATAAATATGTTCATAAAGGAAAATGTATTAAGATGGAGGTTTATGTATTTAAACAGCAGCAGAGAGAAGGGGACTTTTGTAGACTCCAGCAAGATTCCAGCCCTTGTATCTCAAGGAAATGAGGGTTATCTGCTTGCTTCCTTGCAAATACCAGCTCTCTGAAATTCACTGGCCTGTGAAAAACAAGCTACGTGTACAGGAATATTATAGTTGCTAACTAAATTAAATCACTGTGTAACACTATTCTTTGGAAACACCGGTTGCTGAACTGAGCTCCTGCATTCTCACTGTGTGCAAAAACTGAAAGAAAAGCATGGTGGTTGAGTATACAATGAGATGTCTGAAATTTTCCCTTTGGGGTGTTCTTGAATATAGACCAAGCCTGAGACTGAGTTAGCTCTCAGTCATGAGCAATGACGTGTCTGAATTTGAACAGACCTGTGCTTGACTTGTCAGTATAAACTTTACTTACAAAGTGACTGTAAGCTTAAAAATAGTCCTTATTACTGTCTATAATCAAACTGCACTATCTCATCCTTAATGAGATTGTGGCAGGAGAATGAGATATGCTTGTGTAAATGTATCAGGAAAAAATCAGTACCACTCCAAAGTAGGCCCATTATTAAATGAGATGGAGAATTAAATTACTAATGACTTTGAAATGGCTGAGATAAAGAAATTCCATGCCAAAGATGCCTTTAATAAGAGAAATAATGTTAGGTTAATTAGGTGTGCTGGAAAACCCCCACTAAACTGTGAATTCAGTGTGAGAGAACAGCTAAGGAAATAAAGTTTTGAACATGACTGCTGCTACCCAGTAAAATGAGGCACTCTCTAGTGCACCTGCAGTACTAAAACACCTCTTATCCTCTTCGCTGGTTAATACTTGGACTGTATTGTCCAAAACCATCTTAAACTGTTAATTCTATCAAAAGAAATAACAGTGCCTTGGCCTCTAGGTTGCCTCATTCGTGCCTTTTCTTTTGTCCTGTTGCCCTGTTTTGACAGAGGCGTTTGCACTGCCTTATATCTAACTGCATTTTTGTAGTTTTCCGCTGGGACAAATAAGTTCTACAGAGTAATGAGGTTTATTAGCTTGAGTGAAGGTAATTCAACTGTATTGCTTCCACTAAACAAACCAATTTGTCAGCTCAGGTATGTCTTCATGGCACGGCATTCATTGTACTGTTTAGATTTACTCTAATTAGATGTTAGGCTGAAGATTTCTTACTGCTGCTGGAGCTGGCACTGACTGCCATTTTTGCTTTTACCAGATTTTATTCTAGATGTTTCCTCCATGTTATGCCTTTCATTCTCTCCTTTTCTACTCAGGTCATTAAATCCTACCTGAGTGATTTTTCCAGTCACACTCTTTTGCCTTTCATACACCACTTTGAACTCTCTGTTCTTTTTGAGGAATGTGGTACATTAGGAAGGCTCATTTGGGAATGAAATGCCCATCTTTTTTATCATATTTTTCATGCTCGTAAAAATATGAGGTGCATTAGAGTAATGTAATCTTGAAACAATCATCCTGAGAGGTGTGAAATGTCTTTCTTTATTGAGGGTTTCCTGTTTTAATACCAAGGTGATTAATGTTTGTAAGGGTCGGTAGCTAAGCAGAAGCTAAATTACTGGGTGATAGGTTGTTTTATGATCCTCAATTTTTGATACTGAAAGACCCAACTATTATTTATGCAAATGCAAATACTTTCAAGCTGCTTTTATGGTAACAATACTAGTTCTGTTTTTTGATGTAAACAAAATAAGTTGGATGATGAAAACCAGAAATGTTAAGGCAAATAGACATAATTATACTTTTCTACAGCAGAACCAGAAATGGAACAAACATTAACTTTATTATGGTATTTATCAGTATGTTGGACTCAAGGTTTTAAATTTACAAGGATCTTTCACACTATTTTAATTCCGCCACAGAGATGTTCCAATGAAAGCAGGGAGCTGTAAATCAGAAGCAGAGAATGATCTTTCCTAGAAGATTTAAAAGAAAAAAATCATAGAAACCAAGGAAAAAAAAAAAAGCCAATGGGAGCCTCATTTTTCTGCCTTCCAGATCATTTATTTTGTTTCTAAGATATTTTCTGAGCCATATTCATTAGCCATTCCTCATCTGGTGTTCCTGTTCCATTTCATCTCCCCCAGAAACACTATTATTTCCTACCAAGAAATGGTTGCTGATTAGGGAGGGAAAATCAGAAGATGAGAGCCTGCAAACATTGCTTTTCTGCTCCCAGATATGGGGAAAGAATGCCAGATTGGATTCATAAAGAGAGCCTTTACGTGGAAATTCAGTGGGGGATAAAAGGACAAATACAGTATCAAATACTGAGAATTATCTGGAAGTATAATGGAAAAAGAAATGGTTTTCCTGCTGTTTTAGAAACAAGGTGTGTGGTTCTCTGCATATGAATTTCAGTAACTTGCTTGTGAATTCAAAGCTCTTGTTCACTGCATACTTCGTAGAATATTCAGACAACCTTTAAAAATTGCTTGAATATCTCAAATCAAGAATAACACCTAGATATGTCATTAATAAAACATTTTGTATCTGATGCTAAATCTAATGAAATCTAACAAATGATAGAGAATGATTTGTAAAAGGTCACACAAAAGCTTAGAAAATGTTAAGCACGTTAATTTGGCTTCTCATTTGTATTCTAAGACTTCTGTGAATTTACATTCTTCTTTACATTGCTTTACATTAAAGGAATGGCATAAGGTAACCTTCTTATAAATGAAAAAATGGCATGTACTCTGTATCTTACTGTTGAAAATATTAATAATATAATTAATGATGCCAGGGAAAGAAGTTTTAGGAAAATGATAATCAGATTCTTACTGGATCTGACAGATATCTAAGAAATGTGGGTTAATAAAAATGAAGCTCCTGAATTTGACAGAAATGCTTTGATATTCCCCTTGATGAAGTGAAGATTGTTAAAGTATTAGGAAAAATCCTTAAATACCAGAACTGAGGTTAGCACTGAGAATTGCAATTGAATCTTCAGTCAATTCACCTTGTCAGAAGAATCACGTTGTATCATATGCATCACCTGAATCATACTTTAGCATTTTTGGATCAAAACTATCAATAATCATGTTTTGGAATTACGTAAATGTTTTGTGCACAGCAGCAAGAGTAAATCATGTTAAAACATGGTGAAAGTCCTGCTTGCATAGCCTTGCAAGAAGCAAATTTACCCTGTACCTCTGGTTCTGAAGAAAGATTGCTATGCCTGGCAAAGAAAACTGACATTTCCTTGCAACATGTACTGAAATACTTTGAAGGATATTTAATTGGTATGTTGTTGAAAATTCATGGGTTTTATTCCTTTAGCAGCTTTGATAACAAGAAGAGGTGAAGAAGTGTTTTGTCACATTTCTCAAAATGTCAGAGAAAAAATTTATTACAGTTTTTTATGTTTATCTAGACTTTAAAGACAAGATAGTGGTAGAAATGCACTCAGTAATGGAAATCAAGTGTACCCGTCCACCTTCATACTTACAAAGTTTGTTACTAAAACCATACTGTTTTTCTGTAGCATTAACTAATGCCTATTAAGGATCTTCAGTATTATTCCAAACACACAGAGTTTTGTGCTGAATGCTCACCCTCACTGGTGTCTCTTCAGAGATTTAATGCAGCAAAGATATGCTAACATTGTTAATGGGTTTTTTGAAATGTGAGAAGAAGCTCATGCAAAGTGATTTATTTATGTTGGTATCTATAAAGCCAGGGGAAAAAATTCCTTGTTGAAGTTAATTCCTTTTTATTTTATTTATTGTGCATGTATTATGCAACTACTGGAGTGTAAAATATGTGGGTTTTTAAAAAATTTTATCTTTCTCTCAGACAGAAAATTCCAGCTTTATAATGTGACTTTAATCCTACCCACTGAATGATAAAACGTAGAAAAACTTTGAATCACAGGGTGTAAATTGTACAGACAAATAAGTTTTGAAATGAAAAAAACTTAAATAAAGATTAATTTTACTATTTAGTGTATTTGTTTCACAATCCTGCATGCATGATATCAGCATATTGCACTGTGACAATCCAGAGCTGAATTAATACTGTCACTTTGTTATTTTGCACACATATTTAAAAAGTCTTAGTCTTTTAAGCACAGTTTCACTTGAATTACTGCTCATTCATGCTATGTGCCATTGCAAGGCTGATTTTTGAAGTTCATCCAATAGTGGTTTAGAAATGACTTTAGAAAGACTGTAATTGATTGCAATCATAAAGTGCAGCTGTGTACAGTGGGAAAAAAAGCAAAAAACAAACGGTGTCTTACAAAAGAAAGTGATTTAAGATTTAATTGAGATCTGGAGCAATTCTAATTATATTAAGATTTCTCCACCTGTTTGTGTAATGGAAGACAAGATAAAAATTTGTTTATAATTCAAGTTCATTAATAATGTGATTCAAAATATTCAATTTTTTATACTAAAAAGTGTTCAGTATTAAGTATTATAGAAAGCAGGATAGAGTTTGCAGCTTGAGACACCTAGATATAGCTGTCCACATGCAAATATCTGTATGTTTAGCTGGGTCAAGCAGGCCAGTCCCATGCATATGTCGTGGGTACTGCTGGGTATTGCAGGTAGCACAAGGTGACTCTTTTCTTGGCAATTGAAGCTCAACCACGTCCAGTTCAATTAATGCGTCCTAGGTAATAGCTCAGCCGTCCACTCACCAGACATCTGTTTTAGGGTGAGAGTAATAGCTCTTCAGGGCTCTATTCACTTGACTAAATATAGGGATCTGGTGTCATCTGGGACGTCGTAGAGATTCTGAGGCATCATCTTAGAGCTGCAGACATACCTTGGGGCATACAAGAGACTGTGTGGACAGTGGGGATACCTCAGGACGTGTTAAACAGCTCTAGATGCCTGTGTGCGGGCAGTTCCATGCAGGCTCCATCAGCTTGATTTAGTTGCCTACACCTAAGAGATTTAGAGGAGGGACTTATTTGCCTGAACACAGGTGACCTGTGTTATGAGATGCCCTAAGATGAATCTCCAGACCTCTTGATATTTCTCTACAAGCAATGGCTTCAGTTGTCACCAGGATGATTCATGTCACACAAAGGCATATCAAGTGACACCTGATGCTACATTGAGATAATTTAATCGAGACCTTAATTTCATTCAAGAGACATCCTAAGCATTCGTATTAAACTCGTGAATGTGACAAGAGAAGCAGAGACTCTTACCCTTAGGGAACGGTGGTTAGAGGCCAGCTGCGAGGGCTTTTCACTGGTAGTGGTGATGCCTTGTGGTGGCCACCTAAAACAGAGACTAGACAAGAATAAGAGAGTAATAGTAGGTATTTATTTAAAAGGCCTTCAAAGGTACGCTCTGGGCAGTCAAAAGGCTACACCCAAGATGGACCCCGGGTCATGGGTTCTTCAAACTTTTATAAGTTTGGTCCATTTGCATATCAGGGTTAATGCTCCAATTATAACCCCAGTTAATGATGTGATTATCCCAAGTTTGCCCCTCCTTTAGTGGCTTTAGTTTACACATTTTGGGGCCTGGTGTCCTTGAAGAGCAAACCTAGAGAGGCTTGTTATGTCTAACCAGCATGAGAGAACAGTGGTTAACAGGGTACAAGAAACTTCAGAGTTACACACACACTGGGCAGTACAGGATTTGAAAAATATAAAATTTAAAACCTAAGGCACCAATGGAAGTGTTGTTTTAGATCCTTGATAAAAATTCCAGATGTACACTGGTTATAATGAGTATTTTTACACTTAACTCTCAGGTAAAACCCTATGTGTCTTTGTGATCTGAAGTCTATCAAAAAGGAAGTCTAAAAATGTCTATAATAAAAATAGTTGTCAGAACCAAGAGAATAGTCATTAGTGTTATTTTTAAGATTAACTAATAAAATAAAATGCTAGCCTCTTTTAAAATTATTTCCATCCAGTACACAGTGTTTCTCTACATTTGTGTTTATTTAAGTCTTTTCTACTACAGCATTAATTGTAATTTCTTTGTCTGCTAAATAAAGCCAAGATCTCTCTTCCATAGAAATGTATTTGGCTATATCTGAAAGCTAACTCTAAATTAATACATATTAAGTCTCTCTGGCTCCTTTTAGCCTAGTCATTATGTTTCCCAAGATCCTTTAGGTACAATTAGCCTAGTTCAACATAGGGGAATCATGGGTCTCCTTGTGATGCTCTATGTAAGGAGCAAAGCTGAAGGAAGCATGAAGTGGTATGCATTGTTTCTTACTGTCCACAAATATAATCATTTTGGTAATTCCTCAACTATCTTTTGCTTACATTTGGCCAGACTTTATGGTTTGTCCTCTTTGAATTTAAATCCACAGGCAGTAGTAGACATACCTCTGTACTGCTAAGCTGATGTCCAAGGTGTCCTGGGTTACAGTGTATTCTATTACCATCCTCACGAGCTGTTGAAACCAGGTGTAGCAATGTTCTCTGCCTCCTCCCTCCGGACTATCTCCTGTTAATGGCCCATCAAGGCCTTGCCCCATGACTCACCATCCCATTGTGAGATGCCCCGCCCAGGGGGAAGGAGCCAAGCATTCCCACCTGGATATAGCCTGGGGTTTGGAACAGCACAGGGGCCTTACCTGCTGGGTTCCCAGAGGACAAGAGCTACACAACCACCACTGGACTTCCCGAGAAGGACCAGACCTTTCCTACAAGATCACTGCTCCAACAGAACCACTTCAGAGAGAACTGCAGCTGTCACCTGACCCAACTGCTACCACCACCCTGCCCGGCAGGGTGCCAGGTCATACCCTGACTCTGTCAGCTGAAACCAGTGTTTCTGTATTATTGCTTTGTTATATGTATATATATACACATATATATACATGTAAAAGAACTGTTTTTCCTATTCTCCATATCTTTGCCTGAAAGCCCCTTAATTTCAAAATTATAATAATTCAGAGGGAAGGGGATTGCATCTTCCGTTCCAAGGGAGGCTCCTGCCTTCCTTAGCAGACACCTGCCTTTCAAACCAAGACACAAGGGCAGGGTCTGACACAGGACTCTGAGTTGATCTGTCTGCCTAGGTGTTAGCCCACTCCACAGATCGGTTTTGTTCTGCTTCCGCCAGCCATCTCCAGGTGAAATTTGCCATAAAGGAAGCTAGCCCTAAGCAGTGTAGATGTGTGTCAGTTAGTGTTGGACTTCATGTCTCTCTTTTGTTTAGCAGTGCATCATATAATGACAGTGACTCTAACCCTTTTTTAAATACTCTGTTTTCCCCAGGACAGTCTTTCTAAGCTACAATTCATAATAGCAATTCCTTTCTTCGCAATGCAGCTGTCTGAACAGCATGTTTTTATGAGATTGAGACTGGTACATCAGCTGCAGTCTACCTCATCGTGAAGTAGAATGTGGTTCACAGGTACCAGCTCTGACAAGGACTGGAAAGTCACAGTGCAGTGATATGAAGCCTGCCTTCTGTTTGAGTAACTCTGTTTAAAAGACTCTTATAATTACTATTTTGTCTAAGACACCGAACAGCAATCATAAAATTCTGTGTCATTGTGTCACTTTAAATGGCCACCCTGACACTGATCGAAGAAGGATTGCACCTTTCTTTCTTGAATTTTTTGATGCGGAGCCTGCCTACTAGGGAAATTTTTAAACATGGTGTTTTATATATTTAAAAATACCGCAGGCCCAGATTTATTTAGCTTTGTTTGGAATCCAAGATAATTAGCCCTGGAATCAATCTATTTTATAGAAAACGTTTTCAGCCGCAGCTGCAGGCAGATATTTTAGTTTCAGACACAATAGCCATGTTAATTATCCAGTCAACAATAATTCTATTTAGTCTGAGGAGAAAAAAGCCACCCAGGTTTTCATTTTCAAGCTTTAAATCAGCAGATTCTGGAACTTAATCAGTCTTTGTCAAATGAGAAATTAAGCACTGTCCTTAGAAAACAGATTTCACTCCTGTCTTCTAGGATGAAAATTTAAGTTTAAATTTGCCTCAAAAAACCTCACAAATTGCATTTTTAGCAGCTACAAGGAAAGTGATATGAGGTTAAGCTGGGAAAGGTCATGCATTACAAAAGATTACACTTGACATGGAAACACCTTGAGAGATTTCAGCTGGAAAAGCAGACACAAAAGAACACTAATCTATTTCATCACAAATGCTTTACAGTTAAAATGCAAGGTAAATATTAAAATAAAGTTTTTTCCCTCTCTAAAGGAAGTTCACTACTAATTCTGAAACGTCTATCAACGTTGGACGTCTAACACAAGAATTGAAACTCTTAGACAGCAGGAACAGAATATAACTGAAAATATAATAGGTACATTGAAAAGAAGCTTTTGCTTTCTTATGTAATGTGCACATAATCTGCCTGATATCATCATCTTTAAATCCCTTACTTGAGAAGGAGAAAGGTATAGTAATACCACAGAACTATTATACAGATAGTAGATATCTGGAAAGGAAGGGTCCATTACACAAAGGCAGAATAGTTCTGGCTTTCAAACTCTAATTTTCATTTCTTGTTGGGAAAAAAACCCCAGTGTTTTCCTTCCTGTCCCTCAAACTGCCTAACTGCCTAAACTGCAGACAAATGCACCTGGTGTGTGTTGTGATCTCCTTAGAGGAAATCATTCTTCTGTGTTGGACCCGACGCTCATCTGGCCTATGAATTCAGGTTTCTCTGTGTGAAAACCAGGGCTTGTAAGAAAGGTGGACATATGAGCAGGAAACTGGCTTTATAAAGTGTTAGGTAGTGGAGCAGGTATGCACAGCATCAATGCTTTTCAATTTGGTTGGTTCCTGCCTGATGGAGGAACGTGTCAGCAGGCAAGGACTGTTGACACTCAGCTAGGAGTGAATACGTAGAGGGTGAGCTCCTGCCAGCTCAGTGGTTATCTACAGCTCCTGGCAGTCTAATGAACCTGAAGCCATGCAAAGACCCATGCTGTTCTTTCCCAGTATAGTTAAACAATTACTATACTAAATAAATTTTGAAGGTGATAACCTTTTTCCCTTTCAAAAGTGTAAAAATCCTCATTTCCTCCTGCACTAATCAGTGGAGTGAGGTATTAAGAAACCCTCTTCAAAGTGTGGCTTCCTGGAGCTCTCTTGGTTGCTTGTGGCATGGCCAATCACAGATTCACTTAATGCAGCTTCCCAGCTACAGGACCGGGTCTAACAATGCTGTGCAATAATTATTTTTTCTATGTGTTTCACTGTGTCACAGAAAGGGACTGTAATTCTTTATTAAGGAGATTATATAATCATCAAAACAGTAACTAAAATTAAAAGTCTTAACCTATGTTTAATTCATGGAAAATAAGACATCAGATATTAGGGACTACATTTGTGTAGGATAACACAAAGGGCTGGGGAAAAGTTGAGCTAAAGAACTATGTAACTAATAGATCTGTTAGAAACAAAGATATTTGGAAAAAAAATGGTGATCCTTTTTACTTTTTAAATACATTGATTCTAGGTGTAATAAAATCATGTACTTTTTGAAAGGTGCACACAAGGGTCAGGTAGCCACAGAACAAATATTTTTGTCCAAAAACTGGAGAAAAACCATGAAGAGTTAGCTAAGGTGAAACATTATATATATATTTTTTTAATACTAGAAAAGTGTGTGTCACTAGGTATTTTTCCAATCAAGTTAGACTTAAGCAGAGACTACTTTCACTTTACATATCACAAAACATATCCTTATGATTTCAGTCATTTACATGTATCAGTGCTAATTTTAATTACTCCATTTAAAACATTGCTTTGATTGTTTTATGCTCTTTGTCTGACTAATAAATCTCTAAAGCAGTCTGCAGATAGAAATAGTCTGTAATTTGGATTAGTACTGAATTGTTTGAATAAAATGAAATAGTACATTCGACTTAAAGAAAAAAATTACAGATATATGCTAGCTGTTTTTTAAAGCAATTTTGAAAATACATACCTGCTGTGCATATACTTATATATAGATTAAAAGGATGATATCTTGTCTTTTTTTCAAATACATCAGCTATTGACCAAATAAATAGCAAATGCTCCAATGAGTTAGAGTTTACTGTGTCAATGATCTGTGGATTAAAGACTCCCCAGGTATGTATTCATAAGATAAAGCAAATGACTCCTATGGAATCAGACTAGGCTAGCATGGCAAAGAATTGCAGATTAAAGATCACTTGGAACAGTTAGGACTGCAGTGGAGCAAACATAATGGGTTTCCTATTGCCAAAATATTCTCAATTACAGTTTTTATTTTCTGTTTATCCAAAAAATAGCAGAGTAGATTGAAGGTGAATGTAAAGGCTTTCTCAGCTTGGTTGAAGGTATTGAGGTGACAAGGAAGATTTGAGTCAGGTCAAGATCCCATTCAATGTGGTTACTACTTGTATGAAAAGACTGGAGAGAATGAGGAAGCTTTTCAGATGTGTTGGGATTCCTCTGTCTTACATTAACAAGCAGTGATTGATTCAGACCAGTCAGAGAAAAAATGACTTTTAGAGGCCCTTTAGTTAGCATGAGGAGAAAGAATCTTCGCTAGCTATGAAAGGCTTTGGTTCTCATTTTTATAACACAAATTTCCCCAGCACTGCCACAGGTCATAGATAGCCATAGCCTCCACTGAACATGAGAAAGAACGGACACACAGTCAAGAGGGTAGATCACACTCAGTGAAGAAGGAAAAGAAATTTACATGTACTAAAAGAATGAACAATATTGTACAAAGGCGAATGGGATAATTGTGAGTGGTGTACTGGCAATACGGAGTAGCTTGTTTAAACTATGTCAAAATGAATAGGGTTTATTTTAGTAAATTATTTATTTTATGAGAAAGTTATATTTACAAATTTAAAAACCTAAAGGTCCTTCACTTACAATCACACGTACATCCTATGCCTATTCATAATAACCATAACATTTTGGTTGTTAGTTTAGTCATAAGAATAGCAAAAGAATGAACATGACAGTCATTCTTTTCCCATGCATGTTATAGTGAAAAACTCCCCAATATTCATATCTCTGATCTTTGCTTTCTTTTACCATTCCTCCTGTGGGCCCATATAGCAAACAGTTGCACTTCTCACAGAAAAATAGAAAACAAAAGCCATACAGTATTAAAGGTTAAGATACAGAATTTTAAAATCTAGGAGGACAACTCACACAGGACTTGATTAGACAGCAGTGATTTATCTTAAAATATGTTACCATGAAATCTTTTAATCTGTGTGTTACTGCAAGCAGATATTTAAATCATATTGAAGTTAAACATGCTTGCATTCATCTGTGTTTTCATGATGCAAGACCCTACATTCAGTGCAGTGTGATGGAGCATGTCCAACGGACAATCTATTTTGATAGTCATGGGAGTAGAATAGAGAGTAGGTATAAAAGAGTATTTTCTAAAGGGAGCTAGCAGAAGTTCCTTGGGCATTGATTGCTTCCCTGAGTACAGTAAATATCACTAGTTAATACAGTAAAAGAGCAGTACATGAAGTGCATTGGCAACAAAAGTATTACGTCTTATAATACTTGATACTATAGAAATAGCAGACTTTCCAGGACTTCTTATAAAAATTGAAGTCTACTTGACATTTCTAAATTTTTTTTAAGCAATTTGATGTTGTATGATATGAAAAAAAAAAAAAAAGAGAAAGGATCCAAAGCCATGATTTATTTTTGCTTGAGGCTAATTAAGGAAAATGAGAGTGTAAGTTTTGTAATTTGTGAATATTGGCATGCATGGTCAATCAAGGGGGAAGAAAGCTGGGAGCTCATAAAACACAGGCCATCTGTCTTCTTTGCAGATAATTAAGTATAGTACAACCTGTGGCAAAATGACAAAAGTATAGATATTCAGTATGGGGATATTAAGGAATATGATTTATAAGTTAGTAGTTGGTTAATAATTATTTTTTGTACAGCATTCAGATCATGCTTCTTTTGTCTTGAAATATATTTTCAAGGAAATACTGTTGGATAGTTGGAAATACACTGGATGGAAGATAAAATTTGAGAAAATATTTTTAATTATGTCTCCAATCAAACTGTAATGAAAATGTTCAGTTATTTAAAATAAAAGCCCATTGAAAAACTTTTCATAGTTTAACAAAGTAATTTAGAAAGGTTTTTTTATCATTAATAATATAAAGTCTTCCTCAAAATTGGCTGAAGTTGAAACACTCTTTCAACTTCAGCAATGGAGAGAAAGTAATAAAGAACCCTATGAAGATGTTATCACTACTCTGTAGAAATTCTGCAAAGTTCTGCTGTAAATGAGTTGGGTCCTGGTTACTAAGATTACTCCTGCCAGTGAACTTTTTACTCTCTGTGTCTTTTAGAAGTTACTACCATCACGTATTAAAAATATGCATAGACCAATTGAAGGTGAATGATGTAAAAGATGCACAGAAATGTAACTAAAGCAGAATTTTGGTAGTAGAGAAACCAACTACACTAAATATGCTTAAGTCTTTGACATATGAATCATCACAATAATGCATAAAGTGTAAAGGAAATGCAATTAAATTTGAAGTGGAAAAGTTGGGTATGTGCTCAGTCAGTATTTACAGTCCATTAGTTTTTCTCGATGTGACAGCAGTATCCCTCAAAAACATTGGATTTGCTACTTAAACTTTAAAATCACAGAGAGAAAGCATTACAGGGTGGCTTGAGTGATTGACCTTCATTAGTCATCGATGAAATTTCTTCTGCTGCTCATTGCTTTTCTAAGCATTGGCTAGTGCCCTGCATTTTTCTGCAGAGCTCTGTTGGCTTTGTCATCTCATTTTCTTATCCATTGCATCCCCATTCATCTCTTTTGATTACTCCCTGGACACTATGCAAATCTTAGATTACATTAGATAAAAGAATAGATCATAAACATATTGGTGTAACAACTTTTTAAAATCTTGTCTTCTTCTCTGTATCATCTAATAGAATGCAGCCAAATCTTTGAGCTTTGTAATCACTCCCAATTATAAAGGATATTTTGTTGTGATTGCAAATAAATTACTTCTTGCTTCTGGAGAAAATAAAACCCCACAGCCCTGCTAAATACATCATTTGAGAGCTCTGACAAAACTTAAACTCAGTTGTCTCCGACTTTTAGGAGGAAAGTGGAGTTTATGCAATCAGAACAGATAGGTATTTTACTGGTAGTGTCTTGAAAATAACACAATCAGCCCTTCTTCTGGGCCTATGGATACACACAGCATTAACTTTACAACTGATTTTCAGACTGATGCCAGCTATTGTGGCTCAGATGCCAAAAACAGTCAATATACAGAATGGTAGTAAATTCACCCTCCTTTCTGCAGTGCTATAAATCACTAGCAGCACATACATGGCAATGGTATGCATTTATTGTGTTCTCTCATCTTGTACTGCTGAACGTGTCTGAGTCATTTTCTACTTCTGTAAACTAATAGACTCTTACTTATTATTAATAAATTCTCAACTATTTAGAAAATACATGTGACTATTTATCACCTTAACACAAGAACAGGCTCTTCTGAGGAGACCAGTGATTCTTCTAGAAAACAATAATGGCTCTGAGTGTAGCATCACTGAGCTGATTCAGATGAAGATGTAAAATCATACATTCTGACAACAGTAGAATATTTTTTCTGCAGTGAAAGGTGCTTTGAACTATTAGTATCTAATCTGTCAGATTTAATATATCACTGTGTAGTTTTGAGATGAAAATCAGGCTGGTAAGCTTTTGTGGGTTCTGCCTCTACTGCACTCATATCATGTTTAATTTACAAGGTACTGCTCATCCATTTTAGATATCTTCCATTTGGGAAGTAGCTGGACAGTGAGACAGTGCAATTCTTTTCCAGAAGTCTTTACAGGGTGCTGATAAATTTGCAGTCCTCTCAAGTATATCTTACTGAAGGTTTATAAAAGAAGATTGTTGCATGGGGAGGAGATCATTAGCTCCTATGGAGCATATTAACTAAATCACACATCATGCTAAAGAGTGAGCACACTCAGGTCAAATCAGCGCTATCTTTTTAAATAACATTTATCATCACTGAGTTAATAAAGTTTTGTCTGTTATCCTGAATAGTCTTTTATTGACTCAGACAATCCTTTGTACCTTCCCAGCATGAAATTATGATAAAAGGTTGAGTCCTACAGATGTCTAAAATGTCCTTGAAATGGAAAGGGAAAAGGGCCTAGGTTGCATTTCAAAAGTGAGTACATATCACTCATCACAGAAAAATGAATTGACTTTGTATTCATTAGATGATCTGTGAAATAATCTTCAATTAATTGAACAAGAGATTTCTAGTTCCTACAAGAATACAACTTTAATCTTACATGGGATTTTTACTTCCTTTTTTCCACATGTAAAATTGTGTTTTTGTGTTAAGACAATGAACAGAAATAGAATAGAAAAGCAGCCATAAGAGAGCTCTCATAAGCAGCATGGTAACTAACACAGTTTTACATTTGTTGTAGCACTCTCAGAAGCAATGAAAGGTTTATTTGGCCTGATAATGTAACATAAACCCATAGATGTAACATTTCCCTTTTATACCAATTTATACCTTTAGGACATGACCTAATGAAACTTCCCCGTGCACACATGGGCAAGAATGATAGCAGCACTTATGGTTTTACTTGCTTTTTGAGTTCAAGGAAGATTATCTAAATTTCTCTTCTGCCTTTACATGTACTATAATGATTATTTGAATTACTGAAGTGCCAATGGACTCAGCCATGAATAAGACCTTTTTTAGATACCCCATAAATACAAAAGAGACATTTACCTCCAAAAATCTGAGTGGTAAGAAGGCTGATGTATACTACAGGCAGATAGTGGAAAAAATGAAACATGGGGAAATGAAACATTGTCTATAAACAAATAAAAATCAGAGATTGAAGGCACATTTTCACTAAAATGTGAAATGACCGCCTCACAGAAAAAGACAAAAAATGGTTTTTCGGGAGGGACAAAAAACTAATGAGTGTTCAAAAGTGTGCTGTTTCTGGACAGGATAGTGTGAATTTTCTTTATGGTAGCTGGTATGTGGTTGTGATTTGGATTTATGCTGAAAACAGTGTTGATAATATAGGGATGTTTTTCCTAGTGCTGAGCAGTTCTTATGAAGAGTCAAGGTCTTTTCTGCCTCTTGTTCCATTGCAAGGAAGCTGGAGGGGACACAGCTGGGACTGCTGACCCCAGCTGACCACAGAGATATTCCAGAGAGCATCATGCTCAGCATATAAACCTGTGGGACGAAGGAGGAAACGGGGGAACATTCAGAGTGACGGAATTTGTCTTTCCAAATCACCGTTCTACATGACTGAGCCCTGTTTTCCTGGACATGGCTAACCACCTTCCTGCCAGTGGGAAGTGGGGAATGAACTCTTTGTTTTGATCTGCTTGTGTGCACCGACTTTGCTTTAAACTGTCTTTATCTCAACCCATGAGTTTTCCACTTTTACCCTTCCAATTCTCTAACCCATCCCCAAGATGGATAAGTGAGCAAGTGGTTCTGTGTGGCTTAGTTGCCAGCTGGGATTAAATCATAACAAAAGGGTAGAACTGAACTTCAAGTGTGTTTATTACTCAAGCATGAAACTGGAGCTGGTTTTTTTTGTTTATTTGTTTTTTTTTTTCTAGGACACGAGTAGAAGGGTCATTGCAAAAAAAAAAAAAAAAAAATTTGGGGAGTATAACTTCTGCACAAGAAATGTAGCCCAAATTCAATGAGTGCCCTCCAGGATATTTTATACTGAAGCTGAAATACGGCTAAGAATGCAGCCCATGCTTCCTTATAAAAGATGTTTTGGAAACTTCCTCCCCCTGAAGTTCCCTGGGATTCTTTCCCAAAGGACTCCTTGTGCACTCTGTTAGTGAGAGAAAAAGAGGCCCCCCAAGCCCTGGGGTCTCATTCATTATCCCTTGCTACTAGACCAAAATGAATAGTGAATATTAATGATAACTATATGGCATCATGTTTCTGAGCTTATTAGCAGCACTTTATAAGCTTTTCCCTGTTTCTTCATTCTGTGGTTGCTATAGAGTCATTCTTGCTTTAGCAAAAGGAATGAGTGTCTACTGAAACAGGAACCATTTCCATCAGAAAGTATCAATTCCATATTTCTTGTATTGCTCCCTTCTCAGCTGGTGGCCTCAATCTTCCCTTGATTTTCTTCTCCAACTTAGTATTTGCCCAAGACCTTGTGCTGAAACAATGACTGAAAATAAACCTCTCACCTTAATAATATGCTTTTACTCAGTTAGTGCAACAGTTTGAGGACATTATCTGCACAGTGTGCGGATTTCATTTTTGAGACTAAGTGTTCTGCTTCTTCCTGAAAAATTGCAGACTTTATTTTTACTGCAAAGACAATCCCACACTAGTTTAGCCTAAGCCCTAACTAAAATTCATAAAGGGTTCTGATCCAGGGCTAGCAGAAGTATTACTGGCTTAAATTGTATCGCTTAAACATAATTGCTCTGACAATAAGTTAAATCCCATGGAGGAGAATTGTTTTGTCACCTTGGCAATAAAGTCATTTGGAAAGGATCAGAGAACAGCTTGTAGGGCTGATCAGGGATTCACTAGGCAGAGCAGCTAAAAAGTTATAAAAAAAGAAAGCAAGTAAGTTGTTTGATCTGCTTTAGTCTTCTTCAGCAGCTAAGGATGAAGCAAAGCTATTTGTCCCGGGGGCATAATAAAGCAGAGAAGGGCAGAACATAAGTAGGTTCTAAAGGGATTCTAGAGAAGGGCTGAGCCAGAATAGAATACCTAATGTTTTGAAAGAATGTCAAAAACTGTGTATTTTTCTGTAATTTCTTTATAATTCCTTTTGCTTTATTCTTTGACTAAAAGCAGTAGTATGCTTAAAATTTTTTTATCTGTATTCTCCTCTTGTCCAGTTGGCCACATGTTTTGAGAAGTATTTTTGGAAACTCCTGTGTCTATTTTTAGCCCACTAAGAAGAAAAGTCATGGCTTTTTGGTTTGGGATTCATCACACTGTTGGATATTTATCTGTTCTGTCTTATTAACTTCAAAGGCAACAGGACCAGATTTTCACTTCACAGGTGAGGAAGGACTGACAAGGTCTTCTGCACTGCCTGCCCTCGTCCTGGCTCTTGGAAGGTCTGGATTGTTTACAGGCAGCTGCAAAGCCAACCCAAGGCAAAACACATCAATGGAAGTACATCCATTCATTTAAATGAATTTAAGGAAGAGTTTTCACTGCAGCATTTCCTGACTGTGATCCCTTTCATCAATTAAAATGATGAGGACAATTTTTTGAGTGTCTATAATGTGCCTTCTCTTCAAAAGTAATGCAGTCTGGTGGTAAGGAAACCAGTAGGCTGAAGCCTAATTTGTATTTCCTTCTTCCTTGACACCTACTATTTAATATATATATAAAATGTATATCTTATTTGACAAGGCACTTCCAACTCAAGCATTCTGGAGAACTGACTTCCAAATCACTATTACAGGTATTCACTTCTGGGGCAAATATTAGAAAAAGGATTTTCAAGTTATGGTGGAACACCAGAACAAAAAATACATTTGGACTTTGGAAACAAACATTAAAATACAAAACATCCAATTCTTTTAAGTGTGTCCTGGAAGTGACAGAAGAAAAGGCCAAGGAGAAAGGGACAAAATGTAAAGCATTATTTATAATTTTTTTTCTATGCTTCAAACAAAGAATGTTTTTCTTCACCTTGGGTTCTACCTGTATTGTGCTGATTTTGTATTTTTCTCTCCAGAAAATATAAATAACTGCACCAGATTTAGCTTTTTTTTTTTTGCTGTGGAGGCATCTTAATTTTCTCTAAAGAAGCAAAGCTGTAATTTTTCTTCCACTTTCTAAAATCATGGGCTCATTCATCTGCCTTTTAATAAGAATTAGATGATAATGCAAAAGCCTTGTGTCATTTGAATCAAGTGTTTCCAAACCTTGAATGATTACTAAAGCCTCTTCTCCTTTCCTTCTGCTGTTTTCCACAATGTTTTTACGCAAATCCAAACCAATTTCCTGTTGTTGAAACATGACTCAGCAATATGATACGTTAGTAACTAACACAGAGTCAACAGCAACTGACTTTCGCCCATGATTTCTGATACTGTTTTCCGCAGCTAATTCCTTAAAATCCTTTCTGGGGGAAGGGAGAGCCAGAACTGTATATTTCTGATGCTTTTCAGACTGGGTATGTGTGCATGTCTTCAGCTAATTTAAATTTTTTTAAAAAACAATCAAGCCATAAAATGGAAGAAATTGTTACTGTGAGGGTGGTGAGGACCTGGAACAGGTTGCTCAGAGAAGTTGTAAAAATTTCTGCAACACAATACTGGAACTTCATCTTGAAAAACACAAGATAAATATCCCACACTTCTTCTGGTTTGAAAAACTTGACTTATTTTAGACATCACAATTTGAAGATACAAGCTTCAGATACAACTTTACATTTACTTTAAGAGGAGCCTAGGGCACACAGCTCTTTGTATACAGCCATGACATCTACACTATTTATATGAAGCACAACCAAAACTTGAGTTATTACAGTCTGATGTAGGAGTCTGTACCTTCAAGGGATAGTAGAACTACATGGGTCACAGATAAAGCACTGTGGTGCACTCAGTTTATATTCTGATTTTGCAGATTGTCACACTTTATTCACTTTTGCCCTTTTTTTCCCCCCCATGTTTTTATTTCTGCATGAAGCTACAACTTAGGTTTTTGTTTGGTGCTTTTTTTCTCAATAATTCTCTTTTTTCTAATTAGAAATGCCTTAGAATACCTTAGAAATACCAGTTTCCTTTTAATGCAGGAGTACATAAAGCCACAAATACAAATGACGCACAAACCTTAAAATCCTATTTGGTATTCTCAATGTCCTTTCAGTTACAGAGTGATTTGTTCATCTTAATAGACAGATAGGATTTTTCAAAAACAAATTAAGTAGCATATTTCCTGCATTGGTACCTTTAACTGCAGTTATTTGCTTTCATTCATAACAACTACAGACGTAAATTTTAACTCATGCCAGAAGTCTAGACTTGATATTCAAATTTTGTAATGCCCTGAGCAATATCTTGAAGAACCATGGCACTAAGCATGAGGTATTCTGCAAGGAACACCAGGGGAAGAGCAAAGAATTATGAACCATGAACTGCAGGATCAAATATCTGTCTTTGTCTGCCTCATGCCTCTTCAATTAGTTGATTAAATAAATCACTTGGAAGAGCTTGGACGCTGATGCATATTTTATTCCTATAGGCAAGCTGGCTGTCGGAAATCCTCTTTTCATTCTGCAGTAATTACTTTTTTTTTCAGACCATAGAGATGTACTCTTTGGCTGAAAGGCTTGCCAAATTTTAGGCAGTGCTGAGCAACAGCCACCTTACTACTTTAGTTTTGTAACTACATCTAATACATGGAGTGTGTCTATAGATATGTGTGCAATATATGTATAAGTGTATATAAGGCGGACTCTTCCCTGGAGGCGTTTAAGAAAAGACTGGATGGGGCACTTAGTGCCATGGTGTATTTGACAAGGTGGTGTTGGGTCATAGGTTGGACTTGATGGTCACAAGGGTCTTTTCCAACCTGAATGATTCTGTGACATACTTAGGTTCATAGACTTCTTGGTGAAGTCAGTGGTAGGAGTGAGTCCAAAGGCCTTCACAAGGCAGTCACTATGCACATTGCCAGAAGAAGTCTGTGTTGTTCTGTACTGTGTATGCACTTCTGTCTTTTTTTGTAAACAGTTGTACCTATGTTCCACAATACAGACATATTCCATGTCATATATCCATGTCAGAGGAAGTACATTGACTTTGAAACCAAGAGTATGAGTCCTAGACCATGATGTCTGTGTGTATTCAGTGACATATCTATTGCAATTACCACAAGAACATGCTGACTGCAAATGTATCTTCCTTAAGGATTTAATTTTCACAAATACATTGGAGAAAAGCCTAAAATTTGAGCCAAATTGCAAGAGTTTAATTTATGAGCTTATAGCATGTGAAAACAAAAGAGAAATATTTGCTTCTAATCTTAAATAGTTTTTTAATTTAGTCTTATTTTAAGAGATGTAAAGAAGCAAACAGGAGGTTTTCTAGAAATAGAAAGGATGCTTTTTTATGATATATCACCAACATAATTTTTTGTCGCATTTCAGGAAAAATGCAAGAATCTTTTTTTCATATTGCTAGAAAAGCACTTAATTTTTTTAATTCTGTCAAAATATAGCAAGGCTTTCAAGACTTTTTGAAAGACATACAAAAAGTAGTTCCCTGGAAATCAAGTATTTTTAAATAAATCACATAATAATTTATTTTAAAACTTGTTTATCTGACACTTTTTTTAAATGCATGGTTTTAAAGAATGTTTTACATTCTCTAAAAGTACAGAATTTGTAATTACTAGCTGTGTTGATGGCTACTCTTTAGGGAATATATCTCAATACGTACAGAATTCTGTACAGAATCTTGGTCTTGTGTGATTACCAGGAGTTGGATGTTTGCTTATTTATGTATTAAAAAATCTCAGGAAGTTGACCTATATCCAAAATGTAAACTACCTCATATCATTTGCCCTGGTGGAGGTTTATCCAGCCAATGAAATAATAGCCTGAACTTGGTGATAAATTCAAAGCACAAACAAAAACAACAAAAACCCAACCAACCAACCAACCAACCAACCAACCAACCAACCAACCAACCAACCAACCAAAAAAGTCACTTGGTTCATGAGAGGGCTAAAACTACAGAGGTGAAATTACACTCACCGTTCCTTCCAAACCTTCTGCAGATAATTTCTTTTATGGAGGTGAGTGTGCTAGCAGATAATCTTGCCTAAAAACCGTGATTTAATTTTTAGTGAGGTACCCTCAAGCTCTGCTACGAAAGACCCTCTCTTTCAATAGCACAAATCTTTATTATTTTCTCACTAAGGATTAGAAATTTCAGGTTTTTTTGTACCTAGAAGACACACCTGAGTGCTTATTGAAGATAGCTTTTGATTTTACTTCTTTTGAGAAAACTAACAAAGAGATGAAAATACACAAAAATAGTATTTTCTTTGTTAATATATTTTGCCACATTTTTCTTTCACCAGCTTTTAGTATATTTATACAAGTATATAACAATGGTTGTGTTGGGTTCCTCTAGCCTTAAATCCTGCATCTGACAATGACTGATATTTAGGAGTGAGCACAAGAATAAGGCAATTTTATAGATTCTGGCAGTCTTTTGTTCAGAGAATTCCTCAACTAGAGATAATACCCATCACCTTCCATCAGAAATATTCTAGTCATTTTAAAATGTTACATTAACTATCAGAATCCAAAGATTTTGTAGCAAAACTTCCACAATTTAACTTTATATTATATCATTCATGTAAGAAGCATGACATTTTTGGATTTAAAGCTTCTGTCTGAAATTTCAGCATTGTGCCCCCTGATCTTCATACTATGAAAATCGGTAAATAATAGCTGCTTCATCACTTTTGCTGTATCATTGATGAAAGCGTTTAACTTCAAGGTATTTAAACCTCACTGACATTTCTTCGTACAGAAGTGGTTCAAGTCTTTTGATTTTACTTATTGCACTTTTTGACACTTTTTAAATCTAATCTACGTTGCTTGAGATGGGGCAGCATCAGGAATGCACATATTATTCATGAAACAAGAGCATACCAGATTAATACATGGACATAATGCTGTTTTCTTCTCTATTTTGTGTTCTATTAACCCTTTTGCAAATGTTAAGCATTAAGATGATGTTTTCATAAAAAAATCATCCGTATGCTCAGGTGGGAGTTACTAATTTAATACCCTTGTGTCTTTGTAATTATTTAATACTTTCAAGACATGTCACTGTGGGAGGATCATGGACACTATGATTAACTCTCACAGACCTTTGGACATTTGCCTTTAGCAGGGTTCTGTTTGCAGAGAAGGCAGAACTTTTGGAGTAGACAGGGTGCTAGTGTGCCGTATGGATTTCCTCATGCCCAGCCCAACTGTAGGTCATGCACTTGCAGTGGAGATTTCATGGAGGTTTTACCTGAGCCCCTAGGAGGGTTTCAGCTGAGTGTTCTTCAACTTAGCACAAAATGGAGAACATTAACAGACTGACTATGTAAGCCTGATAACAACATTTAACCTTGCACAGTCTACAAATTGGTCTTCCCAGATGGGTAGCAGAAAGACAGATCACCTACTTTTCATTACACATGCTGCTGGCACTGTTGTTAACAATGGGGTTGGGACTGGGAAAGGAAGGGGAAAGGACAGTTCCATGTGGGTAGATGTAGCTCAGGACTGTAGAAGGGGTATATTTCTTGTACTTGCTTCCTCAAAATTACTTTTATACTGCTCTGTAAAGAAGAAATAAAGTAGAAAAACTTAAAAAAAAAGAGAGAGATGCTACACTATCCTTTAGAAAGTTTAGAAAGTGATTAATCAGGTTAAGTCAGGGAATAACAGAGCTGGGACACTGCTAAAAATACAGAGAAACAGTAGAACCTCAGTTCCTTAAATGTGAATGTGCTGTGATCCCTTAGATGTAAGGCATTCCCACCCATTTGCCATCCGCCATTCCAGAAGAGTGTGGGTTACCAGTAGTTCCTGCATCCTGTGTGCCATTGCTATGAAAATGTTTCAGAGGGCTTGGTTCATCAGGGATGACCCAATGGCACTGTGCACCTATGTTTAGGCAGGTAACATGAATCCAGAGGGCTGGATTCAGTTTACTATTTTAGACAGCTGAATTTATAAAACTACCTGTCAAGATGTCATTATCTAAAGTGCAGGTAGAATGGACACCTACGGCACAAGCCCAGTTAAGTGTGCAGATACATCCTGTGGTGATGTGCTGCTTCCAGTAGGACTCATGGACATTCTGAGCTTCACTGCAGTGCATGAGTAAAACCTTTAATCCCAGGAGAAAGGCAGTATAAATTTCCTCAATATTAAATGTTTAAGAGATGTTGAATCATCTGCATCCCAACCTTCTGTCTTGGAGTTTTCCCATTACTTGTGGACCATTACTGCTGAAAGTGATTAAACAGGATTCGTACATTTAAGATAGACTTTTTGTAAACAACCAAACATTTACTAGATGCTGAGAGTAGGTGCCTATTTTCTCACCTCTGTGTGTGGGAAGGTATAGTTGTGACCAGAAACATGCATGTGAGGTTGTTACAATCCAACTGTCCTTTCTCAGTGTGCTTTTCAGGAATGAATTAAGGGGTGTCAATAATTCTTGAAGCTGATTGTCTGCTGGGATGTTTGATTTATTTCTGGGCTATTATGCTACTGTCTTCTGAAGTAGGAAGGGAGGTGGGTGAGTGAATTTTCTATTCTCACTTGCTTTCACACTTCAATCAAGCTTTGTGAAGTCCAAGAAAACAGCTTGTAGCTTTCAATCGTGCTTTGGGTAGGCCCTGGAGTACGGTTGATAAAAGAAAATATTGATGCTGTGTAGTTTGGTGGGTTTTTTTCTCCTTTGGTGGGAATGTAAAAAGATTTGTCTTCTTTAGTGAGTTAATTTTAAAGCTAGACACAGACCTTGCATGAGATGCTATTTCTACTACTTACTTATATTCTTGAAGTAACACTGGTGGTTGTCTTAGGAAAAAGAGACAACAGTTCAGACATGAAACTTTTGATACTGTATTTTTTTTTTCATTTCAGTCATCACATTTAAGATACTCTCATGACACTGTTTATTACTCATATCCTTAAAATCGTGTATCATATATATCTATGTAATAAGGATCAAACTGCTGATGCAAGTGAACTTGGTTAGGTCGAAATAAATATTCTAGATATTTTGAATTGATTGAAATGAGACAAACATCAGCCACATAAAGGTATTAATAATCAACATAAATATTTCTAGTATGGATCAAAATATTATTAATTTTATGTGTTTATACAGCCACGTTAGAGATTTTAGAGAGTTTAATTTTTACACTTCCCCAAAAAATGCCAACCTTCTTCTGTTCAGTAAGCAGCAGGCTCAAATTAAGTAAGAAGACTGGAATTAGAGATACATCCATCACCACATATGCTTATTTTAAATCTGAAATTTTATTTAATGAATAACATAGTTTTTTGTATAGTATTCATATTTATAGAGCAGTACCTGATGGGAAAAGACTGAATACTATTTCTTGAAGTATTCTTCTGAGAAGACACCCAATTGATGAGAGAGTAGTTATTTTCTTTTTGTTTGCCTGCTGGATTTCATTAACACACAATGGCTTAATTTTAAGCAGGGGATTTATTTTCACTTAGCTGGGGATTATTTGCGGAAACATTCTGAGGGCATTCAAGTTTTGAATGTGCATAGCCTATATGTAAGTAAATAATCTAACAGTTCATCTACTTTCAGATCCACCCACACTCCTAATATTGCCTTTTTGCTTGTGTGTGCAGTTAGCTTTGCTATAAATACCTATACATTCTTCTGTACTAAGGAATAAATTGCTTTCTCAAGACAGCATCTTTGGGTTTTGATTCCTACAAATGTTAGTTCTGAGTGAAGGGATACAAGTAGAAGGGATATATGGAAAAAATACTGCAGAGAAAATAGTTCCCAGTGAACAGAGAATAAATTAAGTATGAAACTTTCTTGAGAAATATGCTAGCTTGCAGTTGATAGTTCTCTAAATCACATATATGTATATATATATGTAAAAATTCTAATTAACACTTCCAAAATTCATCCTTTCTCTTCTGAAGCATCGAAAAAACACAATTTTACACAATTTGCATTGATTTTCTGATTTTTTTATTGGCTGAATAGATTTTTAGTGGTTTTTTTTCCCCAACAAATTTGACTACCAGTTCTCATTTTCCCTATTGCTGTCACTCTACAATGAAATAATAAAATATCATGAAGATGGAGACTTTGATAGTTTCCTCAGATTAGCTTGGAAGATACTTCTTTATTTTTGCTTTTGACTTCTGTGGAATTTTGTATATTTTGTAGTTTTCAAACTTGAAATGTTTAATGCTTTTGTATTCTGTGGTGTAGTGACCTTAGCTGGCTGCCAGACCCCAGCTGTTCTCTCTCTCCATCTCCTAAACAAGGCAGGGGGAGAAAATAAGATGAAAAGCTCATGGGTCATTCTAAAGACATGGACATCACTCACACTGACTACATTCATGGGCAAAACAGGACTTGATCCAGGGAAAATGAACTTAATTTACTGTTAATTAAAATAGATTTGAAAGCTACATGTGCTAAAATTCACCAAAACCATTTAAATAAATAAGTGATGGAGGCAAATAACTGCAGATGTCAGTTAAGCAGAGCTCTTTGAAGGTTTCACTCTATCAACTCAAAAGGAGGATATTTTGAAGTGTGCTTTTAATGGTGCTAAAGAGGCAAATAGAATAACAATTTAGAGACTGCACAAAGCTTTTAAGCATAAAATATAGCATTTGATTTTCCCTAAAAGCATCCATTATATATAGGGAGTCTGTATAGGCAAAATTAAAAATAAGTAGCCTATATTTTTAGAGAAGCCAGTGCTGCTGCTTTGTCTGTATTCTCCTCTTGTCCAGTTGGCTACATGTTTTGAGAAGTATTTTTGGAAACTCCTGTGTCTATCTTTATTTTTAGCCCACTAAGAAGAAAAGTCGTGGCTTTTTGATTTGGGGTTCATCACATTGTTGGATACTTATCTGTTCTGTCTTATTAACTTCAAAGGCAACAGGACCAGATTTTCACTTCACAGGTGAGGAAGGGCTGACAAGGTCTTCTGCACTGCCTGCCCTTGTCCTGGCTCTTGGAAGGTCTGGATTGTTTACAGGCAGCTGCAAAGCCAACCCAAGGCAAAACACATCAATGGAAATACATCCATTCATTTAAATGAATTTAAGGAAGAGTTTTCACTGCAGCATTTCCTGACTGTGATCCCTTTCATCAATTAAAATGATGAGGACAATTTTTTGAGTGTCTATAATGTGCCTTCTCTTCAAAAGTAATGCAATCTGGCGGTAAGGAAACCAGTAGGCTGAAGCCTAATTTTTATTTCCTTCCTCTTGAACAGCTGCTCATTTAATAAGAATATTGAACAAAACCTTACAGTAGCATCCCTAGACCAGTGAGTAGAAAGAAGCAGAATCACACAGAATCTCAGCAGACCTGAACTTTGAGCTGCATTTATCAAAAAAAAAAATACAACTTTGAGACATGTATCAGGCTATTTTGATGTGTTTTCTGATAAGTTATAGTATGATTTGGAAGTAGTTTGTTTGCTTGTTTCTAATTTTTTTCCAGTTATGGATTTAGGTTTATAACTATTCCAGTATCCTAAATTAAGATTCTGCAAATATAGAAGCTATGGATGCATTAAACTTTAAGGGTTCACCTGCAAAACAATCACATGCCCAGTCTGGATAGTTCCTCATTTTACAGTGTTCAAGAAGGACAGAATATGATGAGCAGAACACTGTAAATGAGTGTTGAATAACTTGAGTTATTCTAAGGAGTTAAGAATGAAGAGGCTCAGCAATAATTTAAGCATGTTATGTAGAGCATCTGGGATATGGGAATTTCAGTTATTTAATTACAGCTATCACTAGGTAAATCAGTTTATAGAAGATACACAAGCCTGGAAGACTGAGATAAGTTTTTGCGTTTAACCTTTGCTGTCTGAAAAGTTGATGTCTTGGGTAGAAGGCTAGCTGAATACTAATTGTTCCATGGTGTCTTGCAAGGCAGGTTGGTTGATATTTTGGCTTTGATTTGGATGTAACTTAGCTGTCTTATGAGACTGGCAACCTACTTATTCTCAGTTGCATCTGTGCATGCTGGAGGACATACATGAATAGTTCTTTTCCCCAGATGTTCACCACTGTTTTCAACAAAGATTCCAAACTTTAAACGCTGGTACCTTGCCAGAAATTCAAAATTCTGGACACTATTTGCATATAGTCAGGCAGATGGCAGGTGCCTTCATTGCTAATTTAGAAGGTTACAGCTCCTGGCTTAAAATATTCCATCTTGATGTTAGTACTTTGAAAAAACTTTCCTTTTGTCTGTGGCTGAAAGTCCATGTGTTTTGGTAATATATCAAATGATGTAGCTGTATATATAGTCCATAGAAATAAAAATACACTTATGTAAATCCCCACATATACATCATGACATCTTGTGCCATTTGTATTTGTGTGCACTTTATGTGTCTATCTTTATGTAAACATATAAAAAATACATTTTTTGATAAATGAAAATATTAATTTTTTGTACAGGAATTAATAACAAAATACCTTGCCACTTTCAAAGTTTGCTAGTCTTGCTCTAAATATAAATAACTGATGCAGATCTTCATTTTATCTAGAAATTAATTTTTTTTTCTGTACTGCTGAAAATTGATTTTGAGCACAAATGGACTCCATTTGCTGCCAAGTGAGGAACTTTCCATAATTTACACTTCAGTGTGAACTAAACTTCTAAACTTTGCCTGTTGGCTGCAATAATGAGACCATCAGATCAAAATAATAGCTCTGATAAAACGGAATATCTTCTTTAAAATATTTTGGAGAGGCATGAAGAAATCTATAATACATCCAACTGATTGTGTGTTAAGCCATTTGACATCAGAATATGCTCCTGATAGCTGCTAGAGTTATCTTAAATACTTCATTTAAAGTCTTAAAAATATGGTTGATTATTTTGTTGGCCTGATCAGTAGCATACATCACTGAAAGTAAAAATATTAATAAAAAGAAGTGGATTTAATCATCTTTCCTTTCTTTTTATGTATTTGTCTTCTAAATTTTAGTGCACTGCAGTTGTCCATTACACAAAATGCATGAGGATTTTATTAACAAACTTCCTCAGTGCCGATGCTTCCAGCAGTAAAACTTCCAGACTATGACCTTAAACATTCTTTCTCATCAGATTCATTGAAGAAGGTGAGTTTTCCTGCTTCAACTCTTGCTGTGATATTGAAGGGCCCACATTCAAGCCCAGGTTTTTGCATACTTGTATAATGTAGAATCTTTGCCAATATTATTAAAAAAATTACCAAAGCTTATGGTAAAAATGATGTTATTGTTTATAGATAGTCATGTGGTAGTCCTTTGGCCAATTTTATTTTCTCAAGCAGAGACCTAAAAAATGTGAAAAGCAAGTGAGATAAAGCTCTGAAACACCCTGAGCTGTACAGTCATACAGCCTGATATTTTATGTCATCCATGCAATATCTATAAAATGAAGCAGGGAAAGGACAGAGTAAAATTTTATCTTTTAGCAGTTTCTCATTGCATAGCTAGAGGTCTAATATTACATCTCTTATATTAGAGGTCTAATATAAGTTTACCATTTTAGACAATCAAAATTTTTGTAATATTTAGTCTGCAGCTAATCTGGCTACAGGACCTATTTGATGGCATCCCAACGAGCAGGAAATCTGATCACATTATTGTTTGTGACACTATTATACCTATACCAAAGACTTAAGGAAAAGAGAAATAAAGGCAGGCTAACTAACAGGAGAGTTAAAAACAAATCCAGTAAAGTTTGGTGGAAATTTATTTAATCATGCCACATCTGTAGATATTAAACTCAATGAAGTCAGTAGAGATGCATCACTTTACCCGTAATGAAGTTCTGTGCCAGTATCAAGTCTCTTGCCTGGCAATACAAATACAGTACAACTAAGCTGCAGATTGAAGACTTAGAGCACACTTGTAAAATTTTCTGGCTAGAGAAAAGATGATATAAATCAGGAAATATATGAAAACTCTGGAGAATAGCTGTTAGGAGATTTCAATCTCACCACATGTTGGGCATCTCCATTTCATCTTTAAGTCCAAAAGGTACTTTTATCATTTGCTTGAACTTTCTGAATATAAAGCAGGTCATAGAACTTCTCTGAGTGATTCTATACCAATTTCTGGGTGTATATTTTATTTGAACTGTAATGTCTTACCCACCTTTAACATGACAACTTTGCACATTGCAAGTACATGTACTGAAAGTACTTTTATGAGGAACTGACTGTTTTATTTGCTATAATATTTAATTACAGCTTGATTCTATGGGAATTTTTTGGTGTTGTGGGTTTTTTTTAAACTGCTTTATTATTGTTTTCAAAATACTACCTGTAAAGACCATTGTATGTTTGTAGTTCATTAGTCATCCCTAAGTGCACAGACCAGTACAATAAACACAAGAATGAAAATCCCCAAGCACCTTTAGTTTCTACAGTATATGAATCTCCATAAACAGAAATCAGTCAAGTAATGAATTTTATGATTTTAATCCTTCCAGCTAAGCAAAGAAATAGTCATGAAGTCTGAAATTATGAAAACAAAAATAGGTCTTGATGTAATGAGCCAGACAGCATACTAATAAAATCTTCAAACACAATAATTCAGTCAATAAAAATAGAACAACATTTTGCAATACAGTTCACAAAAAAAATGAAAACGGAATTTTTTTCCCAGTACTTCATGAGAAGTAACTAAGGTTCCATATGACAGGGATTTCAGTATTTTACAAATACCTTGCTCTTTACTTATTTTTATATTCAATGATAATGTATAAAGAAACCTCTACACTAATACATACGAGACTGTAATTATTCTCAAACTATTCACTTTTCTTGTAATTTGCCATTTTCAGTAGCTTTTCCAAATTAACCTCCCTTTTATGGGAGTGGGATTCCCTTTAGATGCTGCATGTGATCCAGTCATCCTCATCCTTTGAGAGGTAACAGGAAGAGACACACACCCCAAAAATCCAGCAGTCAGTCCCTGAGACTTATACTTGAGGAACAGAGGAGTCATCTTCTACAGATGCCTTCTTCATCCATCAAGGACAGAAAGAAGCCTGTAAAGGTATGTGGAAGGAGAATGTCTGCTCCTTTAATGGTATATAATCAGAGAAGGCATGAATAAGATCAGAGACAAACATGTGATAAGGGACGTCTTGATAAGAACAACCCTGGTCAGATACACTGATTAATAAGGTTATGTGGAGTGTGAGGATGTTTATTTTCTCAGTTGGGAAGATAAGGAAAAGGAGGGAAAGAAACACGTTTTTAAAACATGATCAATTAGCGCTAACAAAGACCACAACCAGAAACAAACCTTGTCTGTCACACTAATTGATGGAGTATCAAAAAACTGTGATGCAAACCAGGACTTTACGATGGATAGTAATGCAAATCTGAGTGTCCAGAACATTGGAAGGGGTTCAGTGGGACTATGCCAACCAGTGAGGTCATGGGCAGAGGAAAGGGGAGCAGGGAGGAACAAAAAAGAGACAGGCAGAAAGGGACAGAAAAGGGGCTGATGTAAAATGGGGCCAGTTGCTAACTTCATCTGGCTGAACCCTGCTCCTGATCACCCTAGTCTGTCCTGTCTTAATAAATAATTCCTTAACAATCCCTCTGTGTGATCTTGCCCTCTACTCTGTGTGTGCCAGTGCTTCAAGAGCTGAGTGACAGCTACTGGAGGGTGAGCAGAGGGCATGGAGCAAGCATCTGTATCTTCCCAGCCAGTTGTACACAGGGCGTGCATGTGGGGCTGTTGGAAAACTCCAAGCTGGATCAACCCCAGGTTCAGGCAGGGCTACCAGGCAGGTGAAGGGTCTGTGCTGGTATCTGGGGGGACCTGGGATTGGGGGGTGTCCATGGGACGAGTGTGTGAATGCAGCGTGTGTGCAGTAAGCACCCANGACAAAATTTGAGCTTGTAAGAAAAATAATCCAATGCCAGCATCCCCATGAGAAACTAAAAATTTATCTTTGGGCTGAGGAGAGGAAATCAATTTTAGCCAACTGTGCATAGCACTCCATCTCCAAGCAGATGCAGATTTCATTTTGCCTGCACACTGAGGCTGTCCGTGAAGAGGCTTGGAGTTCTGCAGATGAACAGTGTGGTCTCTTCAGCAGGTTCCAGGGCATGATGTAAAATGACATATTTTCCACAGATTCTGGGATCCCTTGGTACTTTATTTGCCCTGAGGCTGCAACTATGAACACATGTAAGCACCAGCTCCATATCCTCTGAGGAGGTGTCAAGCTCCCTGAAATGAGTTCCCCACCAGTCATGTATTATCTTAAAAGGAACTGTGCTTTGGAGGCTCGGCAATGCCGACCTGCATCAGCATAAAGACTTCATAGTACTTCTGTTGGACTGCAGCTACTTCACAACTTAGTGCTTGGCTGAGGCCAGAGGGAAGCGGGCACAATTTTCTAGGGGAAAGGAGCATTTTTTCCTAAGAGTGGGGGAAGAAAGCAATATTGAGGCTCCTTTATATAGCACTGTCACGGTAGGACACCTCAGGTGTGAATAGGCACATATATTTTGCAGACATAGCAAAAGAAAACAAGTGCTTTTCCTTGTAAGAGAGGGAGGGGAAGAAATCTGCTGTTGAAAAGAGGTTTTCTGATGGTTTGGACAGAGTTTAAGAGTAAACAGAGGCAATATACTCTGTCACTGTGGCCTATGTAATTGAAGGTAATCAAGTGTTTGACATGACATGTTACCACTCAAAACTAAAAGATTTGAAAGAAAGCACTTTCTGAAAATATTGCTGTCTTATTACCTTGACAAATTAGAGCTTTAACTCCCTTTTCTTCTCCTGGCAGAAAAGGAACTGAAGGCCTTTATGGACAAAAAATTGACCATGACACAGCAATGTGATCTTATGGTAAGTAAGGGCAACAGCTTCCTGGCTGCATTAAGAAGAGTGTTACAACATGTTGAGGGATTGGATCCTTTCTCTCTGTTCAGTACTGGTGAGACAAATCTGAAGGGCTGAGTCCAGTTCTGGGATCACCACTACAGGAGTGACGTGGCCTTACTGGAGTACAGCTTCATTGGAGAGCCAAGTTTTGAAGCATCTGTCCTAAGAGGAGATGCTCACAGAGAGACTGGATTGTTCATCCCAGAGTAGAGAAGGCTCAGGAGGGTCATATCAATGTGTATAAACATCTGCTGAGGTGGGGTCTAAAGTAAGTGGAGGTAGGCTCTTCTCACCAGTGCCCACTGAAAACACAGCAAGCAATTGGCACAAGCTGAAATACAGGAAATTACATTTAAACATAAAAATACCCCAAAACTCCCAAATTTTTTAAACTCTGGAGGTGTTTGAATACTGAAGAATGTGCAGTCTCCATTCTTTCAGGTTCTCAAAACCCAGCTGGACAAAGCCATGAGCAATTTCACAGAATCATAAAATCGTTAAAGCTGGAAAAGACCTCCAAGATCATCAAGTTCAACCTTTGACCGAACAAAACCATAGACTTAAGTGCCATGTCCAGCCATTTCTTGAACACTTCCAGGAACGGTGACTCCATCACTTCCATGGGCAGTCTGTTCTAATGCTTGACAACCCTCCTTTCTTTGAGCAGGAAGGCTGAATTTGATGATCTCCAGGGGTGCCCTCCAGGCTCAAGTATTCTGCAATTCTGTGAAACTACAGTGCCTGCATGGATGCTCTCAGCATAGTGGAAACTTTTTTAGTAAACTGTTGTTTAGCGGTTGGTTTCAGAAGATGATTCCCAGATTCTTGGGAAGAATTGAGCGATGCCTAATATTTCGTCCAGCTGTTGGTTTATAACAACTATATACTGGTCTCTCCACAGTCCAGGAATTTGTGCTGAACCAAATGTAGACTAAAGTAGGCTGTGGCTGGAGAGGCTGCTACACAATATTCTGTGAAATATTAAAAAGGTTTTTCAACACTACATCCCACAGTTTTCTCATTTGGAATCTAAGGAAGTATGGTCTGTTGGAGTGGAATTTGGATAGACCCCTGGACTTAAAGGGTATTTAACAACATAATATACAGATGACAACAGATTATCTTACTGGGACCTGTACTTTTCAGCATCTTCATCCACACTTCTAGACGATGACACAACATGCCTCCATGGTGAATTTGTGGATCAGACTAAGATAGGGAGAGTTACTGACACAAGGATTGGTAGAGCTTCTGTTCAGAGTGAGGCTGATAAGCTTGAAGATTCAACCAACAAAGACCTCACAAATTCCAGTGAGGAAAAGGGCAGAGATCTGCCTTTCAGGTGTGAGAACCTTACACACTAATGGAGGCTAGGAAAGGGCTCCCAGACAGCAGCCTGAAAAGTACTGGGGAGTATGGTGGATGCCAAGTCAAATGTGAATCAACATCACACTCATTTCAAAAGGAGTGCACTGTGTAGAGTAGCTAGCAAAGGTATCTACCCATGTAACTGGCACTAGTGAGGCTGCAGATGAAATTTTGTGTCTGATTTTAGATCCCACAGTCTCCATTTGAAGAGGGATGTGGAGAAACTGGAGAAAATTTACTGATGCCTTACCAAGGCAGTCAGGGTCCTTTCATACCATATATTGTGAACACTGCTCTAAATCATGTCTCTGTAGAAAATTTGGATTCCCTGTGTTGTGGAAAGCAAGTCCTAACAACAAACTTACTGCCCACTTGTATACTCTGGCAAAAGAGAGAGAATTAGCCTAGGACAGGATCCTTGCTGACGGGCCTTTCTTGGTCTGCTGAGGGCAGTGACCTAAGCAAGAAATCTAGTTGTGCTTGCAAATAAAAAGTGGAGCCTGGGAGCAGGTACAGCTTCAATTCCCTTCTCTTGAAGGTGCCAAGAGAAAAGAAAAAAAAAGAAAAAATTTAAAAAAGCACAAAACCAAGCCTCTTTTGTCTGGAAAAAAAAAGCCAGAACTAAACTAAACCATAAAAGGAGTGAGGCTATTTCATTCCATAAACACTTCAAAAGTAAACAAAAAAAGTGCTTTGAGGTAATCACAGCACAAATTAAACATTTAACTAACCTTATCCTGGATATTGGAGGACAAGAGATAAGCTCCTAATTTATCATCATAATATGTAAACTAGAAATTCATTGGAAACTGCTTAAGTATAAGCAGTTATAGTTTGTTCAGATGTATTCTGTAAATCCAGCTGGTTGGGTACAAATGGAGGTAATATCAAGAAAGTGTGTTGCAAAAGCCTTGTGTTTCTTTTTACAAGAAAAATAAGGATGAAAATTGAGACAGTGATAGTGAATGCAGAGATGAAAAACGTAGACAGAAAGGGGAGTTTATTTTAAAGTTTGGTCATCAGCTGCAATGGGTGACGCATAGGTTTGCTTATTCCACTATGCATTTCTCTTTAAATTCCACCATGAACAAGGCTCTTGTCAGAACCATGTAATAAAAAAACTTTCTTGGGATGCATTGTACATGAGCTGACATTGCCCATGCCAAATGAGCTACAAGAGTACTTAATCAATTTTCAAATTCTGAAGTAAATGAATTACCTGCAGCACAGCAGAGGATGGAGATCATACTAATGACACTGCTAAGTAACATCCACTAAATAAGTAGAGTCAATTGAAGACTCTTATCCTTCTGGGTCCCCTAATACTGCTGCTTATGATATAATAGTATTGTTTTTGGGGGAGATGACAGAGGTCCAGAAAAATAACCATCAAAATCACTCAAATCTTCCCTAAAATGAGAGGAAACCTACTCTTAGAATTTTGAAACCTTTTCTTCGTATCCCATCAAGGTCAGTTCTCTTTCCAGTCATATTTAGCATCCATATTACCATTCCCAGGCCGGGGTAGTAGTTACTGTTGTTGCCTCTAGAGGAAGAACCAGCAAAATTCAGACTGTGAAGTTGCATGATAGATTTATGTATTCAGCACCAGTACTTCAGCTGATTTGCATTATTTCTGTCAAAGCCAAAGTAGTCATGAGAACCTGGAAAGATCTTAAACAAAGCTACTTCTCCCAGCAGTAGCCAGCATAGTCAATTGCCTGGTTTGCCTGTGCCTGTAACTAGCATCTAGACTCATATGTACTGGACAATTTCTTCCTACCTTGCACTACATTGATTTATTACACTGCAGACAGGCAATAGGCAGCTCAAAGATACAAAACAGTTTTTCAGAACTCAAGTCTGAGCAACATAAAAGTTCTGTTGGTAGGGCTAAGAAAAAACTTAAGTTTTTACCCCTGGTGCAGCACTGTTACATGGAAGGTGCACATTCTCAACCAGTCTACTTTTCTAACAGATGAGCAAAGCTGGAGTCTCCACTGACATGACAGTATCTGTGAGTGATGCTTCCTGTCATTTCTGGCTAGCTAGATGACTCTGTCCTATCACAGCTAGTCTCAGTTATTCACAGTTTGTCACCTTTCAAGCCATATAACTGTAGAGTATATCTATCTCCATGAAATTCTCGGCATTTGGGAAGGACTGCAGTACACCTCCTTAACAGCAATGGCTATCAGATCAGAAAAATCTTCCTAACTTCCTATCTTCCCTCTCCCTCTTAAGCATCAGACTAAATCCAATTCTCCTTCCTTAACAGGAGGCTTGCTAGAAACTCAAAGCAGTGCACAAAGATAATTAAAGGATTAAGAAATGCTCTGTTCAAAAGACTCATTGCAGTTGTGGTTTTCTAATACAAAGCAGTTTTCCTTGTCTGTCCGGAGACTGCACTCAGCATCCACCTCAGGATGATGAGAAGCATTTTAGGACCTGAACAAGATCAGTTAGGAGAGTGTTAGACTGAACATCAAAAGGTCCCTGTTTCATTCCTGGGATTTGGCAGAAATGTTTGACATCTCATCTGTGTGGGTGGTCTAGGCCAGATTAGATGGGGCTTTGAGAAACCTGGTCTAGTGGAAGGTGTCCCTTCCTGTGGCAGAAAACTTGGAATCAGATGATTTTTAGGCTCCCTTCCAATTCAAGCCATTTTATGATGGTGAGGAGGGCCAATGTTGCACACCTCTTACTTTAAGCACCTTTCTAGCTTCTCTGTCTATAACAAGCAATTAGCAAGGTATGGTTTACAGGATTTAAGAGCTCTAAAACAAGTGTTTCACTGCATGCAATTCTTCAGCACAAGAGTATAAGAGAACAAATACATTGGAGTTGTTTATCATTTAACACATTTCTCAGAAACTATGATGATGAGCACTCCTCAGCAGTCTATACTGAAGGGGTTTTTTATGGAATTTTACTCTGACATGTAACCCTTGCTATAGGATCATAATCTCTCCATAGTTCCAAGTATGACTTTGGTCGAGGATAAGAAGTTGTTTGAGATTGGTTCTTTAGGGGTTTTATTCCTGGAAAAGGGCTGAAGAACAAGCTTTAACATTGTTATGCAAATCAGTAAGTTTATGATCTAACAAGTTAGTAAAATGCATTTAGATCAGTTTTGAATTAATTCTGTTGGAAAATTCCCTGCAATAATGAAAACTGAAAGCATTAAAATATTTCTAAGTCTTTAAAGGGCATTGTTGTTCCATAGCAGAAAGTATTTGATTTGACAGAAATGACTAATAAAACCATTAACAGGAGCTGATTTTTGCATCACTAGAAGGGTTTTACAAGATTCCTTCAGAAAGCAATGCTTACATTTCCTTATAATCAATCAATCTTGTTAAAATAATCACAAACTGAAGAGCTAGCAATCTCTGAAAATAAAAAATGCATCTCACTGCTGCAAAAGAATTACATGGAGTGCTTTTCTAGAAAAGGTAGGAGTAAAAGAGCTTGCTAGGCTGTATTCCTGTTTGCCAGCCTACATATGTCATTATAGATGACATTGATTTATTACGTATTAGCTGCAGTGGAGTTCACTGTTTAAATCTAAAGCTGAAACAAAACCCAGAAAATCAATGCATTTAGAATATTAGATGTAGTGTCATTTTTGGTGAATCTTCAGAAACCTGAATTTTTCTCATTACATTTCACTAATTAGTGGCCCATTTGGATTTTTCTGTTTGTTTGTTTTGGGTTTTTTTGTTTTCCTTTTCTCGCCACCCCCTCCCGCCACCTGTCTCAAATCCAGACGTATAAGCTGATTCTGTGCCAGGATGAATTTTAGGTAATATGTGGGTCCTTGAAAAATTTGATGACAAGTGTTTCTACATCAATTTGATAACAAGAGATCTCTTCAAGGAAAAAGAGACAAAGAAAGGAGAGAAAAGTCTAGAAGTATGTTATGAAAGCTTTTGATGGACCAACTCACTGCAGTGAAGAAACTAACATAAATGTCTGTAGAGCAGGATGAATTTATACCTGCAGCAGAATTGACAGTGGTCTGAGATAAAACAAAAGATAAATGCTTTAGCTGAAATGTTGTTTTTGAATATCTTGCAGACACTTGTTACAACATACTGTTAAAACTACTTGATACTTGGGCCAATTGTTTTGCATCAGGGGTCCTCGTCACAGAAATCACTGATTATGTCCTGTCATACAACTGTGTTATGTCGCAGAAAGGTGCTGTGTATAGTGAGATTCTCATTTTCTGAAAGCTAACAAGATTACCACACAAAGGAAATGTGCATAATACCTTTGAAGACAGCCTCAGGCCAACCTGCACTGATGTGGAAGAGGAATAAATCCCATTTTTCAACTTCTCCAGTTTTGGCAACTGCCTAGATTAAATTGTCTTTAGGCACAGCAAAAATAAAATTGCTGTGTGGAAAAGCTGAGTACTGGTGCAATCTAAGAGCTGTGTTTGTGTTGACTGTGGTTTTCTTATACTGAAATCCTATAGGGTCAGGCTGATCATGACTGAAGTAGCAGAAGCAGCAAGTCACATTTTCCTGAATACATTGATATGTTCATTCATCTCTGTCCTCCCCTCTATGTCTCCATTTTTGATGGCAGGAGGCAACTGAACTGTACTTCTTTATGAAGTACCAAAACTGCTTCTTATGTGTTCTATGGCACTCCAGTCAGGGTCTGTGCCCAAGGAAAAGATGCAATAATGGACACCGATTTGGCTTCATTCCCCTAAATGTGGCTACACCTGCATCTGGGTAGCTCTTGGATAAGACAATTTTTAAAAGCAGCGAAATCTACAAAAGCAGTTACCTTATACCCTCCTCTTCCCTCTGACCTCTTATGCACCCACAGTGAGGCTGTGAAGTCTCTGTCTGTTCTGCTACTCTGGGAAAGGGTGAGACAGTGGGAGTTCTTCAGCCTGAAGAAGAGGAGACTTCAGGGAGACCTTACTGTGACCTTTCAATACCTAAAGGGGGCTTATAAGAAAGATGGAGAGAAACCTTTCTAACGGGGTATGTGTGCTAGGACAAGAGGTATAAACTAAAAGAGGGTATATTCAGGCTAGATATAAGGAATAAACTTTTTATGTTGAAGGTGGAGAAGCACTGGAATGGGTTACCCAGAAAGGCAGTAGTTGCCCCATCCCTGGAAACATTCAAGGTCATGTTGGATGGGGCTCTGAGCAGTCTTATATAGTGGAAGGTGTCCCTCTACAATGTAGGGAGGTTGAAGTAGATGGCCTTTAAGGGTCCCTTGCAACCCAAACCATTCTATGGCTTGTTGTCAACCTGTTCCTTTGCAGAGCCCATGTTGTGTGAAGGATACTTGTATCTGATAAACAAAACTCTTGTGCATTTCCATCTTCACACTCTCATCACTGCAATGTATATTAGCAGATTCTCGGTTTTGTTTGACATGTGTTTCTCTTCCTATAATTTGTGATGGTAACTTCTGCCTTACAAATGATACAGTATTCATTCAGGACTTTGGAATACTTTGTGCCCTAAATTCTATACTTTTCTGGATATTATTATTAATAGGCTGTACTTAATTTTTATTAATTGACATAATACAGGAAATCTGTTTTGACTAAACACTTAATTGAGCACCATGCAATCCTTTGGCACCAGCTGACTGTATCACTATTGGGTGGAATTTACACTAATGTTATCTCAATTAAGCAATAATCATTACCATTAGATTAAATTGGTATCTTGTGAGAAGTCCAAGTTTATTATTCCTCCCTGTCTGAGTGTATTCACATTAACTGGAATATATTTTACTACGAAAAATAATCAGGGAGAATTCTGACTTATTTTTACCATAAGAAGAAGCAAAAAATTTTTGCTTGGCCATGTGAAAATGAAGAAACAACCAAGAAGTATCATGCATTAAGGTCTTCCAGAAAATCAGTGCTGTCACTCAGAGTTGCAGGGAAACATCTATTTTCCTCTCAAGGAACAAGTATACAGAAAGATAAAGACTCTCCTAGACTGTGGAAAGAAGCAATTGCTGGACAGATTGAGACCACTGCTCTTGCTACCCTCACAGTAGAAGTCTGTGTAGCCCTTTGCAGAGGAAAGAGCAACCCCAGGGAGGAAAAAAATGCTTGCTTAACAGACAGCCTCCATGCAGGCATGTTGCAGGTTTTCACCCCAACATACCAGCTATCTGTACTGTAAAAGGTCTCAGCCCAAACTCTACAGCAAGTCCCTTGCCCTCCTTGGTCAGGACATGCTGGAAGTATGGCAGAAACACCTCCTAACTGAGCTGGGGTGTCTATAATATCTGTAGCAGAATGGTATGATATGTGCTACTGAGATTGCTTAACAGAATGCACTTCAAAATTTCTTTTCCAGGTAGGGAAGACTCCTCACTCAGTAGGTACTGGTGGGATAATTCTGCTCTCTTCATAGCCCACTGTGGCTTGAGTTGCTTTCTGCTCATGGCCAAGGCTGTGGTATAACAGTTTGAGAGCCTCCTTGCATACACTGTGCTTCAGTTTGGCAACTTAGGTTCTCTGCTGAAAAGCAGAAAACAAGATTTGAGCATGGGGTTGAAACTGGATTACCTTTAATATCTCTTCCAACCTAAAGCATTTTATGATTCCTTAAAGGCCGCAGAAAAGACTAAGTTTGTATTGTTTACTTCTGATAGCACATAGTCACAAGGATCCATCTACTCAACCCAATGATGTGGGCACACCTGGAAAAGGCAAAGTGAAAAAATGTCCTGTGGAAGAAAGGACAGTATTTTCCTAGCCCTGATCAAATAGAGGTCACACAACTCTTGGCTGTGGTAAACAAGAGCCAAGATTTCAGGCGAGGCTTTCTCCTCAGAGCTTCATTCAGGGAAGCTCTCAGTTAAATTCACACAGAGTTCACTGCGTTTGAGTCAGCCCTCTCACAATGTCCTGGTAAATTTTGGCCTCTGGTGCGACCTTAACTCTTTCCAGATACAGAGCCCAGGCTCCCACATGTGTTTCAAGAGGACAGTGTCTCAAAAGTCATTTAGGGAATTGCATACAATTTTACATAAAGAAATCCTCTTTTAAATTTAACCTTCCATCTTGAGTGTACATGGAAACAAACAACAACAAGACCAATATAAAACAATAAGATTCATATTGTATTTGATCAGGCAGGTTCTAGTAATGTATGTGTCACAGGGAATGGCTAGTTTTCACATTGATTTTAATTTAAAATTAAAAGAACGTAATTGTTATGTTGAAGGAAGAACTTTTCTCTTGTCTTTTCCTTTTTGTATTTTCCTTTCCATTTTGTATTTACCTTTTTTGTTTTATATACTGAAGAACAATATGTAACTGTAGTATAAAACTAATCCTAGCATGCAACAAGGTGTTTTAGGTAACAGCTTCTAGATAGTTTCAGGGAATATAGATTACAATTTGTGATGCAGGGTGTACTGTCTCTTCTGGGTAGAAGGAAATTTTAAGTGACTAAAATTTAGACAATCAATGTTGGCAAATATTACTAAATTACTTGCCTCTGCCAGCTAATTTTGAAAGATAAAGCTTTATATTATTTTCACTATTTACGATATGTTAACAATATTCAGGTACGGCTTACAGCCTTTAGCTTTCAAAATTACTGAACTACTGCAAATATGTGTCTTATTTGCTAATTTTATTAAAGCAGAGAGCACAATGATTAAAATCCTGCATCCCCACACCCTCTGAAAATGGGGTCAATGTGCTCAATAAACCTGGTGGGGTTTTTTTGCCACAGCCATTTTTACCTGAATTTATTATAAGGTTTGTTCAGGCTATTTTTTTCTGCTGTTGTTTTTCTTTAATGAAAAATGAGAGTTATAAATAGCTTTTATGAATTGTGTAGTAACCTGCATCTTTTCACTTCCTTTTCATGGATTCACTGCAGCTGCTTGCTCCGCATTGGCAGCCTTTCCTTTAATTTGTAGTCAATTACACTGATTAAATGTATTTTCGCTGTTTCTCACCTGAGCTTGAAAAAGTGTTTCTTAACACATTTGTAGGAGAATTTTGGTTTTAGTAATTCCCAATTTTTTTTCAGACTTCTAGATTTATCTCACTGACATAAGATTGCTTTTTACAAGCAACTCTCTTTTTTGACTGCTCCCCAACTCTATTTCACAGGTGACTGCTACAGTAGTCCAACATACAGTTTTGGCAATGCTCTTTAGTCTAACAGATTCTAGTTTCTGTGGCATTTGAACTCAGTGAAAGATGATGTTCCAGAAGAACACAGCAAAGAGAAAGAATCTTTTATTTCACAGAAGCTAGCAGAACATTTCTGTAATAATTTTCCCTTGGTCAAATATTTACTAATACATGAGTAAAGCACAGGAATAGAACAAGAATAGAAGCTACTTTCTCTAGCAATGAAAGGCATCTTTCTGAAAGCATGCCTTTCATACACTGGAAGATTCCATGTGATAAGGCCCTGGAATGAAGTGGGGACTCAAGAAAGCTGGTTAATATTCAAAGATCACCTCCTACAGCATAAAGAGAGTTCATCCAAAATGAATAAGACATCAGGCAAAAATGGCTGCTGGCCAAATTCAAACACCAAATGGAAACATATAGAGGGTAGAAGCAAGGATGGGTAACCTGGGAGAAGTACAGAAGCATTGAATGAACATCCACTGTCGAAGTTACGAAAGCTGAAGTCCAAATGGAATAGCTTCTGTCCAGGGATGCCAAAGGCAACAAGGATGATTTCTGTAAGTACACAGATGACACAAAAGAAAAATAAAGCCTGTGGAAAATGTGGGTCCATTGCTCAATGAGATGGAGGACCTGGTTTCACAGGTCCAGGGCATGGAAAAGGCTAAGTTTTTGACTGTTGTCTTTGCCAAAATTTTTACTAACCAGACTGGCCTTCAGGAATCTGAAGTCCTAGAGACCAGGGGGACATTCCTTTGTGCAGGTCGGGAAATACGTAAGCAAACTGGTCATCCATAAAGAGCAGTGGATTTTAACTAGTGTTCAGGAAGAGCTCTGACACTGATGAGATCCTCACAGATGGGCTATGTGTAGCTCTTCATGTTACTCTATTTTTGTTTTTCTCGGGAGACACAATTTAAGTAAATGCCATGTTAGTTGTGTTTTTGCATGAAAGGACAAATAAAACACAAATATGTAGAGTGTGTTCTCAGCTATGTACAGAGCTAACTGTTACAGATATCTTAGGTGTTTTGTCTTCAGACTGTGCAAGCTGAGGAGACCTTGAGAGAGGGTTAGTGTAGATTACCATTGCAGTGGCTGTTGATGGACCTCAAGTAAGATTTTTAGTCTTCTATCTTAGAAACAAATCATGGTTGTTTAAGTTACTAGTTCTAGAAGAAAACATAGTTGGACTGTGAGTGAAAGCTGAAAAGCTATACTTTTCAAAACTGAAAAAGGAATGCGAAGTTTTCAGGTCTAGTTTGGTGCCTAGGAGAAGAATTGGTATTGGGGAAGTAGGGTGCTATTTTTTATCATGTGAAGAATCTTAGTTCCCTTCCTTTGCTATAAAGGACCCTTTTACTGATCACCCTCATACACGAACAGAACTCTTAGATGAATCATATTAAATAAATCTTATGAGTATATCCAAAAAGTCTCTAGATTTCCTGTTCTCCCCTGCTTCCTGAAACACTGTAATTTTACTGTGATGCTAAGGTTTAATTGTAGCATCTTGTGTTGAAGTCATGGGCACACAGTTACTCTCTAAAGCTCTGTTGCTAACTCTCCACAGTTACCAGAATGAGAAAGATGTATTAAGTGTTCCATGAATTCTTTTCTGGAAGTCTCTGGGACTAAATATCAATTTTCTTACTTTTCTACATAGCTGTACCTGATTCCACTTTTGCTGCATATGAAATCTTGATTGAAAAAAGAACATGTAAATTTTACTTTAAAATAAATAAACTTATATATATGAGTCTATATATAAGCTTAATTTAGTTTTACAACTTTAATGAAATAGTATTCCAAATTTTAGAGAAAACTAATCTTTGGCTGCTGATCCTCGGGAAAACAGGAATGCTTGACATCTTATGACTTAAAAACAATAAAAACATGTTAACAGTGTGGTTTTAAACTGAAATAAGAAGGCAGGCAAAATAACTCATACTTTTATCTTCTGTTCAAAGATGCAGAACAAAGAGCAGTGGGATTTTCAGATCTATGCAATTGTCTAAAGAAATGAAAAGTGTTAATCCTTTGCAGTTATTTTTCTGCAACTCTGGTCTCCTAAAGACCTTTTATTCTATCCCCATACACTCAGTTTAAGGAAGGTGAGCTTGAGGACACAAGAAGCATGCCTAAGATTACAGTAAGTTGATGATGCATCACAGTCACAGCAAGCTGCCTTCTTAAATGGGTCTATTTCTCAGCTAAAACTGGGTAAATAGGAAAAAATGATTCTCTTCTTGTCAGTATCTCATTGCAAGGTCAAAGGAAGAAAAATAAAACCAGCATGTCTGTAACTGAGGTAGCATATTGAAATATATTGAAACATACCATACACACTCAGGCCTGAAACATATTGCAGACATTTATTTCTTTAAAAGATCATACATTTGTTTCTTTAAAGAGGAATAATATTTCTTTTGCATTTGGTGAAGGTTAACCCTTCTGTTCAATAATTGGTTTTATATTTTTCATAATGCTTCATTTGTTTCAGCAATTATACCCTGGTTAACATAGTCCATACAATAAAGCAGTCTGGAATTTGTTCTTGAGTGAGTTTGAAATTTGAACTCAGAAACATACTACAAGAAAAACATTAATCATAACATTTTTCTAGGCACAAAAAATACTCTTCTTAATAAGAATCAATGGATTATTGTCATATGTTCATTCACTGTCTTTCTGTTTATCTAAATCCTACATAAAACCCTGCCTCTGATCAAGTTATGTAGTGTTTGATGAAAAGTTTTCAAAGAATCTGATCCTGAGTTTACAGAACGTGACCCTGGTCTGTACAGATGGCTTGGGATGGAAAAACTGGGAATGAAAGGAACAGGAAAGAAAGAAGTTCTGAGTTCTTATAGTGTGACTCTGATCTTATGTAATGTGCACTTATGTGTTATCTTTTTCTTCCTTTCCTTGTAATAGACAGTCTTCAGTTTTAGTGTTTTTCTCCCCCTTACTCCCCCTGTATGTTTGCATAATAGAAAATATATGCTGTTTGGAAAGAAAATATTTCATTCCCTGCAGCTACTAACAATTTACATTTCTCAGAGTTAGAAGGCAAACATCCTATTTCTGCTTTTCTTCACCTCAGATCATCCTGACAGTGCTTTACTCTGCTGGAAGGACATTTTGATGATGGGTGAAAGAAAACATAGCAAAATATCCTTGTTCTGAGCTGATCTGACTGATGTGATTGTTTGACTTGAGCTCCAGTCTTTTAGTGCCTGGCTATTGGTCTCACAGCACTCACAGATACAGAATGAAGGTAAAGGGCAGTATTTTGCTCACACAACCATACAACCTCCCTGACTCCTTTATACTTGAAAAATATCCATGAGTAGATACTTCCAATTAAATACTTCAAGCCCATTTGTGCACTGTCTCTCAGTTAAGGTTCATCTGTCATATACTAGAACAAAAGCTAACAAATGCAAATACATTAATCTACTATAAATAAACAAACAACATTTCAATTAATTAAATCATATGGATTAACTTCAGTGCCTCCTTCCAGTTCCTGTAAGATCATCTTTACCATATAAACACTCCATTAATAATATTTATTTTGGTGTCTGAAAACCTCTTAGTGCGAATAGCTGAGGATTGTTCCAAGTCTTCAAGGTCCAGTGCTATACGGAAGAAGAGAAGTTATGTAAAATCAGTTCAGAAGTTTCTGATTGAGTGAAAAAACCCCCAAACAAAACCCAAAACCAGCAACCCCCAAATCTATTAAAAAGCCTGCAATAAAAATTAAGAAGTAATGTGATTGGTGCATGTTTTTGAAAGGCATTTGTGTGAATATATTTTTAGAAAAAGTTACATCAGCATAGTTTTCTTATTTATTTCATAAGAAGGATTAGAAAGCATAAAGTGGCTGCATCATTTGAGAGTAATTCAGACCCTTAGAAAAGCCATGAATCCCAAAATTTAATTTACAAAGTCGGCAAATCCTGTCATTCTTTTACTTTATGTCAGATAATCCTATCCCCAGATACATGATTTTGCTTACTGTACATTTTGATTAAATAATTGAGAACAAGGAAAGAAATTTAACAGACATAGCAGATTAATTTGCTTTCCTCATTTAAGTACCTTTTACCTTTAGCCCTAGCTCAGTTTTTGCTGAAGATCAAATCAAGAGAGAAGGAAAATTTAAAAATTGTTGACACTTTTAAAATTAAATAAGAAGAAGGAAATAGCGATAGACTATCTCATCATCAATTCCCAGCACATTTTTGCACAGAGACGTGTACATTACTGTAATAACCATATCTTACAGTTTCATACATTTGTAGATACGTTTGGAACCAGATAAGATTCTTCTCAGATGCAGAGTTTTATTATGTTAAACTAATTTGGACTCAATCACTATTGACTCATAAGTATTTAATATCATAACAGCTGTTTCAGCACTATTTTTCAAAGCATCTTGTTAGATGCTTCTAGAATCTGAAATAATATATTAAAACACATTTATTAAGGAAAATAATTACAGTTACAGAATTTCTCTAAATTGCCAGAGAGAAAACCATGCAGCTAGAACTCTAGTTCAGAAAAAAACCTTGCAACAAGCATGATTACAAAATGCAAGAGTAATTGGTAAAGCACATTTCTGATTATATCAATTACAAAATACTTTATAATCCACTTAGCTTCTCTAGAACCCCATTTATTAAAGAAAGATATGTTGCACTGCTACAATGTTTCCTATCCAAAGGATCTATTTGCTGTAACTACTTGTGCTAACACTGTGAATGAGCAAACAGAGAGTATTGAAAGGGATTGAAGAGAGATCTAAGTAATAATTTGAATTTGAAGTCCATGGTAGTATTATCTGAGTGAGAAACCTTGGTATTGACCTTAAGATTACTAAAATATGAGCAAAATAGCAGAAGTTTTACTTGGAGATATATTTCACTTGTACACTTCCATTTTGCTCTGTTTCTTACTTGTTTATTTTGATAGTCTTTATTACTTTAGCTAAGAGCAATCTGTATCATCACTGAAACAATTCAGGTTATAAGATAGTGGACTTGACCACCCCGTTGATATCTTCTCTTTAAGAAAAGGTCAATAACCTCCTGTACAGGAAAGGGGTTTTGGCTTTTCTCCTAGTAACATACTTTTTGTATTAGAGAATTTGAATATCTGGATGAAAGGTTAATTAGACTATGTTGAATGAAGAATGCTTTATGCTGTGTACAAATGAAATGTTGTTCTTTTGAATACTTTGTGCTTGACTTTCATACAGATTTGTTGGGGAAGATGAAAGTTTGACAGGAAAGTTTCACAGATATGTAGGCCTGGCAGAAAGATCTCTGAATGTAGAAACTGAGAATGAAATAGAACTGAAAGCAAGTTTTGATATAGAGTAAAAAAATGTTTTGCTGAACCAGTGGTCCTGAGTAGCTGAGAAGGCAAAGGTTGGAGATGAGTTGGAGGGAGATTTTATGGCTAAGAGCAAAGGATATGTAACTACAAACAGAAAACATGTTTTTTACCAAGTAAATAGTCTCAAGAAAAGCTTAGGCAAATAGAAAACATATTTTTACCAAGTCTAAAGAATTTTTCCACTGCTAGAAAACAGAAAAACAAGTTAAGCTTAAAATAAAACCACTAACTCATGTAATTGGATGGTTACTAACATAATATAGAAATATTAGTAGTTATGATAGGTTATAGGCAAATGTATAGGTATTGTGTATGATGCTGATTGGTTATCACGTATTAAGATACTTAGCAAAGAAAAGTGTATAACGCCTGGTAATTTGAACAGAAATTGACTTCAGATGACTTCAGACTACTTCAGACAACTTCAGATCGCAGGCCTCAGGCTTCAGGTCTGCCTACAAGCTGTGCCTGGCAGCTGTAGGCTTGCTCTCGGTACCCATGACCCATGATGCAACAAACAACAATTTTGGAGACCACCTGGAGTCCCTCATCTCTCGTCTCAGGCTCTTACACAGATTTATGGACCACAACATTGACTACATTGTTAAAAGAGAAACTTGGACTTCTGAGAAGTTGGACTTGCCTGACTTGGTGAAATGATGTGCAGAATGTAATCCGGGAAAAAAAAGTCTCATTAAAAGCCCGGGAAATTATCAAATTAACCAGCTGAGGGAGAAATGAGTTTCCAGCACAGAAATTAATTACATTTAACTTTTGTGGTGCAATTCACTTGCTTAATCGGGTCATGTGTCATTTTTTGCTACTTAGGATTTCACACTTAGGCAACAGGCCCGCCTCTATAGGTACCTTCTCCCATATGTCTGTTGTGCGTACACCTTCAGAAACCTAAAGCAAAAACATTGATGTGTTGGAGCAAATCCAGTGGAAGGCCATCAAGATGATTGGGACTCAGAACTCATTGAGTAGAGGTAGTGACTTACGGGAAGATGTGAAGAATATATAGCCAGATTCTTTTGGGATGTGCACAGTGATAGATGACAGACCCAAGTACAATTTACTGAGGGAAGTTTGGATTCTGTATTAGGAAAACAGTGTTCAGCATAAGGACAGTCAAACACTGGAAATAGTTGTCCAGAGCAGTTCTGTAATCTCCACATGTGGAGATATTCCAAATTCCACCAAAACTGAGCAATCTGAACTGTATTGAGCCAGATAACCTACACAGGCCCCTTCCAATCCAAATTACTCTATGATGTTACGTTTGTGCACTTGAAGTGTGTCCTCTAAGTTTACAGAGTAGGCAGTTGTGCATCACGACTCGTTTGATATGTTTCAGGAATCTCTAAGAAGAATCAGTCACTCAAAATATTAACTGTAGTGTAATGGCTATAAAATGTTACTAGTATGAATGTAGTCTTCTAAAATTTATTTACATTAATCATGTTGGTGGAATCAGCATGATCATTGTAAAATGACACAGAATGTGAAAGTAATGGTCTTCAAACATGTTCCTCTATCCTCTATCTAGGATCCTCTGTATCCTAGAACATCAATACTCTTTAAGCTCTTTTGTCAGCTTTTCTTTCAAAATGCTAACAGGGATTCTTCTTCAGTAGTCAAATTTGACTAAAAAACTTGAAACACCCTTTGCTCAACAATTTAGTGATTATAATTGTCATTGTGAGTATGGAAGGCAGTTGCTTCATGACCTCAGCCAGAGGAGTTTCTAACCTTCTTGAAAAATGCACAGTTTCTAGTTAAAAGGCATAAAACCCCTCCCACTGAACTGGTGACATCAAGGTTGCACTGTCTATTTTTTACCTTCAATCACAAAAAGAGGTGGGATTTCGTTGACTTCTCCCATGCCCTAGTTTCAAAGGATTACGAGAGCTGCCCCAAGCTGAACAACTGCTAGATGAGTATGTCCTAGTATATCTGCCAAGCCAATGTTTACAAATTTATTCATCCTTAATTTATAGCAGTCACGCTTCTTTCCACTTAGTGAATAGCTAAGATGCTAAGCTACTTATAAGTATAGCATTTGCTTATTGAGATTAATCTTTCACAAGTAACGGTGGAGATTTCAGTTATGTGGTTTCTGTTACTGGAAATGGTTATCAACCACGAGACACTACAAAAATTAATAGATTCTCATGCTCCAAATAAAAAAAAATCAAACCAAACCAACATCCCCCCACCCCCAAAAAAACCCACACCCCAAAAACCAAAAACCAACCAAGGAAAAAAAACCTAGATGGTATGGAAGACAGCAATGGGAAGCTTGCTTTTTTTTTTTCCCTGAAGCAAAAAACCTCTCTGATGAATGGATACCAGCTTGTTTCCTTCTGGGTTTTCTTGCCACTTTGAATTGAGCTGATGTCATCTTAGAAATTCAGTATTAGACTGTTTCCTTCCACCCACACAATTAGCAGAGTTGTCTTCGGTGTGTAAGATGTCAACATGATCATAAACTCTCAGTGTGCATGACTGCAAAACAGGTGCAGTAAACTCTTTATTCTGTCCCTGATGCTTAAAGTTTTAGTCTTTCTTCTGATCTCTGAAGATTTGATAGTGTTGAAAAGGGCTGAAGAATGGGCTGCTAATGATATAATCAGGTATATAATGCCTTAAGATGCTCAGCTTGAAAGTTTCAGTCTCTTATCTCTCACAGAAATGTAGAGTTCAAAGTTACCTCCAGCATTTTTGAATCCAGTGAACTTCTTCACAGGCAACCATTTAATCCAACCCCTTTCACCAAGTTTCTAAGATTGCTTAAAAGAAGCCGATAATCTGCTTCTAATTTGAAAACTTGATTTGAATTTCAATTCCAGTATGTGAAACATTTTTTCAATTTTTTCAACACTGAAAGAAATTTATTCTTGGATTTCTGAATAGCTTATGTGAATCTTTCCCTTAGCTGATATTTTCCCTAACAGATTTACAGAGCAATCATACCTCCTTTTCTACTTCATTTTTCTGTAGTAAGTAAGCCATGCTCTTCTGTCTTCTAATGATATGGTAGTAAGATGTATTAATATTCCCAAAATCTTCTTGATAAAAATTCTTTTACAGACATGAAATCTGAGCTAATCTTTCTTAAGCACAGATGACCAAAACTGTGTGGGGTATTCTACACAGAGATTAATGAGTGTCTTTTTTCATATCTGTCCTCACATTAATACTTTTTAGATCTTATTTGACATTTTTGTGTTTGCACTGCTTTTCCCCAAGCATTCAATTGTTTCTCCTCCCTTTAATATGCATGGCTGAAATTTTATTTTGTTCTGGTTTTCCTCCCCTCCCCTCCCCTCC
>VYXC01008103.1:0-16346 GCA_013397175.1 Platysteira castanea
GTGCCACAGAAGTGGCTCAAGGAGTTTAGGTTGATGTAAATTACTCTTTAAATGAATTCTGTGTAGCTGACAAAACTGCACCTTTTTGATCAGAAAACCTTACAAAAGTGCTGGTAGAGCTTAAGTATTTCCGAAAACAGGGTTAATGAATGTAGCCTGGAATCCTGAACGAGGACACCTGTCCATGCACTCTCAAGCAGTTAGTTACTCTTGGCCCTTGAAAAGTCCCTGTTTATGCAAAACAAAGCTGTTTAATTTGTTGCTTTCTCTATCAGATGCAGAGTAACTGTATTGTAGCTGTCATGGCAACATGCAATGGTTTGGGGTAGAAAAGACCTTAAAGCTCGTCCTGTGCCATGGGCAGGGACACTTTCCACCAGCCCAGGTTGCTCCAAGCCCCGTCCAGCCTGGCCTTGGACACTTCCAGGGATCCAGGGGCAGCCACAGCTTCTCTGGGCACCCTGTGCCAGGGCCTGCCCACCCTCACAAGGATCGATTTCTCCCCAGTATTCCATCTAAATCTCCCTGTCTTTAAGTAGATGTCACAATCTGCCCTTTGCAGGGGTAATATCTCACACCTTGTGATTTTTGTCCTTTGCCAAGACACCTTTATTTAGTTTTGGTAAGGAAAAACACAAAGAAGGACATTCAGCCCAGGAATCGTTCTGCCCCTGTTCCATGGCCTTGCTGCACTGACCCGAGGTCAGCTGGGACAGCGTCCATTCCTCATCTCGTGTGGTGTGCTCAGAGCTGAGGGGAACATTGCACCTTCTCCCCTGGTGCAGCAAACAGGCAGGTTTGGGGCTGGCCTCTGTCCCTACCACCCCAGCTCTATGAAGAGATCTTTAAACCAGTCCTTGTTTTAAGTATTTCTGTCTCCCTGTGTCACTGGGCTGCCACAACAGCTCCCAGATGTCAGTCTTTGTGATTACAGCTGAATTCCAAGTTTCCAGAATTCATCCTTTGTGGAGTGACCATTTCCTTACCAAGAAGGGAAGCAACTGCCCCTGCTGAAGGGGCCAGAAGAGTTCAGGTTTCAGAATTCTCTTTAAAAACGGCTGAAGAATATGCCATAAACTGCCTTTTTAATATGTATATCTCTAGCAAAAAACACTTTCACACTGCTTTCCTTAGCAGCAGCAGTTCAAATGCAGACACTGCAGAAAGGGAAAAAAAAGAAGTAAATTGTGAGACTATAGAAAAATTGCAGGGGAAAGCAGGGTTTAGATCACTGAAGGCTGGCATGGTGAGTGAACCTAAATGTTTCACTGTTTCTTGATCACTGGATAAATATTTAAGTTTAAAGTCAGGGGAAACTTATTCTTAAGGGTGAAAAAAAGCAAACTCTGAAAGGGTTTTGACAGTGTAAAATACATCCTCTCCCAAGCTAGCTGATGTAAAGAATGCAGCCTTTTAACATGCCTGGACGAGCTTTAAAAATGACTCAATAGATTGTGGAATTCAGCACATTTTCTTCCCAATTATTTTTGAAGAGATTCTGACAAATGTTTTCTAAAGGAGGAATGGCAGACTGTCTATTTTATTTTAGTTTTATGGTACTTTTATTTTTATCCTGTCATGAGAAGCAAATGGCAGAGCTATGATTAGGATAAGCCATGTAAGAGGGCTCAATCTGCACAATTTATAGTGCAGCTTGCTTTAATCTGTCAGGGAACGTGTGTTATATTGCCTTTCAATAGAGGAGAGAGCTCTGGCTATATATGTTAATAAATTCCAGCCAGACAGTCCTAAAAGATGCCAACAATTGCTGGAAGTACTTGGAGCAGAAACTGTCTGCATTATTGAATCCTTGGAGGACTCTTTTGGATACTGTGGATTTCTTGAGCAAAAAGCAGACAAACAAAGAAAGCCCCCAGCAGCTCCGCTACTCAGAAAACCTTGGGGAAAAACATTCAAAATGTAGTTACCACGGAATTTTTATTAATTAGGTTTTAAAAAATTTACCAGCCCGATAAAAACACAGTGATTATTATTATTATTCACAGCGATTTCAACAATTTTGGGTAATTTTTTTTTGTTGTTGTTTTTTACTATTTTTTTTCCTCTTTCCTCTTCCCAGTTTTGAATTTGTATGCTGTGAAACCCCTGAAGTTGTGGTCACAGTGCCACCCAAATCACAGTGCAGGTTTGTTTATATAGATTTAGTAAATCTGAAAATCTGCACTTGACACGGGGTGTTTCCCCCTGTTGATTTATGGTTTTTTACTGGATTGCCATTGCCATCTATTTTCAAATCTTCCCCTTCCTGATGGATTGATTTCCTGTGCTGAGGTGAATGTGATAGGAAAATTAGATGTAGTATTTGCACTGATGGCTTCTGGGTTTGGATTCTACAACAGGCTATGAAAGTTGAATAACAGGATTCTTGAAATGCCATGGAAAATAATTGAGGGTTCTTAAAAAAAAAAAAAGGGCTTTTCATATTGTTGTCCCTGGTTGTTTTCACAGTGGGAGTTGCAAGAAAAAAGTCACAGGTGTCAACGCTGAATGTTACTCTAATCCCACAGGAGAAGAAACAGCCTCGTCTGGTTAAGGTTAAGAAAATGAAATTTATGATCTTTTCCAGGAAAGGCAAAGGATTTGCTTTAAGGAGTGGAATAGATAAAAACCCAAACCACACGTAGTATTATTGCAGCCATCCAGTCCAAATTCATATTTAAAACTGAGTAGGGATTAATGAAGACTTCATGACAGGCATGGGAAAGCAACAATAGAAAAAAAAAAGTTGAAATTATAATCTCACATTCACCAGAAAATCAAAGCTGCGATGTTGGACTAGCAAATGCTCAAATTTCCTATGTCAGATTATCCTCTAGGGGTCCAAAAAAACCTGAAAAATTGGACTCAAAAGAGCCATAAACACATTTTTTCCTGGAGGAACAGGGTCACCTTTCTGGACCTGTGAAATATTTCCATTGATTAAATATTCTTCATATCCTAGATGGATTTTTTAGGACTATTTCCCTGATCTGTGGGATTCTGGCCTTTCATCATTCAGAATCTGTGCTGATGTTTTGGTTCCATCATAGAATCGTGGAATAGTTTGAGTTGGAGGGGACCTCAGTGCCACCCCTGCCATGGCCAGGGACACCTTCCACTATCCCAGGTTGCTCCAAGCCCTGTCCAACCTGGCCTTGGGCACTGCCAGGGATCCAGGGGCAGCCACAGCTTCTCTGGGCACCCTGTGCCAGGGCCTCCCCACTCTCACAGGGAAGATTTCCTTCCCAATATCCCATCTAACCCTTCCCTCTCTTAGTTTAAAACTGCTGCCCCTTTTCCATCACGATTGGCACATGTAAAGTCACTCTGCAAAAGCAAATTCCTTTATTCCTTACTTCCAGGGCTTTTAGAATATAGAAAAACAACATGCTAGTGCTTTTCTTTGGCTTCCTAATAGCAGTGTCAAACACACCTGAATACCTCCCCTGTGGCAGGAGGCAGACACAAATGTGCTTTTCTCCCTTCTGGACCTCTATAGAGTAGGATTGAAACCACTTTTGAGCAGGAGAGATGTGATATTTCACTTATATAAAGGAGTATTATCTCTATTCCACAATTTGTTTGGGCAGCTGGGCAGACTGGAGAATATGGGTTTGCTCTAGAATTGGAACTGGATGGGTAGAAACCCCATTTAAGCTTGTAAAGAAAAATTATCAAATCTTTTATTTGTTCCCTTCCAAAGAAGGAACAAAACAAAATAAAATATGGAAACCTACCAAAGGAAGATGTTAAAGCTGCTGTGTGGAAGAGTCTGCAACATCATTTGTTTAAAAAGTCACTGGAGAAATCCCATAAAATACCCGATTACTAAGACTTTTTCTGCCAACTCCAGAATTAGAATAGATAACACCTGCAGCTGAATTAGTGCAGGTGCTTTTCCAGCTCCCTGTGGCAAAGGAGGAATTGGGCTCTTTTCAGTGGCAGGACAAGGGAAAGGCTTCATGTTGCACTAGGGGAGGTTCAGGATGGATATTAGGGAAAATTTCTTCACTGAAAGGCTGGTCAAGCACTGGAAGAGAGTGTCCAGGGAAGGGGTGGAGTGTCCATCCATGGAAGTGTTCTAAAACTGAGTAGATTTGGGACTTTGCAACATGGTTTACTGGGCATGTAGCAATTGGTCGAAGGTAGGACTTGATGACCTTGGAGGTCTTTTCCAAATTTAATGATTCTGTGATTCCATAGCCACAACCATTTCTGAGTGTATAATAGGCCACACTGTGATAATATTTTTTATTAGACCATTTCTTTCCCTATAGAAAAAGCACACAAAGTTGTGGACCAACAGGATTGATTAAAAAAAGCAGGTGTGTCCTGTCTTGAGCGAAGCTCCAGCTCAGGAATTCCTGCTTCTGGAGTGCTCAGGTCAGTCTGAAATGGTTCATTTCAGCCTACCAGGATGGGAAAATCCACACAAATATGTTGCTTTTGGTGTGCTATTGTCCGAGTGGAAAGCACTCCCCAAACCTCACATCATCCGAACCATCTGCTCCACAAAACCGCAAACTCGCCTCGCAACTCAAATTCGACAATTTCATCCCAATTTATTGCCAAGATATTGCCTTTTCAGTGGCTGACCTCTGAAGCTGGATGTCAAGCACTCAATTATTTTCTCACATCAGAAAGTTCTCCCAAGAAGTGATTGAATTCTTCTGGAATGAATTTTTGCTGAGGCACACCAAACTCTCTTATGAGGCACCGCGGGTTGTGCAGCACTAACGCTGTTACAGGCTCCCTCCCTCAGCACTGCACCTGCTTGTAAAACGGGTTATCCTCCCAAACTGTGACCTTACCAACAGCCCAGGATTAAAACTTATCTCACTATTTCATTTTAATCTTTCCGGGAAGCTTTTAGACTGTTTTAATAAAACATTGTCTACCAATTTAATAGAGAACAACTCGGTGCGGAATGTTTTTTTATGAGGGGTTGTGGAGGTACTAAGGACGTGATTACAACCTCTGGTAAGAACTTGGGATTCGTTATAAAAAGTTACAGCTTTTACAGTAATTTCTGCCAAGCCTGGCTCGTATCATCACTGCTGTATCACAGCAGAGGCTGCAAAGAGTAACTAAAACACTGGGAAATAGAGATGCAGCCCCAAGCCCCCTGGACCTCATTTGCTGTCAGTGTCCATTGCACTCGCACATCTTGACACATCTTCCAGCTAATGAGCAAGAACAAAGTTTGCAGGCATCACTCATTAAAATGCAGAGCCCAGTTCTCATTTGCATGGAGCTCAAGGTACATTTTTGCCCGTAACAGTTCTTACGGTGCTCTCTCTCAGCTGATCACAGAAAATGAGGGAAAAGGAGGGAAAATGCACCTTCCACTAATTGAGCAAAGGGACGAGTTTAAAATGGGTAAAAGCAGCAATGCACTGGATTCCCGGATGCCCCTGCCTGAATGGAGGCAGGTCCTTTGGAGCACTGCCTTCTCTCTGCTCCTCTCTGCTGCTGGCTTTTTCCACTTCCCAAAGGAAAATTTATAATACCTTCAAATTATAACTCTATACCTGGTGGCACTTCCAGCCAGCCTGTAAAAAGCAATTAAAATAGAATATGCAGGAGGAGTATAAACCCTCTTGATTCAGATCTCAACTAAATCTCCAATTAGAAGTTACAAAAACACTTCCCCTGAAGGTGAGTTAGTCTGTAATTGTCTTATTGCAGTTGTCAGGGACTTCTCCCCTTTCTATCTAAATTCTTAGCAGGGTGGAGGGTTCGGGGCTTTCAAAACCTAATAGAGATCAGGCAAGCTGAGCAGTGTCACTGTCACTTTGTCACCAGGTTTGCTCGGTGTTTCACCCGAGCCTCAGCCAGATGCTCAGGGTGGGAGTTATGCCCTTCGCTGGATGTACCAACATCTTTCATGTGGCATGAAAAGCTCACCAAATATGGTACTCACTGTACCCAAATCTCATTATTTGGGAGCCAAACTCATTGCATCTGGGGCTGGTGACTCACAGGGAGCTTCCCTGCGTGTTGTTACTGCAATTCCAGCAATAATATCTCTTTTCTAGGAGGTGGTGTAGGAAGTAACTGACTTGTCCTCAAGTTTTCCTTTCCTTCTGATGCTCTTTCTTCAAGACAAAAACGTTCACTAATGATTGCTTTTAAGGGAGGATTCTTTTTTCTTCTTTTTACTAAATTAATTATACGCTATTAAGATGAATTCTTAAAAAAACCCTGAATTTTTATTTTGAGTTTTACACACTTTGTGTAACTTTCCACTACAAAATCAGTGTTGCATCTGAAAGAAACTACTTGGCTGCATTTCCTTTTTACACAAAACCAGGACTTTCTTGGGTCACATTTTAAGTCAGTTTACTGGAACCAGGCCATTTTACTTGATTCATTTATTAATTTTATTTCATTTCATTTTACTACTTGCTTATCTGCTGAAATACAGTCTATCATTTCTGGTCTTTACTGGCTTCATAATAATTATGTAACATATTACAAGCTAAATTTCTTCTTAAGCTTATGACTTGAGAGAATAATTAAACCACTGCTTTTTGTCTGAATGAGGCAAAAGTATATAGGATAAGAATCACATAATTTCCAGCTAAAGGAAGCAGTATGAGGATCTTAAGATCACTGAGAAAAAATAAGAAAATAAGGAGGAATAGAAGAAAATTACTTTATCATTAGAAAATAAACACTTCACATATTGATCTGGTTTTGCACTAATGCACAATTCATATTGCCAAAAATATCAGGTGCATTTCAGACTCGTATCTTTGCAACAGACACAGAGAACAATTACTCTTTGTACAAAACCAGCAAGGTGTGTAAACTAATTTACTGCCTCAATGCCTGTAATTAATGTTTCCTAACTCAGCTCAGGTCATACAGACCACAGTACACCTGTAATTCCCCCAGGTCACTGGTAGTACATCACTACAGAGCTGCTCAAAACCTTTCCCAGGCTGTGTTTGCTCTCTGGAAAGCGAAGATTACCAATCCTGCTGTTTCCCTGGAGGACTGCAACATCACCAACACCATAAACTCTGTAAAGACTGTGTAATTTGACGAAGAATTAAGCAAATTACAGGAGAAATTGGAGAAATGATGGTAGGAGGAAAATAGTGCATTATTTCAACTGCTGGAGGGTGGGGATAGATGGGATATTGGGAAGGAATTGTTCCCTGTGAGGGTGGGGAGGCCCTGGCACAGGGTGCCCAGAGAAGCTGTGGCTGCCCCTGGATCCCTGGCACTGCCCAAGGCCAGGTTGGAGCACCCTGGGCTGGTGGAAGGTGTCCCTGCCCATGGCAGGGGTGGCACTGGATGGGCTTTGGGGTCCTTCCCAACCCAAACCAGTCTGGATTCTGTGAGACCGGGCTGTCAGTGTCTGCCTGATACAGAACTGCTGGGAAGAACTGAGCAGGAATAGGCAGCCGTGCTCCTTCCAGTGAGGCCTGGCGTGGTGAGGAGCTGGGATTTGTCAGGGGGACATCACCCAAGCCTGGAAAGTCTTGCGTGTCATCAAACACCCCTTTGGGCCTGGAAGGAAACCTCTACCCAGTGGTCCTTTCTCTTTTCTCCCCCTGTTGTCCTGTTTTTTGCTAAGCCTTCTGTTGTAACCTTGGAATCAGAGAATTTTCACACACTTTCATGTAAACAATAGCCAATGTTTATTTAACTGTCTTTTCTGGTTTTCATTCCTTTTGTGACAAGAGAAAGTTTGATGAGCATCCTTTTTCTCCAGTGGGATTGAAGAGGAAGTGACATCCTCCAATCCCTTGTGGAATTGAGAAACCTATAAAGTACAAAAAATGTAAATAAAGCCCCTTCTTTTTTCCTCTTTCTGCTCAACCTAGCAGGTGTCAGAGTCTTGTTTCTTGTGTCCCCTACTGACACATCCCCCCATTCCTCCCACATCTCATTAGCCCTCCCACAGTCGGAGCTGTGAATGTCCCTGCTCAGTCTCTGCACTTTTCCTTTGAACACTGGCTGTGACAGACAGATGACCCTGCATTAACTCCAGTGTCATGTGCTCTCGTTGGAATGTAGTCTGCCGTAGGTTTTAAAATTCCTTCAGCGGATGCAGGAGCTCATTATCCATCTTCCTTTGCAGCTCGAGCACATGTGGCCAGGGTATTGCTCTATTAATCATGAGAACCCAAAAGCCTGTCTTGATTTAAGAACCTGAACTCTCCATTAAACTAATTTCTGTCTGTCAGTCATAACATTAATGATATGATTAACACGTGTTAAAGTAACATTAAAGGCTCTGATTTCCACTTGGAAATGAGAGGAAGTGTGTACAGAAGGGTTTTTTCTTGGCTTTTGTCTCGTGGAAGTTTTGCTGATTATTGTAAATATTTTGCTAGTGGCTATAAGGGAAGAAAAGACATTTCCAGCCCCAAAGTGATCAACAGAATCACACTGTGATAAGAAATGGGTGGTTTAATATTCAGGTGTCTAAGTGCAGTTAGAAAGACTGTTTTTAATATGACATGAATTCCAATGCTAACTTCTCTTTGAAAGTAAATTTTGACATTAAATAATAATGCAAAAAGATCTGTGCTCTTATTGTCATGTGGACAGCATAATATTCCCAGATGTTTCTATGGAAATCCTGGCTGAAGCCATATTCTACATTTATTGCATCTATTTACTGTATATATTAAATATATAAATCATATATTTGGTGCAGATATTGCATAAATGACAATGTTAAAAAAGCATTGAGAGAGGGAAATATGTCACACACTGTTGCATGGAATGTGGGGTTTTATTTTAGGCCTGGCTTTGATTTTCTAGACTTTTATACATTCTGGTATCCTTAACCCAATCTTTGCAGTAATTTAAACAATTTAAATCTTTTTGCTCAATCTGGAGGAAAATAAAAACGGAGAAAGTTTTTAGAAAGAGATGCAAACAGAATTTAAGCCATTGAAGCTGTACAAATACTGATGAAACAGCTGCTGGAATTAGGTCCCTAAATATCTTTAAGAATCCGATGGATTTCCCAAAGGCAAAGGAATAATTCACATTGAATCCAAACACAGAGCCTAAGCACATCACGGGTAGAACTGAGGTCCTTTGGAAGGCAAAGGTGAAATTACATTTCCGTGGAGCCAAGGTCACAAAGCTGATCTTTCCTTCAGGGCCAATCCTCAAAGAAGATTTTATTGTTCTGCTGCTTCAGTTGGTTAAAGTTTTTCTATAGTGATACATAGCCCAGTAACTTGCAGTAAGGCAATTCTGCTATTATTTTACCAATAACTGGAATTTTCACAGAATCATTTAGGTTGGAAAAGACCTCTGGAATCATCAGGCCCAACCATTAGCCCAGTGCTGCCAAGCCCCCACTAAGCTATTCCCTAAATAATGGCATTTTATGATGGTGCATTTGGCACAATGCAGTGATCACATCCCATAAATACCCGGTGAGAGCTTGGCTGCTGGGCAAGCAACATTTTAGGCAGAACAGCTGAATTTTGTTGGCTAAAATTCTCTTTGCCCATTCTCTCTATGGATGATTATAAATTCAGTGAAAAACTTTCTTTACCCCTCTCAGAGAATTACGGAATTACAGAATGGTTTGGATTGGAAGGGAAGTTAAAGATCACTTTGTTCCACCCCTGCTGTGGGCAGGGACACCTTCCACCAGCCCAGGGTGCTCCAAGCCCTGTCCAGCCTGGCCTTGGACACTTCCAGGGATCCAGGGGCAGCCACAGCTTCTCTGGGCACCCTGTGCCAGGGCCTCCCCACCCTCACAGGGAGGAATTCCTTCCCAATATCCCATCTATCCCTGCCCTCTGGCAGTGGGAAGCCATTCCCTATGTCCTGTTCCTCCAGCCCTTGTCCCAAGTCCCTCTCCAGCTCTCCTGGAGCCCCTTTAGGTCCTGGAAGGGGCTCTGAGCTCTCCCTGGAGCCTTCTCTTCTCCAGGTGAGCGCTCCCAGCTCTCCCAGCCTGGCTTTGGAGCAGAGGGGCTCCAGCCCTGGAAGCAGCTCCAGGGCCTCCTCTGGACACTCTCCAGCAGCTCCTTCCTGTGCTGGGCCCTCAGTGAAGCAGGTGGGGACCCAGGCAGAGCAGAGAGGGACAGTCCCCTCCCTGGGGCTGCTGCCCACACTTCTCACCCACCCGAGACCCCGAGTGCCTCTCCTCAGGGCTGCTCTCAGTTACATCCTCTCCCAGCCTGTGCTCCTCTCTGAGGTTGCTCCAAATCGTCTGCAGCACCAGCTTGAATTACATGTTGAAATCCATCAGGAATTTTTTGTTACAGTAGGATTTCTGGGATGGTGCCAGAAAAGGACAGAAAGTCAGCTCTTTGAACAGCAGTGTGATTCTGAGGGGTTATTCCATTTTTTTTATCCCTATGGGCACACAGATCTGGCAATTCCTTTCACTCTCAGGAGAGCCAATATCTTGGCAAATGTTGTGCCAGAGTTATCTTTGGGATGGACCTGAGCCTCCTCCCTAATTAGAAGACGTTCACCTCTGCTGGCTTTCTTTAGGTGCAGTTCAAAGTGCTGAGATCCCAAACTCCTGCTCTGCACTGCAAGTCAAGCCCCACCACTCGCTGTGTTTGCTTCAGAGGGGTTGTGCTCCCTTTTCTCCAGGCTGAAAGGGAAGTTCCTGTTATCTCTGGTGCTCAGACACTTCCCCTCACTGTTCAAATATTCCAGGCATAATTGCTTCTACACAGACTTGTACACAGCCTGCAAGAGAGGACTTCAAACACTGCTGAAGGCCTTGGAGTTTTCCTGGGAAGCATATCCTCATCTCTTTGTTTGCTTTTGGACCTTGAAACTCTAAATATTTTGCCTTCTACATCCCAAATGACTGCTTAAGCTGTGTTTGGTGTGGGGATATTCTCCAGCATTCTCCTTTTTCCCGTTGTGGAGGACAATGGCTGGGAGCACGGCTTTTGTAACAGGTCCTGGAATATTAAATTCTTTCAAACCCTCAAGCAGTTCCCTTTTGATATGAAAGAAAGGTGCATTTCAGAGCTGCTTTACTGGTTTGTTTCAGCAGGGATGCTCCTCTGGGTTCGATCTGAAGCCCAAGACTGAGCTGGGCTGTGCAATAAATAAACCATTCCAAAGGTTTTTCTTGGCATGTGCTGGCTGCACCCACAGATTCCTGTGGGCTGAGGTGGAAGGCACATTTCTAGCTCAGCACCCGAAAATCTTCCTATCCCAAAGCAGGGATGGTTTTAAATAGCAGGAACCTTAATTTCACTGGGCTTTTATTTTGAAATCTTTGCATTTCCTGTCCCTCACTTTGAGGAACTCAGTATTTTAAGTGGAAATCTTTGAGGGGAGACAACTAAAGGTGAACTTCATCTTTGGTTTTTTTGAGTCTCTTCTCACCCTGGTACTGGGTTTACAGATTCTCCCAGGGCTGGAGCCCCTCTGCTCCAAAGCCAGGCTGGGAGAGATGGGAGTGTTCCCCTGGACAAGAGAAGGCTCCAGGGAGAGCTCAGAGCCCCTTCCAGGGCCTAAAGGGGCTCCAGGAGAGCTGGAGAGGGACTGAGGACAAGGGATGGAGGGACAGGACAAGAGTGAATGGCTTCCCACTGCCAGAGGGCAGGGTTAGATGGGATATTGGGAAGGAATTGTTCCCTGGGAGGGTGGGGACGCCCTCGCACAGGGTGCCCAGAGAAGCTGTGGCTGCCCCTGGATCCCTGGAAAGGCCACTTTGAGCACTCTGGTCCAGCTGTAGCTGTCCCTGCTCATGGCAGGGATCTTGGACTGGACAGCCTTGGAAAGGTCCCTTCAGCTCAAACCATTCTGTGAATCTGTGATTTTCTTTTAACACACTTTTAAGGGTCAAAGCTGTGAATGGAACTTTGAAGGTGACACTGCTGAGCCCTTTTCTGGTGCACAGACACAGAAATTGTGTCTGAAGTGGGGAGATCCAGGTGGTTTCACCACATAGAGGCGACTGCAGTTCAGACTGGGAGTTCTAGTGGGAGGTGTCCCTGTCCATGGGATACGGATGAGCTTTCATGACCCTTCCAACTCAAACCACTTCATGATTCCATGAGCACTGGAATGCCTTCAGGTGCTTTATAATTTTATCATCATGCAAAGCCAGTGCTCACAGAACAGCAATTTGGAAATGGAATTCCTTTAGTCATAAGATATGAAATTAAGTGTTTACAACATAATGGTAAAGTCATCGAGCTTTTATCTGGAACAGAAATGTTTCTTATATTTTACTCTGTGTGTTGGGGGGAAGGTGTATTGCTATCAATTATTGCAATTTTAGTCTCATAATACTTATCTGATGGCTGTTATTTTACTGGATTTGGTTTAACTTGTGGTTTACCTGCTTTCACCTGCTTAAACTTCGGCTGAACTGTGATTTATTCAGGCTTCTTTTCTGAGATGTGCAGGGAACACTGCACTGTGCAAGGTGCAGTTCCAGGCTGGGGGATATTAATGGAGCTCTAAGGGTGCCTAAATGCCATTAAACTTCCAGGTTCTGTGTGAAGCTGCCCTGCTGATTAAGTTACCCCAGAGAAAGAATCCGTTTTCTTCCTGAAAGGCATTGCAAGCCTTGTGATCTTTGCAGAAGTCCTTACAAAGAGTTTTTCCTTGCAGCATATCTGAAGATTAAAACAATTGGCTTTTGCAGAAACAACGGGGAATGTCGCAATTCCTGCTTGAAAGCTTTTCTTCCCTTTCCCCAGTCCCGTAACTTGGAGGCAAACGGGGTGTTCAGCCTGGAAGATGCTGACAGAGGAGGGTGTGGGATGAGAGAAGGTGCTGCAGGGCTGGAAATGATTTACTGATGAGAAACCCTCTGAGCCTTTTTGGGACACCACAAATGCAAGCAGCAGATCCTGCCCGAAGGCCTTGGTCCTTTTCCTTCTAATTTGAATGAGGAAAGTAAAGTGATCAGCAGTTTGTCCTCAAAGGCTTTCAGTTTTAAAATAAAACAGTATTTTTTCTCTCTATTATTTTTTTTTTCTTTGCCAGTGAAGAAGAGAGGGAGGAAGATTGCCTTGCAGCCCATGGGAAGGACCCACAGAGGAGCGGGTCTTTTCCGAAGGATTTGTGGTCCATGGAGAGGAATCATGGCAGAGCAGGGGAAAAGTGTGAGGGAAGGAGCAGCAAAGAGGAGCTGTAGTGGTCACAGCCCCCATTCCCCATCCCCAGCACCCCTCAGGGGTGATGTGGAGCCTGGGGAGAAGGGGAGGGAAAGGTGTTGTTTTAATTTGGTTTTGTTTCTCATGATTTAAGTCTTTTCTGATGGGAAAGTGATTTGCTTTTCCCTGAGTCCGTTGTGCCCACGACAGCAGCTCCTAAGTGACCTCCTTGCCTTTGTCTCGTGGCCCTGAACAACCCCTGTGTGCCACCAAACGTGGATCTGCTCGAGGCTCAAACTTCTCACCTGTTCCCAAGATGATCCAAGGGATGGAGCAGCTCTGCTGGGAGGAAAGGCTGGGAGAGCTGGGATTGTTCAGCCTGGAGAAGTGAGGCTTCAGGGTGACATCACTGTGGCCTTGCAGGGCCTGAAGGGACCGACAGGAAACATGGAGAGAGACACTTTACAAGGGATGGAGGGAGACAGGACAATGGGGAATGGACTCAGATTAAAGGAGAGTGGGTTTAGATTGGATTTTGGGAAGCAATTTTTTACTCTGAGGGTGGGGAGGCCCTGGCACAGGGTGCTCAGAGAAGCTGTGGCTGCCCCTGGATCCCTCCAAGTGCCCAAGGCCAGGTTGGATGGGGCTTGGAGCCACCTGGGACAGTGGGAGGTGTCCCTGCCCATGGCAGGGGTGGCACTGGATGGGCTTTGAGGTCCCTTCCACCCCAAACCATTCCAGGATTCCATGATACCCCAGACTGTTCCCTGTAAATCAGACATTTCTGAGCCATGGAGTCACCCGGGCACCACATTCCATAATGAATAGAAAATGTTAAAAGACACAGGTGGGATAGGGGAGATAATGATGCTTTAAAAAAAGGTACAGGGGCTTCAATTTGTGAGCTTTTCACGGAATATAAATGCAGTGTGGAGGGAGAAAGCCTTATTCTCACTCAATGAATCTGGTCGAAAATAGAAAAAAAAATTCCTTTATATTAAAAATAATGAAAACATTCCAGCTTGAAAGCATGGAGAAAATGTAGAAATGTTCACTTGGATTCTCAGAGTCTAAAATGTTCTCTTTTCTCTTTTATTCCTCCAATCCTGAACAAAAACCCCTTCGCTGCTATCTTGGGAACTTTTCTGAAACGGGAGCTGCAGCTCTTCCCTCCTGTCAATCAGCCAGGATCAGGAAAAGCACCACAGCAACACAGGAGAGGTGAAAGAGATGGTGCTGCTCACCTGAAATGGGATTTTTTCTCTACACACACACGATTGCAACTCCTGGAAGCTTCTATCCCTATAAACCCAAACAAAGATTGCAGACCCAAATTCTACCTCCTCCATTAGTCCTGGTAAGATCGTACTCCTCAAATGAGGTTGCATTGCATTTTTCATGGTCTAGACATGATTTATGAGGAAATTACCATCGTCTGTCATCCAGAATGTTTCTAGAGGGCACAGTAATCATGGCTGTCAATTACTCTGCTGCTGCCTTTTGGAGATTTGTAGGATACATGTATTTTCTGATACTCTGAAGATGACAGCACAGTTGTGTCCTTTTTAGGACTAACTAGCCAACTATAAACAAGCATTAAATGTAGGGACAAACCCACTTCTGCTGAGAAAGTTTGTGGATTACAGCAGTTCATTTGTCACATCGTTGTTCTGGATAATATAACCACAGGAAAGAAGGCCGCTCAGGTAATTTTTCCCAAGATGCTTCACAAAAAAAGGCAAAATTTAAATCAAAACTGGGCGTGTTGTGTTCTGTCTGTAGTGAAAGATGTCCCTGCCCATGGAGGGGGCTGGATAAGAGGATGTTTAAGGTCCCTCCCAACCCAAACTATTCCATGATAACCATCTCTAATTTTTTGCATCCCGAGAAAGAATGTGATTTATTTTCTCACTCCAACAATTTCATCAAGAATTTCAAAGCCAATTGTTGCATCTTGGTGACAGGACCTCCCTGGCTCCTTTCAGAGCCCCCAGTGTGATTTCAAGCGCAGGAAAGACAAGCTCCCTGGTGCTCCTTTTGGATGCTCAGCCTTAGTGAGGAGGTGCCAGGCTCCACAGGAGCTGGAAGTGCTCAGCTGTTGTCCTGTTTTTTGCTAAAGCCTTCTGTTGTAACCTTGGAGTCAGAAAATTTTCACACACTTTCATGTAAATAATGGCCAATGTTTACTTAATTGTCTTTCCTGTTTTTCATTCCTTTTGTGATAAGAGGAAGTTTGATGAGCATCCTTTTTCTCCAGTGGGATTGAGGAGGAAGTGACATGTCCTCCAATCCCTTGTGGAATTTAGGAACCTATAAAGTATGAGAAATGTAAATAAAGCTTCTTCTTTTCCTCTTTCTGGTCAACCTAGCAGGTGTCAGAGTCTCCTTTCTTGCGTCCTCTAGCGACATCTCACCCTTTTTCCATTAAAAAAAAGAAAAAAAGGAGAAAGAAAAAGCTTTATTTACATTTCTCATACTTTATAGGTTTCTCAGTTCCACAAGGGATTGGAGGACATGTCACTTCCTCTTCAATCCCACTGGAGAAAAAGGATGCTCATCAAACTTTCCCTTATCACAAAAGGAATGAAAAACAAGACAATTAAGTAAACATTGGCTATTAGTTACATGAAAGTGTGTGAAAATTCTCTGACTCCAAGGTTACAACAGAAGGCTTTAGCAAAAAACAGGACAACACTCAGCCTCTCCGTGGAGAACTCCATCTCATTCCGAGAGGAGCCTTCAGTGCAATCCAGAGGCCGCCGGAGTTAATTGAACGCTCTGCTCCCTCCTGTTCCCAGTGGGAATTGAGGGAGGCCCCGGGACATCACAGGCGTGCGATGGCATTCAGCCACGGCCCTCTCATTAATTAGGAGAGCACCTGAACTGCTGTAACCCCGCCTAACACGGGCCGCTTGGCCTTTCTCACATTCGGATTGCCTCCCTAATGAAGGCATTTCCAGCCTTTTCCCTGCGGAATCCTCCGATCTGACACCGGGAGATAAATCCCGGAGCCTTTGCGAACATCCCCTGCGGTTCGAGGGGGAAAGCCCGAGCCTGGGTGTGCTCACCAGGGCTGTGCTTCTTTGTTGGCTGGTGTGCTGGCTTAGCCAAATTTAGAAATATATCCTCCGAGAGAGAAGGCGGGTTACAAGCCACCGCTCCCCCACCAGAGTCGGGAAAAATAAACTTTTTTTCCGCAAAGGAAAGTGAAAGAGATAAAACTATTTATTCAACAAACGCGCAGGGAAAGGATGATAATGCTAAACAATAAAGCCTCTC
>VYXC01008103.1:16374-51254 GCA_013397175.1 Platysteira castanea
GGGCTCAGTTTAAAGGCACAGAAGGGCAGAGGACTCATCTCTGGGCACAGAACTCATCTCTGGGCACAGGACTCATCTCCGGGCACAGAGCAATGATGGGGGATACAGCAGCACAAAGTCACCCCGCGACAGCTCGTTCTGATGGAGTGGAAGGGTTCGCTGGGAGCCGTGTCCCTGTGCCACCACTGGGGTGTAGGAGAGTGTTATCCTCGGGCGTTCCGCCTGCAGTGCCTGGTGCCAGCTCCGCCTCGGGGGCTCGGGATGCTCTCAGAGCAGCGCTGATTCCCATCAGAGCTCTGTGCTGATTGTCTTGTTGATTGAGAAGTTAATTAGGGAGAAACAGCTATCTCTGGCCTTTACATCCCTGGGTTTTTTTCCTGTTCTTCCCTTGTACACATTTGTGTCCAAACATACATATATATGGTGATTAAAAAAAATAAACCGCTTTTTAGGCAGTGATAGTTTCTGTCATGGTTTTTGTTCGATGTATTTTTCACCGTAAAAGTACTTACATAACAACCTCAACTTAAATGACTTCCAAAACAGGTGGATTATTTTTAATTCCTCCAGTCTGCTAAAATTAGACCTGTGCTGCAACACGAATCACTGCCTGAGAAGCTTTGTGGAATCAGAGAAATTGTTAAGGTTGGGAAGTATTTTTAAGATCACCAACTCCAACCACCAGCCCAGCACCAGCGCCGTGCTCAGCACTAACCCTTGTCCCCAGGTGCCACATCCATGTGATCTTTGTATATTCCAGGGATGGGGGCTCCACCACTGTCCTGGGCAGCTGTGCCAGGGCTGGACAGCCCTTTCAGTGATCAGATTTTTCCCAATATCCACCCTGAGCCTCCCCTGGCCCAGCCTGAGGCCGTTCCCTCTCCTCCTGTCCCTGTTCCCTGCGAGCAGAGCCCGACCCCCCCGCCTGCCCCCTCCTGTCAGGGACTTGTGCAGAGCCACCAGGGCCCCCCTGAGCCTCCTTTTCTCCAGGCTGAGCCCCTTCCCCAGCTCCCTCTGCTGCTCTTCACCTGACTTTTCCTCCATCATAGCATTATCACCCTGGAAAACAATTCCAGTTTCTTTTGGATTTGCTTCCCAGGTGATCAAGCACTCAAAAATAACCAAAACCCCTGAAACGAAACCTCAAAGCCTTTCCTGTCCTCACCCCTCTTCAAACATGTTGAAGAAGCTGCTGGGAAGGTTTCCTGTTGTTTGATTCAAGTGTGTTATTTTGCGGGTTAAAGGTTTCTCCACTCCTGGATAAAGATGACATTTTGCATGGGATACGTGTCCTAATCTCCATCATCCTTCAGAGGCAGCAGCTGCTTTGGTGTCTGCTCACCTTAACTTAAAATAGATGAGCAGAGCAGGTGAGTTCTTAAATCCCACTTAATTTAACGCTGCTTTTGGAAGCGTCAGCTTTAATTTAGGAGTAAAAAAGAGTAGAGAGACAATACCATGTTTTTTCCTAAAAAGCTGAAGTACAGATACAGTTGCTTTTCTGATTTTTTATTGACTTTTTCCCCCCTTCACCTCTAAACTTATTTATTTCCAGGACTTCCTGGACCCAAACAAGTGGCCTGAACTTGGAAATAATGGACAGTTTAGTGTGATCAAGACTTCAAAAGGCCTTGTTTCTTTAAAAATAAAAATAAAGCAGCTGACATATTAATTGTAGGGTTTTATTTAAGACACTGTGATGAGAAATCTTCCTAAGAAGCCTATGAAATTATGCTGATTTATCTTAGAATTGTTGATTTGGTAGAAATAACTGAAAGAAAATGCAGTCCAGGTTTTGTGCTTTTACACCTCAAAAATCATTTTTCCATATATAAAATTGTTGTTTCATTGAAAAAGCAGGTGAGGATAAACCCTGGGCAAAGCAAGGGACAGAATATTTCCCCAATCCATATTTTGTCCTTAACTGAAAAACCAAGATGATAAAATTAGTGAAGACAGCAGGAAGAGCCCAAAGTAGGGCATATGGGATGCAGACTGAAGTTACTGGGGATAAGGAGGAATTTAAGGAAGAAACAGGCAAAGGGAGGGTTTGGGGGCTCCTTTCACGTGGGGCTGTGATTGGAGCAGCATCTCTGAGGGCCAGGGAGAACCAAGTGATGCCCCTTTTATGGCACTGAATCCTTGTCCTTCCTGGTGGGGCTGGAACTCACAGTACTGGAATTACTGAGGGTGAGGTCACTTCTATTTAATAACTGAATTTTGGGTTAAGGTTCCAGCCTTCACTATCAAAAAGTGTTCCCAAGACCCACCTTCTGTATCCCTTTCTGCCTTTTAAGCCCCAGAGCACTCTGAATTCCTTTTCTTTTTTCTTTTTTTTCTTTTTTCTTTTCAGTTGCCTTTCACGTACTTGAGGACCTGTATAATTTTATTATTACATATCCCTTCAGTCTTATTTCTAGCCCAAAGAATTCTCATTCCTTCTTTTAGCTGTTGACAGGAATTTATATCCATAGCAGTGAAAAAAAGGGAGGACTTTCAAACTATCTCTTTGGAGCATAAATTTCAGTGCCTGCCAGAGATTAAAGTTTCTAATTCAGTCAGGGTTTTCGACACCTGCCTCTAAAAAGGTCCTCTCGCTTCTGGAGCCATCGATCCCACCTGTGACACTTGGCTGTGCATTGATTCATAGACTCCATTAAGAGGATTTTACAGGAATGTTTGCACGGCGCATGGGAGAGAAACCTCCAGATGAATGATTTATAAAGGGCTGCTGTAAAGAGATGGCAATGAAACCTCCAGCGTGGGCTTTTAAAAAAGGGCCTAATTATGATTTGTGCAATTGCTAATAAATAATGGTGTGAGCTGGAAGCCTAAATCTTGTGCTTCTTGGGCAATATCAGCCTTTGCATATTTATATTTCAGGCCACGGGTTTTCAGATTGTGGTTCTTAGACCCATCATAGTGGGGCACAGATATTATGTGTACATATTTTATATATATATTTATTGGAGTCACATCATATATATGCAGTGTAATATATTTTATCTGAGTATTGTTGATGAATGCTGATTTAATAACAGGAAAGCAAGTACAGGGATAGTGTAGCCTGTCTTTACCACTAGGAGTATCACACCAGGAATTCCAGAAATTTCTGATTGCTGCTCAATGCATAAAACCCACTGTTGTTTCTGTGCAATCAGATGTTGAAGGCCACAGAAGAAAATGCATTAATATTGGCCTCATCGATTTAATGATTGTTTATTTTGCTTCATGGTTTCTGAAGTTCATTTTGTTTCACATTTGAAATGGTTGTGGAACCTTGCAGCTCGTGCTTCCCCCAAGTTTATGTCATTCCTTCCACATTTGTGATCCTTTTGGTTTAAAACTGTGTCAGACAGGCTGATCCAGGAGTGTGGGGTGGCTCCTTCTGCTTGCCCCCTAAATTCCTGTGTGATGGTACAAGAAGTGGTGTGTCGTGATGAACCCAGGCACTGCTGTGCTGGGGGCCTGGGCTCCCCAAAATCACGCAGCACCTCCAGCTTTATCCCAGGCTGTTTGCTCCAGAGGTGACTGGGAGCTCCCAGGCAGGGATTGAGTGAATCAGCAAAATGGTTTTTGACAGCTTTCAAGTGGGCCCAAGAATGAGTTGCTGTGTCTGACAATGAGTGGCATCCAGAAGATGCTTTTATTATTTCAGCATCCGAAAGTGCTCCATATATACAAATGTATATATAAATCTGCTATTCTTAATACGATTCATTGATAATAAATGCAGAATTTCTCTTAACAACTAAGCATTGCTGTGTGAAAACAGGGAGTAGACATGATGGGTAGCTGGGCTTCCTTCCCCGGGGAGCACCGAGCAGAAAACTGAAAATGAGTTCCTCACCTCATCCCTGGCAGCACTGGAAAAGGTGTGGTGAGAATGGGGTGAGGGCCCTTTCACAGAGAAAGGCTCTCTGGCACACTGCTAACTGGTTTCCCTGTCCCCCTGTCCCCTCCATAAATCACCTTTGGCAATCGTGACCTCAGCACTCGAGTGGTGATTGGATTCCTGCAGCCCCCAAACGACCTCAGAGCCCCTGGATTTCAGCTTTTGGGTGGGCACCGTGGAAGTCTCTGCACTACAGTATATCCTAAGCCTTTGGAGACCATGTTCCATGGCTGGGAGGAGGGAGTAGGTAACACTGGTTTGTGGTGAGCTCTGTCTGGGTCACTGGAAGCACCACTTTTAACCAAACAGCACCACCCTGTGAAAGAAATGGAGTCCAAAATTCTGCTTGGAGCAGTGCTACCTGTGGATACAAAAATGCTGCTCGCAAGAACTTTTCTTGCTTCTTTCTAATCCCGTGAGAGACTTTTCTCTCTCACAGAAGCTATCAGTAGGGTTTTGTAAGCTATGAACACCCTTAACCTTGCTAACACTTGTTTATAGTACAGCAGAAAAATATTTTGACAATGGATGTTGTAGGACTTCAGCCAATCACCCTAAGGGGGTGCTGATCCTCTGACCAATTACACCGTGAAGCAAAAAGTCTATAAAAAGAGTTGTGAAAAGATAAAATAATTCATTGCTGCTGAAATCCTGCCTGCTGCATCTCTCTTCTCCTCCCTACTAACACAGGACATAGCAACACTGTCCTAGGTTACAATGTAAGATGTAACCAAAAGTATGTGTTCTGTCACCAGCTGTTAAAACCAGGTGGGGCAGTGTTCTTTGTCTCTTCCATGACTCATCCCTGATAACTCCCTCCGGGGAGTCTCTCTCCTGCTAATGGGCCATCCAACCTCACTGCCTGACTCAGAAAATTACCTCATCCCACTGTGAGATGCTCTGCCCAGGGGGAGGAACCAAGCATTCCTTCCTGGATAGAATCTGAGGTTTGGAACCCCACACTCAGCCCTCACCTCCTGGATTCCCAGAGGACAAGAGCTACACAAGCACCACTGGACCTTCAGAGGAAGACCAGACCCTTCTACAGGATCAGCACTTCAACAGAACCACATCCATCCCTTCAACAGAACCGCTCCATCTGGACTGCTACCAGCACCCTGACTGACAGGATGTATCCTGACCCTGTCTGTGTTCTTGTACTACTGCATTTATTTTAATTTTCCTATTAAATTATAATTCCGGCTTGTAATCTCCCACTGGTTTGTTTCCAAACTCGTTCAAGCGCCAAACTCAAGGGTTTATTTTTAAATTTAATTTTCCTCCCGGCAGCCCCCTCTTGTACTCAGTGTGACAAGGGGAAAAGCCAAGGGAGGTTGCATGTGGGTGGGATAAGACTGTACTTTGTAGGGCCTGGCAGCTGACCCTCTCACTTGGAAGACTGTCCTAGAAAGTCCAAATAGAAGCAAATTTGGGCCCCTGAGCTCAACCAGTGTTTCCTTGTGTGAACTGCAGCACTTCCAGCGCCTCACATGGAGCTCATCTGCTCCTCCACTGCATCCTGGAAAGCACAAGTCCTGGGTTTATGGAAGAGTGGTGGAACTATCTTCCCAATTTTCACTCCTTTTGGAAGTCATTTCATTGCAAGGAGGACAACACTGACAAGGACAACAGACCCCAGTTTCTGGGGGCTGCTCTGAGGCTGCTGTTGTGTCTTACCCATGTCTGCATTGTGCTGACAGAGCTGGACCCATGGCAACACCACATCCTTGCTGGCCAGCTCTGCCAGGAGCTGATGGATGCATTTTCCCACAGCAAAAATGTCAATAGGGTGTTCAATCAGACCTCTGTGTTCTCTTTCTTATAGAAAGAAAGACTTCTAATACTTTACCAGCTCTGAGGCTGAAATGATTAGCCTGCAATAAACTTAGAGAACCCTCTAGACAGAAAGAGCTATTCAGGGCCATGGAAATAGAGAAGCATATCTGAACTAGCTCAATATTTTGGAATGTCATGATGTATTTGGAGAAATTTTTAATTCAGTCGAAGATAGTTCTTTTCAAACTCCTGGGCAGGAATGAGTCTCCAGAGGCCAGAGCTGCATTTATTACAGGCTCTTTAAGGGCCTTGTCTGATTCCAGGCTCCAGCAAAAAAAGTGCAAAATATTGATGAGTAGGCAGTGCAATTCCCTCTCCAGAGCCTTGTGGTCAAATTAATGGAATCAATGCACCACAAACCAGCATTCCCTTTGTCATATTTATGTCACTTCTGTAGCATTTACCTATAAGACAAAACGCAACCATTAGAATGTGGCTGTACTACATGGGCACATCTACAAAATGGAAGAGGGTTTTAAATCACCTTCCCCTTATTGGCTTCATATTTCCTATTTGGAAAGCCTGTGGCCAGAGCAGATAAGGAATATAAAGGGCAGGAGCAATAGGGAAGGGTCTGTGCTGGCCTGGTGAGAGCTCAGCCTCGCATTGTGGCACTCACAGAATCCCAGTTTGGCTTGGGAGAGACCTTAAAGCCCATCCAGCCACCCCCTGCCATGGGCTAGACCAGGTTTCCACTATCCCAGGGTGCTCCAAGCACCATCCAACCTGGCCTTGGGCACTTCCAGGGATGGGACAGCCACAGCTTCTCTCTGCCGGGGCTTCCCCACCCTCACAGGGAACAATTCATTCCCTAAATCCCAGTTAACCCTGCCCTCTATCAGTGGGAAGCCTCTTGCCCTGTCACTCCAGGCCCTTGTCCAGAGTCCCTCTCCAGCTCTCTTGGAGCCCTTTTAGGCACTGGAAGATCCTCTAAGGTCTCCCCAGAACTGTCTCTTCTCTGGGCTGAAATGCAGGGAGCGAGGATGCGAAAAGATCTAAAAAGCTTCTTTGGTTTAAAATATTTGCTGTCATCTGCCAAGTGTCAAACCCCCATGTTGGTATCAGTGTGATAAAGATATCTCCTGCCTGTCCTCCTTCCTGCCATGCCTCGTTGTCAGGATGGAGGAGGAACAGAAATAACTTTTTTGGATTAGCAACAAGTCGTTAAATTTAATCCAAGCCCATAAAAAAAGCTCTCTGAGGTCCTGTGCATGCAGGGACCCAGCACAGCAAGCCTGAGCAATGCCTGTCTGCTAAACAAAGGTGATTAATGCAAAGAGCTGCCTGATGTGCTAATTAGAAGATGATCACAGTGGTTTCATACAGGGCTGGATCCATTCCCGTGCTCCGAATTGATGGGTGAGCACTTTAATCTACTGAAACCACAGCACAGATTGAAATCCTCCCAAACTCCATCATTAATATCACTCCTCGTGAATCCTCTCCTTTGATAGACTCAGCTCCCAGTGATTTACCCAGAAGAAAAAGTGTTTTGACATTAGATTCTGGAAAACTTAAGGCTTGGGGTAGAGTTTGACAAGTGAAAAGCAATTGGAGTGGGATTCATTCATCTTGCACTGAACGGTGGATGGCTCATGGCTGGGTGGAATTAAAAATAAAGGGAAGAAATTAACTTGCTATATGGGTTATTATCATCTATAGTGTGCTTTCCTAGATTGCTTTAATCTTCACCTTAAACAAACTGGAAACTTTTCATGTTCTGCAGTAACATGGGAAAAATTCAGCCCAGGGAAAAATTCTGATTACAAATTGTTCCTTCTCTAGCTGCTATGGGTTTTAGGGGTGGTTTGTGGTTTTGTGGTTCTTGCTGGGGATTTTCTTGTTCATTTGAAGTCCTTTTGGTTTTGATTTTTCAGTTGTTTGTTTCTTTTTCTGTATGTATTACCAAGAGAGAGTCCCACTTCTGATACCAGGCCAGAGGAGGCACCAGAATGATCAGAGGGATGGAGGAGCTCTGCTGGGAGGAAAGGCTGAGAGAGGTGGGATTTTTCAGCCTGGACAAGAAAAGCTCTGGGGTTACCTCACTGTGGCCTTGCAGGGCCTGAAGGAGCTGACAGGAAACATGGAGAGAGATGGTTTGCAAGGGATGGAGGGACAGGACACAGGGAATGGCTCCCCACTGTCAGAGGGCAGGGATAGGTGAGATATTACACAAGGAATTGTTCCCTGTGAGGGTGAGGAGGCCGTGGCACAGGGTGCCCAGAGAAGCTGTGGCTGCCCCTGGATCCCTGGCAGTGCCCAAGGCCAGGCTGGACAGGGCTTGGAGCACCCTGGGCTGGTGGGAGGTGTCCCTGCCCATGGCAGGGGGTGGAACAAAGTGATCTTTAAGGCCTCTTCCCACCAAAACATCTCCATGATTCTATGAAAATGAAAATTATGTAGAAGAAGAAAACTGCCTGCAGAAACTCAGATTAGCTGGGGTACTGATGTGCTTTCCCCCCCTGAGTCACAAGAAATCAGCAGCCCAAAGGAAGCCACGAACAATTCAGCAATTCAACATTTCACTGATGTTGGTCACAGGTGTAGGAAAATCGAGCTTCAGTTCCAAGGACGGACAAACTCTTGTCAGTTTGTTTGTTGGTGTGTTGATGCTGTTTAATTTGAGTATTCAAGCAAGGCGTATTTGGCTTTGTGAACAACTATTACTGCTGTGCACTCTGCGTTTCATCAGAGAAACCTCAGCCTCAAAATGATGTCCCCAAAGCTTTCTCATCAGCATCATCAAGATTTATCATCAGCTGGAAAAGAAATAGGGATTGGTGGGCAACATTCCTGCCAAGAATGGTTCGAAGCAACAAAATTCTCTGCTAGGGCAAGTTCTGTGTTCATTTCATCACCTTTTTTCTCTGAGTGAGCCCAGCTTGGTCAAGCTCAGTTTATTCTGTTGTTCTTCCACTCGGTTTTCCCCCTGCAAGGACTCTTTTCAGGGCTCTGTGGTGCACAAAGCAGGACTGTGCCAAAGGGCTAAAGGGGGCAGAGAGGCTGACCAATAATCGTTAATCTGGTGACGAGTTTCTCAGGCATGACAGAAAATAACTGGCAGTAGCTGTGCTCTCTGATTTATTTTCTATGCTAATGAGATCAAAGTGCTGCTTGGTGCAGCCCTCGGAGCTGAATTAATGGGGAAAATCTTCACGGCTAAGATTGCGTGGGGCTGTGGCAATTAAAAACATATTGTTTAGCTGGAGTAAAGTCACTAATTAAAGTAAGAGCAAGGAGATGACTAAGGCTCATTTTTAAGAGTTCATTCAGAAAAACAGGGAAATTTTTGATCTTTACTTGCAGTCACTCTACAGCCAAGGTCTCAAAGCTCCTAAGAAACCCAGCTCGGAACAATAACAGTAACAGTAGTCAAACCAGTAATGTTGAAGGAATTCATAGGATATTTTTTAAAATAACCCCCCAAAACCAAAACCAGGATTCTAAACCACCCAGAAAGCCTGAGGGTTAATGGGATTAGAGATGGGAGCAATGGGATTAGTGGCTCTGCCTCGGGAACAGTGTCGCTCTCTCCATCAGCAGAGACTGGGAAATAGGGAATCAGATGCTGAGTATTCCCAGGGACCAATTCCCAGCCAAACTCCGCTGGAATTGCAGTCACTGGGAATTCCCACACAGTGAGGGAGCCAAAATGAACCAGAGCTTTATAATCCTAAAGTGAGGTATTGGAAAAAACATCTCCTTATCAGACAGGTGGCTTTTGGGCAGGATCTTAATGGTGGTGGTGGTGGCAGACAAAGGGGTTTTCTCTTCTCAGGCTTCAGCTGGATTTTGCTTTCATTCCAGACTCCACCTGATTCCTTTGTGGTCAGCAGCTGTGGCTCAGGAACCCGTCCCAGGAGGCTGCACGTGGCCTCCACAAGGAGCAGCACCTGCAAGAAGTGTGGGAACCAGAGGAGGTGTGGAACTGCTGCCCTGAGCCCGAGGTGCTTCTGCTGCAGGGATGTCTTGGGTCAGGGTAAAATATGGATACAGAGAGGAAAACTGCTGTGATCTGGCAGAAATGAAGGGCACGAACTCAAAAGCCATAACAAAGTGCAATTTAATCAAGGGTCTGCATCACTTATGGGTGTAAAAAACAATATCTAATCAAGAAAACTTTAAGGATTTATCACTGAGTCTATAAAAATTTGAAGATTTACTAAGGAATAAGGAGTTGACCTTCACTTCTGAAAAAAAATATTCTTTATATGTAAATATATATATATGTACATATATTTTATATATTTTTCCTATAGGTTTCAGTCTCCAGCATCTTTTATTCCACCACTATAATGATAATAAAAAAAATAGATTTTTTAATCCCACCACCATATTGTGGTGAAATACTTCATTTTATTGCACCTTACTACAATAGATGAAGAAATCTGTGTTTCTGCACCCCTACCCCCTGCAGCAGGATTTTCAATCAGATTTTACTAAAGTGATACTTCACATCAGGAAAACTGAAGCCCCTCAGTCCATCCAGATCACAGATTTCTGAACATGTATCATCTTCCTGAAGCTGACTGGAAAACATGGAAGCTGTAGTAATGTCTTCATTACTAGTGGGAATGTTCCTGGTCATTAATTAATTTTATTATTGATTATAAATAATTATAAATACCCATTAATTTCTATGTTGATTTGCTATGGATTTGGGTTTCCTCCTTCTTGAACTTGGTTTTAGCACCAGAAGATGGTTGGTAGGAAATTCAGAATAAATTTTGAGTGCAGAGGGAATTCATTTGGGTCCAGTGGTGGTGGAGCAGTTCACAGTGGCCTTACAGAGTCCCTGAATCCCAGGCTGGTTTGGCCTGGAAGGGACCTTGGGGATCATGCATTGCACCCTGCCGTGGGCAGGGGATCCTTGGATCAGCCCTGGAGCACAAAAGGACTGCACACGAAGGTTTTCCAGCCCAGGAGTCCCAGCTGGGTTATTTCAGTGTTACACACCAGGGATGCCAGGATGTCCCCTGGAAGCCAGGCAGGATTGGCAGGTGGTGTCAAAGAGTGGTTAGCAACCACTGGCCTCTGTTTTGGGAATTTGGCTCAACATCAGCCTAAAAGGGCTGGGATCTTCCCCTTTCTGTCTCTCTGTTTGGGTGTGAAATGTGTCATTTGTCAGTGACTGCCTGTGCCCAGTCAGTTTTCGGGGACTGACTGATGAACAAGTCCCAAGTTTGGGAGGGATAAGGAGGAAGATACATTGTACAGAAATTACAGGGAATTGTGGATGCATTTGATGTTTTAGCAAGGCAGGAAGGTGATTATTTGATGCTGTTGCTAATTTGGTTTGTTCATTGACTTGTTCGTTTGTAACTCCAGCAGCTGATGCTTGGGGTATGGCTGGTGCTACTTTTGAGTCTCATTAACAAACTGCAATTAAAAGCTTACCTGCTTTAACTCCTTCTTTCCCAGCTGGCATTCCCTGACCTCGAGGAGCGCCCAGAGTGACTAAAAGCAGCTTTACAGTCCATTGTTTGCTAAGTGACACCTCCGGTAACTTGGGCCTGCATTGGAACTCAGCTGCTCCTCTGCGTTCTTTTCCTCCTCCTTCTGTTTTTTTGAAGGGGTATCAGAATTTTGGTGCCCCATGGTGACAGCAGCAATGGATTGGCCAGGGTGGAAGCTGATCAGCTCCTCAGAAAAAAATTTAAAAAACAAAATCTATACTTGTCAGAGTGGCAGAAGGAAAGATTTTTTGCAAGCTTTTTGACATCCTGCTTATCCTCATGGTTTCTAATCCCGCTGAAACCAAGCGGAGTCACACACTTAGGAAAGGTTTAAAGCACAAGAGTGCTTTTCATCCCCTGGATTTGTTCAAACAAAGCTGTGCTTCCCTTGAACAGCTTGTTCCCTTCCCTGGATTTCCTCCCTCGTGTTTTCTGAGAGGCCCGGGAAGGAGAAGCAGCGTTTGGTGTGATCCTTTCCCTCTGCTTCCTGCCTCTTGTTCCTTGCTGGACTTTCTGCCAGCGGGGCTCAAAGGCTTCACTCCTGCTTGAAACACGGAGCCTGCGGGACTCCTGACACGGCTCCATGACCTGGGCTGACTTAACAAGGGTCGTTATCATTCCACGGCCGTGGATAATTGCAGCTCCAGCCCAGGCACGAAGCCCTGTAGTTTGTAGCCCATCCAAGGAATGTGTTCTGCCCTCCTTGCCTGACGATGTGAAGTGAGCAATTCCTTCCTCGCTGACTCCTGCAAGGAGTGAAAGAAGGAAAAAATAATTAGCTGCATGAAATATGAAGTGTCTTCCCTTTTCTGAGCATTGCAAGCATTTCTGAGTGTTCCTCCTTTATAAGATGCCTTTCCAAAAGCTTTTAATGAAGGCAGGATGAAAGCCAGTGGAGTAGTAGCTGAATGCTGCTTTTTTTTCTGGTTTAAAATAGACATTCATTTTCTTTTTGCCTCTCACTCATGTCCATACATCATTTTGCCTCGCTCCTCCAAAAACGCACAGCTCTGGAAAGCGCTCTCATTACTTTTACCTTCCCATCACACAATTCCAAGATCCATTGAATCAAAGATGCCACATAAAAAGGCAAATTAAAATTGAACTGCAGTGAAGCTCCTAAGAGAATTCCGTGCACTTCAAAGAGTTTACAACTAAATGCATGATGGCGTGGGGATGGACAGTTAAGCACAGGGATTCAGTACCAATGTGCTGGCTTGTGTTAAGTGGTGAATATGTGCTTGTGTGCATTTCGTTTGGGACCTTTCCTTGCAAATCATAGTGCTGGGTCATGTATGTTCAAACGTGTGGAAAATCTGCTTTCCTGCAAGGGGGAATGGAGGAATTGTTTCTTGACATCCACACTAAGGGATCGTTTGGCAACAACTCCCCAAACAACCACGGCTTTTATGTATCTTTATGTTTTCAGATCTCTTTTGGAAGAATTTCATACCTGGAGATTGATTATTTGCTGCTGTTCAAAGGAAGTGGGGTGGGTGAGGTGGCACTGAGGTGGGGGTTGGTCTCTTCTCTCCGGCAACAAGTGGCAAGATGAAAGGAAACGGCCCCAAGCTGTGCCAGGGGAGGTTTAGGTTGGATATTTGGGAAAATTTCTTCATGGGAAGGGTGGTCAGGCAGTCAAACAGGCTGTCTGGGTCAATGGTGGAGTCACCAGCCCTGGGAATGTTCAAAAAGAGTAAGAATTTAGGCAAAAAACTGCTCGGACATCCATCAGCATAAAATTTTATTATTATTGCTCTTATTAATAAGAATAACGATGTTTTAAAAGAGGTGGATGTTATCGTTTCGGTCATTCAAACGCAGTCTTTGTCTGAGCAGTGGAAATTAATACAGCTGGAGTTTGCCCAAAAATAATAATCTGACAACTCCTGGATTTAGTGATTCTTTTGGAACAAATCCTCATTCCTAAAGTCAGAACAGAAGGTGGTTTTGTGAGTTAGCCAGGCTATAATCTCTATCCCAGCGGGATGTGCAGTTCAGAAAGGCCAGGTGGGGAACACTGCTGCCTTTCCAGAGGCTCCCACTGAGGATAACAGCAGTAATTATCCTCGGGATATCTATGCCCATCTCAAGCGCACCAATTAGTGACACTGGAGCCTGAAAGGAGGTGAAATTCCTTCCTGGCAAGTTGTCCTGTTGCCAGACAGTAGGAAACTGTTTGTGTTTCCAGTTACAGATTTCCTTGGGTAATTAAGATCCTTATCCATGTCTGAAGCCCTCACCCGCAGCTACTTTGGTGTGCTTGGCAAAGGGAAAATGCAGCTTCTACTTTCTAAATGTCTCTGATACGAGATTTGGGGCACTGAGCACGTGTTTGGAGACTGAACTCAGGAGGGAATCGGGACAGTCCTTTGTGGAGGTGTCTCTGAAGGGGTCTCCTCATTTTCCAGCTGTGACTGGAAATCAGACACAATGCTGAGCTTTTTAGCAGGGTATTAGGATAAAGTGTGTCACAGATGGGCTGGGTTCAAGGGACCTGGAAGGTCAATCCATCCCATCCCTGCCATGGGCAGGGACACCTTCCACCAGCCCAGGCTGCTCCAAGCCCTGTCCAACCCGGCCTTGGACACTTCCAGGGATCCAGGGGCAGCCACAGCTTCTCTGGGCACCCTGTGCCAGGGCCTCCCCGCCCTCCGACACCACATTCCAAACCATTCTATGATTCGGTGATTTTGGGGATCTGGGGAAATTCAGGAAAGAAAAAAAAGGAAATATTTATAGAAAGCATCAAAAATATCACAAGCCATTAAGTCAATGAGTCATTGAGCCATTAAGTCATTAAGCTAATTAATGTAATGATTTTTAAAGTGCTGCAGTGTGACACAGAGCCTTGGAAGAGGCGTGTCCTTCCTTTCAGAATATCAGCAAAAGATCATCCTGCAGGAGAAAGGAAGGAGTTCCTTGTGCCCTAAGGGGCTGTGTTGTAATTTGTAAAAATAAATGTACATTTCCTGATGGAAGGAAGGGAATGCAAAGCACCCCTAGTCCTGCCCAGCCTGACAAATCACAGCAGGGAAAGGGCAGGACAGGAACAAGGGATTTTTCACCTTCTCAGTTAAGAACCTTAAACACTTCTCTTTGCAGCCCTTATCTCCAAAACCCCACAACACGAGGCAGATTTAAAGCAAACAGTTTGGGTTTGTTTCTCTGATGGCAACGAGGAAAAATCTGGAGAACAGAACCAAAGAAACCCTTCCTGTCTTTGCATATGAGGTCTATTTCTTCCCCATCAGCTGCACGGGCAGTTGTGCAACAAATCCATGGAAAAATGAACAATGAGCTCTGGGAATGAGGTGCAACAAACTGGTAGGCGATGCACCAGGAAGAGATTGTTAAAATTTAACACCACAAAACAGTAACACACAAATTTCCAGGGGACAAATCCTTCTCTGCAGGGGCACCTCTGAAGTCGTCACAGGGAGCTCAGTTCCGGCTCCTTGTGTGCTCCAGGTGGGAATCAGCTCCCATTTGCTCTCTGCGAGATGCAGATTTCCCTGCAGCTCCCTCTGGCTTCTCTCTCAGGTGCAGATTTCCTGCCCTTCCCCGTGCCCTCACTCCGTCCACACCTTGCCCAGCAGAACGGGGGGTCAGGACAGGGAATTTCCTGCCCATCCAGGCTGGAATCCTGATCCAAGTAAACAAGAAAATTGCCTCTACACGGCTCACTAATGAGATAATTTGAATTCTAGTCTAATATTAAGCCTTTGAAACAGTGCAAGATGGAGCTAAATCGGGATATATTCTGGATTCTTTCTTATCCTTTAAGTTTTCTCTTGACATCTACCTACTTAATTTTTCTTTCCTTAAAAAATAGGGAAAAAAACCCAAACCTGAATGTGCCACAGTTTCTCCTATATCTTTCTTGTGCTTTGTATGGTGCCACAGTAGGAAGAAAGGTTCTTTCTTTCACATTAACAGCAGTTTCTCCCTGTTGCAAGTGGAATTTAAAAGATTAATGTTCTTTTTCTGTATTATGTTCTTGATGACAATGCTGAGAAAGCTGTTGGTTTTGTTTTGTTTTTTTGGGTTTTTTTAAAATCTGCTTCGCACTCCAAATATTCAATACATTCAGATTTTCATCCTAGGGCTTTATTTTGTATTTACTGCGAGGTAAACCCCACTGTGGGAAAGAGAAATGTGAATTGTAAGGCTAAAATGTGAATTATAACTCGTTATTGTGGAAACAGAGGTGTCCTGCATCTCTAGGAAAATGGGGAAGGAGGCAGTAAAGAAAAGGGGGGAAATAAAATTAAGCATTTTGATTTTTTCACCTTTTTATTTTTGGTATTCCTGTGTAACTTGTCAGCATTTCTTGTGGATTTAACATTCGTGCCTTGCCTCTGAGTGCCAAGGAAATTTTCTTTGGCTTGCTTGCCCTCCTTAAACATTTCCAGATTGGGAAAAGTTGCCTTTATGACAATACTTTGCTTTATGGCAACAAGATCATTACACTTTGATGTTGCTGCAGTAAAATTAGAGGCTGTGATGAAGTTAAGTGCAGAAAATGTTACCAAAGCCGCATAAAAAGGTGATAAAAAACTGTCTTTATTGACACTTTCCTGGAAACTTGAGGAGTGGGAGAAGCAATGGAAAATGTGTTTTCCTTTTGGCTTATATGATCTAATTTCTCAAAACTGGATCATATTTCTCACAGCACAACCCCCATGCTTTTTACAGCATTCCTTTTCCTGAGTCTCCCTCTAAACAAGTTAAAATCTGGAAAATCCTTGATTTCACTCCAGTCCAGGTAACAACAATCAGCTGGAATGTTACCTGGGAAGTTCTGAGTGCTCAGATCCCACTGTTTGAGAGTGACAAAAGGATGAATTTCATCCATCCTTCCCAAACTGCACTTACGGTATTTGCAATTAAAAATAAAAAGGGGAACTCATTTAAAAAGTTTTTTGTAAGCGGCATCTGGAAATCAGATCCCCCATAAAAAAACCCCAAACTAATTCCAAAATAAACTCCATTTTAGCAAACTAAGCTTATCATTGACATTTGTCATACTTATCTGAAAAGTAGATCCATTCAAGCAGCTCTAATTCCAGTTCTAAATCTTCTGGTGATGGATCTGCTGCATCTTTGGAATTCTGCTGCTCGAGCTGCCATATTTTGAGGACAAACTCTTGCACAACTGCCTGTTTTTACATCTGGCCCAGGCAGAGAAGAAGAAACACAACAGAAACAAGAGGAAAAGATTAAAATGGAACTCCCTGCTTGATCAGCTTGGTGGTTTTGGTCTGAAAAGCTGCAGATTCCCAAGGCAAGAAATAGCTACAATGTCCCTCAGACAGGGATACCTGGATTTATTCCTTATTTAGTTTGGGGTTTGGGGTCGATGTCATTATCAGTCCTTGAAGATTTAATTTATTCGTTTCACAGCAAATTTTTAAAGGAAATAATATGAATAGAAGGAGGAAGGGAATGATATTAACACTCTGAGCACTGGAACCTGCATGAGTGTATTCCTTTCATCTGACAGTTAGGGAATATTTCCATGGAGGATTTTAACCACATTTGATAAAAAATCATCATCAAATGAAGGTTTACATCCTCAGTATCATTCAGGAGAACATGAAGAAAAATGTTTAGAACTGAAATTTTGGGTTCTGTCTCCACATTTATTGATCCCTCCTACATTTCTCCCTTACGTGTCTCATATAATTCCATGAGATAATTCTGGGACCATTTCTGCTTAACTTCCAGCTGGGAGCAGGCACCGGAGCCTGCTGAGCTGACACTCCCAGCTCAATAATTAAAGTGATATCCATTAAAGATCGGCAGGCTCGGGACACCTTTCCCAGTCATGGCAGTCAATCATTCCTGAGGGCAGCTCAACCTTTCCTGCATTTACTTTTCTGTGGATTAACATCTGCCCATAAAAAAGGCATTGCTGTCAGAGCTCAGCTGAGACGCTTTCATATGGAGCTGGAGATGATTGAGAGCTCTGCACACCAAGGTAAAATGAAGTTTCCAGGAAAAATGATTTTCCCATTTTTTTAGCCCAAATCAGAATCTTTTTAAGTCCACGGGTGCTGATTCAGCAGTGATGCAATGGTGGGGGTGTGGCACCAGCCTTCTTGGAGTGCTCACAAATTTCCTTCCAGTTGCATCCAAGCAAACACTTTGAGACTTGAGAAATTAAATACTTTTTTACTGCTGCAAAAATGAGATTTAGTTTAGTTTGAGGAAGTTTCTAGAGCATTTTATATGAAGTTGTTTTGGAGAAAAAGCCTGGTTCTGAGCATGGGGGTTTTTTTTATCTCTTCATTCTCTGAAATCTTGGTGAAAAATGGGAATTAAAAACACTCTCTCTCCCAGAGAAGAGAAAGTAGAGAAAAAATTTGGGCAATTTCTGCAATGGCATTCTTGAATTTTTAAAACTTTTCTGCTCTTGCTGTAATGTTTTTGTTTGGCGGTGATACGGATTGGAACAGCCAAATCCACCCCTGCTTTTTCCCTCTCCTTGTCTCACACTCACCTGGCTTCTGGAGGAGGTCCCTCACAGGAGGGTGGGATCAGGTGGGGGTCAGGCCCTTCTCCCAGGGAACAAGGGACAGAACAATAGGAAACAGCCTCAAGTTATGCAGAAGAGTTTTAGATTGGGTATTAGGGACAATTTTTCGTGGAAATCCCCGGTATGGGCTGCCTGGGGCAGGGATGGAGTCAGCACACCTGGAAGTGTTCAAAAAACACGTGGATGTGGCACCTGGGGACATGGGTTAGTGGTCAGCCCAGTGGTGCTGGGGTGATGATATTAAAGGTCTTTTCCAAGGTTAATAATTCTAAGATTCTGTGGTTCCATACTTATTTCTCTGGGAATAAAAACACCACCATCCTCTCTTTCATAGTAATTACCTAGAGGCCTGATGGAGACTGGGATTATCTTTCCAAACTCAGGTCGGGCAGGTTCCTCTTCCTAAAAACGTCTCTGCTGAAAACAAAACAGTATCAATCTCTTACAGATGTTGCACTAAAAGATATTTCAAGAGAATGAAGAAAGCAAATTAGCATTGGCTAGGGATGAACCTCCTTTCTCTCACAGCCACTCGGTGCTCGTCAGCTTGGGGTCTTTTCATCCAATTGCTCTCAAAAAATGCCACGTGAAGTGAGGTGTCAGAGGCCTGTTCCAGCTGGGCTACGGGAAAGGTGGGTGTGAAAATGGATTTGAGACACAATTCCAAGCGAAATGAAATCTAAACCACCAAGAATATGTTTAGAGTGTGTGTTTGTGGTGGGGCATCCCCAGGCCGCTCTGCCCTCTGAGAAATGCTCGTTAGGCCTCGGCCTCGGAAACAGCCCCTGGGCTCAGCTCTTCCCAAAATTATCACAAACACTCGCTGCTCCCAGCCACCTCTGCTGTCTAACCAGCTCCTGTTTCCCTTAGGAACAGCCTTGGAAAACATTTCTCTTGCCTGAACAGGATAACATTCCTGTTCTCACACTTTCGGAGAAAGTGCTGACCCAAACTGTGGCCGGGATGAAACATTGTTATCACCAAAGCCCCTCTCTTGGGGCCCCATAAACTCTGGTCCAAAAAACCCTTGGAGCTGTCCTGGGCCGCAGGGGGCTGTGACCAGAACCTCCCTCTGAGGAGGACACCTCTCAGAGCCAGGAACTCTCGCGTTTGCTGTGCTCGGAGGATCCCGGACCAGCGACGAGCCCTGGGCCGATGCCCTCACTCCTCGAGGCCTGGCCCTTGGCCCGGCGGGAGATGCAAAGGCACCCGAAGGGAGCATTTCACTGACCTCTGGGGGAATTGTTCACAGGTGCCCTGCTTGCACCCACTCTTGGTGTCTGTGTGCGTGCACGTGCGCATGTGCCAGAGCAAATCTGGGAGAAACGCTGCTCTCTGGGATGTTTAAGTGCCTTGGGTAGCTAAGTAAGTCAGGCCTGTAAGGACAGTTAAGTTACAAATTTACTTAAATGCTGCTAAGTGTTGTTCTTTTCCTAAATTGTTAGGTTCAACATAAGGTATAAGCTTTTTAAAGTGTTGCTAAGTGTTGCTCTTTGCTACGTTGCTAACTATAACTTTGAAGTTATGAGTTAGGTTCAATGCTGTTAAGTGTTATTCCTCTGTTAAGTTGCTAAGATTAAGCGATAAATTAAGTTTCAGGTATAAGTTAAGTGAAGTATAAGTTAAGTTCTGTTCCTTTGTTAAATTGTTAGGTTTAAGGTATAGGTTAAGTTAAAGTACTGCTGAGTTTGAGTGCTGTAAAGCTTTTGGGCCATGTTCCTTTTGATCCTTGCCCTCACACTGTCTTTTGTCACACCCACACCCATGGATAGTTCTCAGTTCCTTTCTCTTTCGATTTCCTGGATTTTATTTACTTTTGTTGTTGCTTGTTTTTCCTTGTGCCTTACCTGTCCTATAGGTAGTAGGGTGAATCTTGCCGATGAACTTGTCGTACTTTCACTTAATATTAAATCTGGCTTTTGCTCACACCCTTGCCAGAGATTTTTTAAGCAATCTCAAACACTTGTTTGTAACAGTGCTGCACAACATCATCTTGTAGCCCCCAAATTTTCAAGGTGCTTGCTAAAGATCTTTTGTTGAAATACTTTCAGTCTCATCTGTTAATAAAGGAACTGTCTGTGTTGATGGTGGGAGGAATTCCTTCCTTCCCTTATCCCACCTATCCCTGCCCTCTGGCAGTGGGAAGCCATTCCCCCTTGTCCTGTCACTCCATCCCTTGCAAACCATCTCTCTCCATGTTTCCTGTCGGCTCCTTCAGGCACTGCAAGACCACACTGGGGTCACCCTGAAGTTTCTCTTCTCCAGGCTGAACAATCCCAGCTCTCCCAGCCTTTCCTCCCAGCAGAGCTGCTCAACCCCTCCAATCATCCTGGTGCCTCCTGTGGACTCTCCAAAGTGTATTTGTGGTAACTGCACTATTCTGGAGAACACCACATCCAATACTTTAATTAGACCACACTGGGGTCACCCTGAAGTTTCTCTTCTCCAGGCTGAACAATCCCAGCTCTCCCAGCCTTTCCTCCCAGCAGAGCTGCTCAACCCCTCCAATCATCCTGGTGCCTCCTGTGGACTCTCCAAAGTGTATTTGTGGTAACTGCACTATTCTGGAGAACACCACATCCAATACTTTAATTAGACCACATCAGTGTCATAATCTGGCTGTTTCTGGAGGTGCCAGAGGGAAATGAAGAGAGAAAAAGAGTAAAAAACTCAAGCAATAAATGTGCATGGACAGTGCTATGGTCAGGACAGGATTAGGTGAGAAGGCTGGAGAGAAGAACCATGGTTTAATTTGAAATGCATTTTCTCCTAGACTGGAAGATAATGAATCTTGTATGAATATTGCTGTTAAATAATATGCCTTTTGCTATTTCTCCATTGATGAAATAGAGAAACTGATCATTATGCTTTATAAAATCTCCTGCAATCTACTACTGCTATATAAATACACATATCTGTATGGAGATACGCACATCTTTAATGATTGTAAATGAGCACGGCAGTAGATTGACATTTTATGCATAATATGTTTTCAATTTACTTTCTTAAATGACTTAACTATGATGATGATCTGATGTGAAAGAGTCTAATGAACTGATGAGGGCCAGCATGACACCAAACCTATCAAAAATAATTACCAAACCCTTGTATATGTGATGAGTAACTCCAGAATAAAGTGACATTTCAGGAACACAGCCATGCCAGTTCAGGAATTTCCACTCCACAAATGTATTTCAAATTGAACTACGTATACACTGCATTTTTCAGTTTCTTCCCTGATAAAATGAATCCTCACACTTCTATTTCAGAAATCTACCTCTGTACCTTGAAGTGCTGGTTGCAATCCAGGACGTTAATTTAGAAGAAGATGTAAAATAAGCTCTTTTTTTTTTTTTTTCCCCATCTCAGCATGTTTTTTAAAAGCTGCTTTTAATCGGGGCGTGGAGTGTTCTTATTTCTTCCTCAGAAAAACCCATTCCAGCAGGTGCAAACTGCACTGCCTCATTCAGGTGTTGCTCCCATCCCTTTGAACAAACGTCAGAGCTTTCCCTTTCCCCAGAGCAGGACACTGGGGGCTCCCAGATGTTCTGTGTCACTGCAAGCCTCTGATAAGGCAGTTTCTACTTTATTCTGATATCACTCATTGGTATTTCCAATGCAATCAAGTTGTAAATCTTCACATTATAAATAACAGCTGGGGCACATGAATTCTGTACTGATTTCTCAGTCTAGGAAAAAAAACCCCAGCCTTCCCAACCTCCTGTTTGGTTCATCTGCAGCTTTGCTCCCCACTAGACTCTTTTCTGAGAGTGCTGGGTACACTTTGGATATCACGGTGACTACTTCTAACTACTGTTTATTTGCCTTTAACACTACCTAAAGAACTGTATTTAAACTTAATCTAAAATTCACCAATTTGCCTCATCACCCAAAATTCCTCTCACATTTTGGTGTGCTCTCTGCTACTGAACTGTGACAGTGGCAGAGCTGCTGCCCTGTCACCAGTTTTGTGTGGTCTGCTCTAGAAAAAAGTGTTCCTTAAACAACTGAATATTAACTTTCCTAAGTTTTAGGGGTTTTACATTTTTCCTGTCCTATATCCCTTGAGCTTATGAATTCGACCGGAGCCCAAGCCACCAACAATCTTGACCTGTCCAATATTAGTGAGCAATGGCTGTCTCTCCCCTGGGTAAGGATCTTATCTCGATGCCCTCCCAGGATGTCCTACACTGCCTGCAGCCTGTTGTGCCCCTTCCCCAGGATTCAGTGCTGTCGAGTCCTCCAGCAGGATCAAGGATCTCTAGAAATTTCCTCTAGGTGTAGGAAAATCTTTCAGGCTGCATCGAAGGAGTCATGGAAACAAATTCCCCATCCTCAAGAACTGTATGGAATTCCCTGCACAGTTGATGTGCTTTTCAGACTGGTGGCGTGAGGAATTTCAAACCAGGGGTGTTTGATATCTTAGAAGCAGCCCAGGGTTGAAAGAGCTTTCACTTCACAAGGGATTTGAGAATAGAAACAATAAGGCAAAAAGATTACAGCACTATTGCTATTGTTGTTGCTATTACTATTTTTGATACTATTACTTATTCAGCTCATTTCTAGAAACTGTCCATTGAAGATCCTCAGCTGTCAGATCACACTAGAGACATAAAATGGACATTGGCAGCTAATTAATGTGAGGGAATAAACAAATAACCCAATAATAATTATGTGAGCAACTTCTTGCAGAAGGCTTCCTTCTGCAGACATCTCAGCTAATTGGTCATTTCTGCTGCTTTAATTTCTTTGGTTATTATAAGGCTACATACGATAAGTGGCTCCTGGCTGTGCTCCTCATCCCCACAGCTGCTGGTAAGAACTAAGAATGAATGACTCCATTTGGAAAATGAGATGAAAATACGGAGGGAAGTGCTCCAGGGGCCCTGGCCACGGTGGTGTGTGAGGAGAGGAGGCTGTTCCTGTGGCTGTGTGTAATTTCCTTGGCTCTCACTTGTGTCCGTTTTCCACTGATCTTTAGAAATCCTCATGCACTCCCTTTCAGATTTGGGTTTAGCCTGCTTGCTTTTGCTTCTGCTCTCATTTCTGCTACGACCTGTGGCTGAAGGTTTCGTGGACATCTGCTAAAGGAGATTTTTGCAACTGTCTCTCTTGTGCCTCTTTTTACCGTCAAGGTGATTTTTTCCATTTGCTCTCAAATCTCAGCCACGTTCTTCAGCTCTTTATATGTGTGTGTATTCAGGTTCAAATTTACTTTTTGCTTTGCAGAACTCTGTTTCTTCACAATAAATGTCCTTAAGCCAGCCATTCCCTCACATTTTGGCTTTCTGTTGTATCCACCAAGCCTTGCCAGAGCACAGTGATATCTCCCCCATCCCTTTGTATCTCAATTAATTGCTGCACTTACCAGAGACTGTTACATACTTAACATTTGCCCCTCTGAATATTGTTTGAGAGAAAAGAACTTTATTTTGTATGGGATTTCTTTTCCTTGGACTGGATTGAAATTCAATCAGTTCTTTCCTTAGGTGTACCTGAAATGGGAGTATTTTAGAGCATCTTTACTTCTCCTTGATAGCAGGAGAGCACCCCAGTGATCACACCACCTTCCCCAGCATACGGAGCCTTATGGCAGCTTTGTTAATTAATCTCTGTGTTATTTCTGGCTCCTTTCTTAGGGCTCTGATAAATACGTGTGAAAGTCTCACCATCACAACACCCCAGCATTTCCACCAGCACTTTTCCTCAGAGACTGCCTTCCACAAGTATTTTAAGTCTCTTCCTTGACTTTGCCCTCAACGTGTGAGGATTCTGCATGGAATTGTGGTGGCTGCATTTCTTCCTCACTCAGGAGCTGTACTCACTGATGGGAGATTCAGGATTTAATTATTCCCAGTTCTTGCTCATTGCTTTGCTGAAGATCCATTTTTGACCTGTCTTACATGCAAACCACTTTGGCTGGAGGTTACCTGGGGGCTCTGCTTCCATTCCTGTGTCAAAGGTGTTTTGTTAAAATACTCTCTGATCTTGTTTCCAGGTTTTTGATGTTTTTGCAGCTCAAAGTGCCTGGGAATCATATATAATTTCCTATATTACATTGCTGCATTATTATACATGGCTTTCAGAAGCATGGAGTGGTTTTTTCTCAATAATGGTACATGATTCCCTATATACTGACTCAAGAAGAGAAACAACAACCAAGAAACATCAAAGTAAATTGTTGTCTGGCTGTGAGAGGAAATAAAAATCAGATTTACTTGCCTTGGAAACAGTTTTCTAAAAAAAAAAAAAATCAAAATAATCCTGTGGATTCAGACATCAGGTGAAGCCTAGAGAGGTTAACATCCATTTTTATATTAAATTACTGTTTTAAGGATGATCACTCTGGCCTATCATTGGGCCATATTTAGCCCCTTTAGGGCTCAGTTATTTAGACGAGGTGCAACACAGAAGTCCAAAGGATGGTTAGGAATTCACTCATCTCAGGAAATAACATCCACCAATTATTTCTAAACGAGATAAAATTCAGCTGATGCTCCTGAGAGGTCAGTATGGAAAGTGAAAAAGCTCTGCAAGTAACATATTTCCTAAAACAAAAGTGTTAAATATGATTGTATTTCTTTCAAGATGTTTTTGACCCAAATGTCTGTTGCTGTCCCTGTTTCAGAGGGATGAAAATGGAAGGCTTGAGGCAGTAACTGGATGGTTGAAGGTTTTTCATTGTGCTCAGGCAGGCAGTGGACAGAACATCTCATCAAACCCAGCTTTAACATCTCTGCAACAGAAACATTTCTTTTCTTTTCCCACAGTTCTCACATCAAGAAAATCCACCAACCTACTGAAAGATTAGAGCTCCAGAAATCCTTTTCTCTAACCCACAGTGTACTCAGACTTTTGTTGGGTGATACCAGCTCTGTCAGAGACATTCTTTGTCAGCTTTGGAGTGTTTTTGAAAAATACAGACTGTTCAGTTAATTATTAATTATTAATAATTACCACCAGAAGGTTTAATGCCCTGTTGAATTAATCAATATTCACCTTGAGCATCAGCATTCTTTTGTTTTTTCATCTTGTTTTTATGAGTGTTGTCCAGCAAGATTTACTAGGGGAACACATGCAAAGACACGTGCAAATTTCGGGGAGGTGCAGTTCTCAGAGGCTAAATAACGCTATTTAGGATTCCCAGTCTGCAAGGGGAGGAAGTGTGACGGGGAAAGAACCTGTCCCACATTCCTGACGGGGTGTGTGGGGAAGGGACGCACAGAACAATAACTGCTGGGGTTGCTGGAGGAAGCATCGGTGATGAAAAGCTTTGGAGAGGACAAAAGCAAGGCATGATAAGCCCAGCTGGGGTAAGTAGGACAGAGGCAAAAAGCAGAGACAGACAGGCCTGCTGGTTGGCTTCTTTTCTTTATTTAGAACTTTGGCCCATGCCCAAGCCTGCAAAAAATACCAGCTAATAGTGGAGATGAGCAAAAGGAGGGCAGGCAGATCCCAGGCACATCCCGAGCACAAACCCACCGGAGCTGTGCAGGATTTAAGAGGCCTGAAGCCAGAGCCTGCAACAAATCTCGGCCTTTGTTTAAATATTGAATCATTCCCCACAAGTCTGCACCCTATTTTAGGAATTTGTGCTTGTTTTAGATGGAAAAGGCTTCTTTCCTTCTAGTGGGCAAAGATGCAGCTAGATATAATATGTGTGGACTTGGGAATGTGTGTTTTAATTAATTTTATTTCATGTTTAAAGACCTTTCCTGGCCTGATAGAAATTACCTGACCCAATGGAAGCTACAGGACCAGATCCATGAATATAGTCATCCCAGGGATGTGCAAGGAGCTGTTGTAGTATGGAATTAGGTTATGACAAACATCTATTTTTTGCCCATATCTGCACACACATTTGAGCGTATTTTTATTGATATCCATATTTCTACTTATATATATATATATATGCATGTACCTTTGCATTACTTAAACACATTTTTCCTGCAGTGTTATATATCATTTATTTCCAAGCTGTGTGGCTGCAAGTAATAAGAAAAGAGATTCTGAAGCAATTTATCAGCCGTACTTCTGTAGGAGCTGACTTTCTCGAGCCCAGATAATGACTTTTGTTTTTCTAAAATTAGAAGCTAATTCTGCCATCCAAGGATTTCAACAACTACTTCTGTCTGGGGTGGATTTAAATGTATTCACTGAATGTTCTTCTGTGCACTCAATAAATTATGGAAAATTTTAGCCTTTTTTTCCTTAAAAAACAGCTACTTCTAATTCAGGAGAAGGCTGTGGTGAAACAACACAGGAGCAGTAAGGGTGATAATATAACTGGTTGTGGGCAGTGTGATAACACAGCTGGATCAGCACAGTGTCACATTATCAGCCCTGATATCAGGAATCAGGAAAACGGTGGAAACTTTAATTGTGAAGTCCATTATAAAGGGTAGGTTAATACAGGTCTGCTGCCCTCAGTGAAATATCAGCTTTGGAATACTCCACACAGAGCTGTTTCAGGGCAATCCAGCAGGACGTGACCAGAATTCCCTGGGCAACGGACAAAGCTGTGTGCAAAGGTGGCTTCTGCATGATTTTGGTTGTAGAATGTGCCTTTATATCAGATTTCCAGCTTTTCTGACTTGCCATGAGCAGCTGGTAGCATCCGAAGGGTGATGTGTTTGGATGCACCCACTAATCCTCTCTGGGAGACAGAGGCACTGCCTCACAGCTTGGCAACACTCCTGAAGCTGCTCTGAGAGATAGAAGCTCGGGTTTATCCTTTATCAGCACTTTAATCAGTGATCTCAGGGAAAATGTCATCACTGAGACAGTGGTCAAGCACTGGAAGGGGCTGCCTGGGGCAGTGGTGGAGACACCATCTCTGGAAGGGTTCAGGAAATGAGTGCATGTGGCACTTTGAGGTACAGTTCAGGTTTAGTTGAAGGTTGGACTGGATGATCCCAGATGTCTTTTCCAACGTTAACAATTCTGTGATTTTATGATTAATTTATTAGTTGGTGTTGGGTGTGAACTGAGTTGTTCCCTAGACTGGAAGAAAAGGCATCTTCTCTGTCTCCTACGGTGTGAACAGGCAAGGGAGGCAATGTCACTGTGGTGATAACACCAGAACTACCAAATTTGGGCGTGGATTCTGCAAAACAGGAGCCAACGGACAAATAATAATGAGGAGCAGGTGTGGATACAGAAATGCTGCTTGCAAGAACTTTTCTTGCTTCTTTCTAATCCCGTAAAAGACTTTTCTCTCTCACAGAAGCTATAAGTAGAGTTTTGTAAACTATGGACACCTGTAACCTTGCTAAGAATTGTTTACAGTATAGCAGAAAAATACTTTGACAACTGGATGTTGTAGGACTTCAGCCAATCACCCTAAGGGGTGGCTGATTCTCTGACCAATTATACCAAGAAGCACAAAGCCTGTAAGAGAGTTGTAAAATAATTAAATAAATCAACCTTGCTGTTTGAATCCTGCCTGTGGTCTCTCTCTCTTCTTCTCACTACTGTGGGACACAGCAACAAGCAGGATGTTTATTTGGGTGGCAGTTTAGGTGGAGAAATGCAGTGCTCAAGGCTGAAGCAGAACCAACCTGGGTTGAGAGCGGCTGGGAACCAGCAGCATCCGTGTCTATCAGGGTCGGGGAGGAGAAATTCCAGGGCCAGGAAGGAGGGATTTCAACCCCAAATCCCACTGGCCTTGGCAGCTTCCTTTCCATAAGCAGCAATTCATCAAAGTGAGGTTGCTGAATATAATAAAAAGTGACTCTGTGGTTAATGAGAGACTGAGATGGAGCTGCTGAAGATTTTGCTTCTCAAATATGTTGGCAATCAATAAGAAAACAGGAACCCATGCAGTTAATAAAGCAAAATGAGACAAAGTGTAAGGCAATAACTGAGTGAAGGACTGGGTGAGCAGAGAGAGAAGAGGGAGACAGATACAGTGTAAAATGAAGATGGTCAGTGCTGTTTGCTGGTGCCCAGGAGCAGCAGTTCAAGGAATACATAACAAGGCTCTCAATAAAAACCTCTGTGTCACACACTGCAAGCTCCTGGCAAACTGAAAGACAAATTCATGAAGATACAGCTGGAAGACAAATGGATGATGGTGCTGCAGAGCCTTGTTGGGGCACTTAATACATCCACAAAACACGGCAGTGCCACAGCAACAGCCACTTGTCACATCAAACAGCTCAGCAAAAAAAGGGACTTTTAAAAAAGCAATTTGTACCTACAGTGCATCATCACAACAGGCTTGTGAGAAAAAATCAGTCAGACAGAATACTAGTGGAGGTGTTCATGAAGCCTAATTTCATTCCTGCAACATCAGGTGTCCTCTTGTGTTCGAGGCAGGAGCTGGTGCCTCCTGGGAGATATTCCCTCCCCACATGGAACTGAATAAACCCTGCCGAGCACTGCTGCCCTACCCCTCCTCCCTCAGACCACAGTGACCATCCCCAAACTGCTGCCACCAACCAAACGCTGCCCCGGGCCTGGCACTGTGCTCTGGGACGTGGGCCAAAGTCACACCAGGAGTGTCACTTGACTGCTGTGGACAAGAGGCTGAGGCAGTGTTTGGAGGACACCCAGGAAGGTTAATTGTGGCTCCTATGAGGCAATTATCCTGTCCACAGTCCTTTTCATGCCGGCTGTGATTGTCACTGTCTCTCTGGGCTCTGACAGGAGACAGTGAGTGAGCCCTGGCATCTGTCCAGAGGTCAGGCTGGCCATTCCACACTTCAAGTTTCAGTGCAAATGAGGGATGAACCAGGACAGGACTCTGGCTTTGCCCTCCAGGCACAAGAGATGAGCGTGGAAGGTGCATCATTTCAGCATGCCATTTATCAAGTGTGGGCACAGCAGCTTTCTGGGAGAAAATCACGGAATCCCAGAATGGGTTGGAAAGGAGAGACCTTAAAGATCACCTAATTACAGCCTTCCACCAGCCCAGGGTGCTCCAAGCCCCATCCAGCCTGGCCTTGGACACTCCCAGGGATCCAGGGGCAGCCACAGCTTCTCTGGGCACCCTGTGCCAGGGCCTCCCCATCCTCACAGGGAACAATTCCTTCCCAATATCCCATCTATCCCTGCCCTCTGGCAGTGGGAAGCCATTCCCTGTGTCCTGTCCCTCCACCCCTTGTAAATAGTCTTTCTCCATGGTATGATCCTGTAGAGAATTGGGAAGTGAGGAAAGACTCAGCCACTGCTGCTAATTAACTGCAGCAGTTAATTTGGGCTCGTAGAAATGCTGAAGGAGACCTTCCAACAAGGCTGTTGGGGTTGTGAATCTGATGGGCGGAGGTCTCGAACTGGGAAATAGTGACTTGGGAAGAGCTTTCCCCTCTCCAGCTGAAGAACTGACTTGAACCATCTATGGAAGGCAATGAAAATAGCCTAAAGGCACATGTCAGGATGTTTAATTGACCTCACTAACTTACAGTGGCCTTTAGGGAGAGCTGAAGTAATGTAGCATCATGTTACTGACACCAGGGTGACATTGAAAATACGTGTAAAAAATATATGTGTCAAGGAAGATGTTGTCATTGTGGCAGGGGTTTTTTTTGCTTTAGAGGGAAGATTTTTTTAAAAAGAAAAAAAAAAAGAGGATTAAAATAGCAGGTGCTGGGTGAGACATGGTCTCTATCTAATAGAATCAAGCAAGGATAAGAAATCCACGGATCCAGAATGGTTTCAACAACTTCCCAGGTGAGTGCCACAGTTAATTCTTCCAGCCAAGCTTCACACAGTTGCTTTTTCCCTGGACATAAAAGTGCCAAGATTTTGGCTATTCTAACTCATTTTGACTCCATGAGGATGATTTTGCACCAAGGCAAGCGAACATATTTTTTGACAGTGATGGAAATAGTTGGTAAAGGTTTTAGAGCTCTGTGCAAGGTGACCCAAAGGGAAATGACAGTGACGCTGTTTTCCACATTTCCTCAGCAGGCAGAGCCCTGGCTGTGAAATGCCCCGGCTGTGCTGGGCTCACCTGGCAAGTTACAGACGTGTGGGTGTTTGTGTGTGTGAGTGTGCACATCCAGCCAAAGCTGACCCCTCACCAGGAGAGCTCTGTTTGATAAATACCCACCCATCCCTTCCAAGGCATCTGTGACTTCCAGGGCTCAACGCTGTGCTGGGATCACGCCTTGGGGACCGCAGAGCTGATGGGCTGAGGTGAGGCACACATTCCCCAAAGCCACAGCAGGGAAAAGCACCAGGAGCAGGACGGGCTGCAGGTGCAGAGCTCACCCCTATCTCACCAGGCTGTCAGGAAAGGAACTGCCGTGGGAACAATGAGCTGCCAGGGAGGCACCGTAGGCCAGCAGTAATTATGGAACTTTGTCCCGAGAGAGAGCAGAGAGCTGTGACAGGTAATCCTGTCCTTGGCAGGCACACAAACTGTGCTCTCTAATCCCCTGCCCAGGCCTCTCCACGTGGGAGAGCCTCTCTGTAAGCCTCCCCTCATCTCCCTCTCCATTAATTGCGTGGATGGCAGCCCGTGGTTGCCTCCACTTGGCATCGCTCTCTTTACATTCAATTAAAGTAGAATAAAAGGTGCAGATGTGGAAACAGCCACTGATAAGACAGAGGCTCTGCTCTGCCCCGTGACTCCTTTTTGGGAGCTTTCAGATCAGCTTGAAAGTGAGCACATTTACAAAAGAACATTATTTTCACTCGTGTTTGTCCCAGTCACACCTCTGTGAAATTCAAATCAGATTTTCTGTGTTCAATTTGTGGTTTAGGGGAAATATATTCTGTGCCTGAGTATACTCGTCTTTACTTTTGTACTTCTAGAAGGCATGTTAATATAAGTGCAATAAATTATGCAGTCTTTGGGAGTTTGGGCTGAATAATGAATTCAGGATTTTCGAATAACAGTAGTATGAGGAATATCTCATCAAATGGTCATTTTAATCCCCCCTTAAGCACAGCAGTGCCATGACCCATTTAGTAATGGGGGAATAAAAGTTATTTAATCCTAATCACTTCACTGTGGCTCCAGTACCTTAGAAGCCTATTTATTACAGAGGTCATCTTCTAGGCAATATTAAAAAATATATAATAAAAATATTCAGAGCACTGCTTCACCCCCCAAATAAGCTGCTGTCTCCTGGGAACAGCTGATGTCAGCTGCCTCATGACCCTGGAAATGCAGGCAGGAGTAACTAGCAGCAAACAAACTCAAGATTAAAACTTTAGGCAGGTGCTTTTTTTCCTAGGATGAACTAGATCAGCCCCAGGTAGATCTAGAGCTTATTTCTATGGCTTCTCACCAATTAACTATTTTTTGACATCTGAGTCGTCCCCTGGCTGTGGCCTGAGGAAGGGCTGTAACAGTTTATTGCATAGGCTGAGCCAAACTGCTTCCTCTTCTCCGTTCTTCCTAAACCTAAGCCCACCCATAACCCAGTACTAAATGTGACTTTAGGGACTCCCATTTCCCACTGACACCATTACTGCCCTGGGGACCAAATGGCTTTTTTTTTATTCTTTCAGCTCCAGGAACACACAGTGTTAATTTTACCTCCTGAACTTTGAACTTTCCTCCAAGTCTGACTTGGAGCATCAGGGTCTTTCTGTCCAGGCAGCTCTTTGTGCTTATCCAGCACCAGCTCTCATCAAGTCTTTTGACACGGAGCACTCAGGTCCTTTGTGAAGCTGCTGCTTTCTTATCCCAAGCAACATGTACACGCTTAAATCCAAACAGTTGCCATGGGAGACAGCTCCTGCTCTTCAGTCAGCTGTTCTGTCTCAGGTCCAGGTAACACTGAATCCCTTCCTCAGCCCTCAAACTATCAACACACCTGAAGAAAATCGGCACTTGAACCTTGACTTGTCTTGACCTTCACTGAACTCCTAGCACTGAGGACTCAGAACCGAGTGTGCTCAAGAAAAAACACTCTTGCCATCTAGCAACCCCTAAAATACACAACAGGAAATCCTCCTCTTGAATCTTAAATTTTCCCTGCTAAAAGAAAACACTTTAAAATAGGTTAATATTTTAATTGACTCCCGAAGTGCTTCACCATGGCTTTCTATTAAGTACTGAGTGAGCAGGGGAGAGCAGGTGTGTTTTGGCTTTGATAACTGCAATAAACTCTCATCTGGAAAGGTAGATTTTGTAATAAGCTGATTAGGTAGAAGCATCCCTGGCTGTATTTGCTGTTATAATTCTCCTTTTCTCTCTCTCTCTCTATTTTGTTTTTTCTTTTTCGCAAGTTTCAGTTTTCGCTTGAGAACATCATAAATTTCAGATAAACACAGTGCAAAGCATTTATGACTTGCCATAAACAACACTTAAGGATGTTAGAGCCATATTCTGCTTCCTGTTCGGAATCTGTTTTGTCTCTGGTGCCACAACAATCTGTCTCACTCCTGTGCACAGCAGCACTAATTGCCCTTAATTGAGAAGAGTGGAAGCTAATATGCTCCAGTGGGTTTCTGCCGGAGTTGGGTGATGAGGGAATCCAGCCACTGGAATTATACCTGCCTATTGCTGCTTGGACAGTCACAAACCAGGCAGCATGAGAGACCCCCTCCCTTTATAGGCTGTATTTCGAACCTCACATAATTGTCAACAGTTATCTAAAGGTTTTAATATTCCCTTCCATCTTCCCGACTGCTGAAATGCAATCCCAGTGAATATAATGAGGAGGAAGCAAATTGGTTTCTTTATGTGGAACTAGTTTTCCTCCGTGTTTCTGCTCGCTGTTAAGAAATAGAGGGATAATAAAAATATTTCTGCCAAGGAAAGTTGATCTGAGCAGAGTTTTACATTCTCCATATTTCCCAGGTGGGCATATAAAGGAAGGAAAAGATGGAGTCATAGATCCAATGGTTTCCACTAACACGCATTAAAGCCTGACACAAACACAAGCAATTTCAGCCAAGGATGATTTGTGTGGATACACTCAGGTTATGGTGGTTGTCAGGAGGAATTTCTTCCTGGAAGGGGTGGTCAGGCATTGTCAGGGGCTGCCCAGGGAGGTGGTGGAGTCCCCAGCCCTGGAGGTGTCCAGGTGTCTTGGTTTAAAAGACAGGTGTCTACCAAAGGAAGGCAGGAGCCCCCCTTGGAATGGGAAATGCAACCCCCTTCCCGCCAAATTATTATAAATTTGAAATTGAGGGACTTTTGGGCACGGATATGAGAACTAGGAATAACGGTTGTTTTACTTATATATATATAAAACAAAGCAATAATACAGAAACACTGGTTTAACCTGACAGAGTCAGGGTATGACCTGGCACCCTGCCGGGCAGGGTGGTGGTAGCAGTCCGGTCAGGTGAGAGCTGCAGTTCTCTTTGCAGTGGCTCGGTTGAAAACGGTGATCTTGTAGAAAAGGTCTGGTCCTCCTCNAGTTCTCTGTGAATCATGCAGGAAGGCCTTGATGGGCCCACTAACAGAAAATAGTCCAGAGGGAGGAGGCAGGGAGCACCACCCCACCTGGTCTCAGCAGCTCATGAAAATGGTAATAGAATAGTTTTTTGGGGCCCATCTTACACTATAACCTAGGACACCAAAGGAGGCCTGGACGTGGCACTCAGCAACAAGGAGAGAACTCTGATCCTGGGCATCTTTCCCAACCTTAATGGTTCTGGGATTCTGCAGTGGGGGCAAACTCCAGTTGTCTTCAGTAGTTTTTGAAAAACAGGTTGCAATACCAGGACCATTTCTGTTGATAACAAATTCATCCTTTCCTCTTCTATGTGTTGGTACTCAATGCACACTTTATTCATGGTAATTTCCCAGAGAATTTTATTTTTATTGCTGAGTCCACCACCGGAGCACTTGCAGCTCTGAAACACTCGGATATTGCCAATCAGATACTGCCATGCTTGTTTTCAATTCTGCATCCTGCTCAGCACTGACAATTAGGACAAAAATTCTGTAGTGTGCCCTTCTCAGCACCTTGATAATGACAGCGTGGGAATGCTCTCAGCAGGATCTGAGTGTGTGACATGCAATGTCTGCAGGAGATGTCATCTGTGATGCCTCAGGAAGCAGCAAAAAGCCAAAATACAGTAAAATATGTGTTTCTATGGAATATGAGAATATACCAATGTGATATAATATAAAAATATAAGAAAAAATGGAAATTAAAGCCAACAGTAATTCAGAATTACCCAACTTTTCCTAGGCAACTCCTCCAGTGAGAGACTGTTTGCTGGTGCCTGCTTACAAGCAGTAATTGGAGAAGTCTGCCAGCTCCAAAGAAGATTCATAGATTAATTCTCAGAACAGAAGGTTATCATCTCACCAGAGGGATGAGCATTTGGACTGGCCTAAGCTACAGTATCAATTCCTCTGGCATTAAATAACCTTTCTCTCCCTGACAGACATTAATGGCCTTTCAGGCAGTGACTTGGAGTTTTCCCTGCCATTGCCTCTCCGAGAAAACTCTTATATTGTTCCCAGTTGCTACAACTCGGTTGAAATCCTGCTCCAGATAGGGTAAAGACAGATAAATCATCGAGTCAAAGCCCATTAGAGACTCAGGGGGTAGAAAACCAGTACTAGAAGTACAAGGCTTTGCTTAATTGCTCGTTTGTATTCCACCCCAGTGAGGGAGGGGATATTTGCTGTGGGAGGATTCTGGAAATAAACCCCACAGACTGGGGAGAAAAGTCTTTGGGAATTTGGAAAGGGCAAACACTTAATTTATGTTCTAGGCATGGCTCTGGGTGCCATCTGAAATCAAACTACTGGGCCCTTTTGGCAGGTGGAAATGGCATGTAATAAGCAGGATATAGCACCAAGGATGGAGTGAATAGGTTGCATTAAGAAATAATCCAAAAAAAGACTGCTAAAACATCATACAGATGGATTTAGTATTTCCTAGGGGATGCTCATGGAGTATGGAAACATGAACCGAAAATTCTCTCATTTCTGAATCTACATTGCAATGTGACACATGCTTTCTTTAATGATATAGGGGCCAAAGTTACCAATATACTGGAGCAGAAAAATAGAAAAAATAGTATTTATCAAAAAAAAAAAACCAAAAAACCAAAAAACCAAAAAAACCCCTCAAAGGTGAAAAGACCAAGAAAGGTGAGAAAAAAAGTTTGAGCAGCTTAAAATTCTCTGTTCTTCTGTCACTTCCTATTTGTTTTGTGGGGACTTCAATTAGCAAAGCTTAATTTTAGAAGCAACAAAAGATTATTTGCAAGGACCTGGAGTGAC
>VYXC01008123.1:0-12120 GCA_013397175.1 Platysteira castanea
AGCTGGGTGGAAGTCAGGAGCGTCAGAGTTCCATTTTGTCTGAACCCCTGCCCAAATTCTTCATCCTTTCCTTCCCTGCAACTGACCAAACCACCCTGGGAAAAGAGTTCAATGTCCTCCAAGAGCCCATTTTGACAAGGGAGTTTACAACTTTCATGTTGGATCAGAACATCCTAATGTAGCAGCTGCTTTTAGGGAGTTGTCTATTGAAGGATTAACAGTCTAGTATGAGTTGGGTTGCGACCAGAGCTATCCAAGTCATTTTCTCTCTACAATTAGCTTTTTCTTTTACGATAGGATGAAAAATGTGAGTACAAGGGGCCTCTGAATATAATAGACTTCATTAAAGTGCCAAGTGAGTATTATCCCCCGTCCTGGAAAATAACTGCTCTCATTGCAGAGCTCAACAAGTGCAGGACGTTCAATCCTGTTATCCAGAGGTTCAAATCATCTCCCTACCTCCCATCTTTCCCCACCATACCTACTCTTGACCTGACCCTCATTTTTAAATATGGTATCTCTATTCCCATGATATCCCAGTTCTAATTGCTTTAGCCTTCTTAATATTAAAAGAATAAAAACTCCTAAATTACATACACGCCAAAAAAGCCTAAACATTGTACACCGCTTTGGATTACTCCAGGCAGTCGCAAATGGAATCACGCTGTTCACTCCTGAGCCTATTTGGAAGGCGAATCCAAGCTAGAGCAGGCACCAGCATACCAATCTGCTGTGCAGACCTGTCTCATTCCTGAAAGATATGTGCCTTAACATAAAGCATCACCATTGTAAGGTTAACAGAGAGCTGTAACATGCAAAGTCAATCTCCTCCCCAACCTTACTTCTAGGAGCAATCATTACAATTTTGAGCAGCCACTGAATCATGGCTTGAACAAGAATAGGAATTAACACCCTCGCTATCATTCCACTCATCTCCAAATCTGCAAATCCTACCACCTGCGAGCCACTGAAGCCATAATCAAGTACTTCCCTAGTACAAGCAGCCGCCTCAGCATTTGTCGTCTTTTGAAGCAGAACCAGTGTGACATTAGCAAATTAAACCACCCAACGTCCTGCCCCTACTGATACCAGCAATTGTAATCTAACTAGTCCCAGCCCCTTTTCATTTCTGATTCACAGAAGTACTTAATTCCTAATCACTGCTATCAACAATAATTAAATTCACTGCCACCCATCACCATTCTCTTCCTAAAGCACTCTACTCAAAATTATTAATCACCATAATCCCTGCCTCAGCAGCCATAGGAGACTCTATTCGACTGAATAAAATACAGATTTGAAAAACCTTAAGCATTCTTGCTTAGGCTGAATAGCCTAATAATTATTATGACTATAGTAGCCAAACACCCCCTGCTAACTTCCTGCTTATAATTACTTAAAACTGCCACAGTAGTCCTTGCTCTCAACCCAAACGAAGTTCAAAAACTACCAGTGATAATGGCCTAAAGAACAAAAATACCCACCTACTCAGTGAAATCTCAATATTAGTCTTAGGCTTCCTAGGAGGACTCCCCCTGCCACCAAGATTCATGTCTAAATGACTTATTATTGAGAAACTTACTAAACACAAAACGACCACAACAGATGCAGTCATTGACATACTCTCACTACTAGGATTCTTCTTGTACCTTCTCCTCACTACTCAACAAACACACTTCCACCACTCCAAAGAATAGCCCTAACCATAATTCTATGACTACCACTAACCAAAATCCTGCCCAACAAAAACCATAAACCTAAATGATCAGATCCCTGAAAACGAACAGAAAGTTAGCCCTAACCATTGAAATTGCAACCCAGTCCATAAACCTCAATGCAACTTTAGCATTAACCCTAATGACTTTATCCCTAAAAATATTTTTAATAAAATATTTTTATATAATAAATATATATAAAAATAAAAATATTTAAAACCAAACCCTCACATTAAATTTAAGCCCAACACTTGCCCTAACCCTAAATGTAACCAGAATGACTGTAAATCTAATATTAATGCTACCACCTAATGCTAACCCTATGAACAGTAACCCCAACCCTAAACTCAAAGCTAACTCTAAATTTATCCCTCATGACCATAACCTTAACTTTAAACTTAAGCCCAACCATAATACAAACCCTTCACCTAGAACCCTAACGCTAACCATAACCCTAACCCTCTCTTTAGCACTATTTACTATACCTAAACTTAAACCTAATGACTCTTAAACAAAACCACACATGAAGGGTTGACAAAGGGAAGGTGAGGACTAACAAAAAGTGCCTCACCAATATCCTTGGGACCATGGTCCCTGATGTTTGCAGTATGTTGGGATAAGGACCACAGAGCCTACTGGGCAGGCAACCCTGAGTCCCATCAGCATGGGGTTGGACATATGCTGGGTGTTTTGGGATTATGTAACCAAGTCCTCTGAGCAGGGATTCCTGAAGGATGACTTCGGTGATTTCTTCAGAGTAGCTGGTTAAAATCTTGCCAATCCTTCTTTTGAGTTTCTTCAGACAGCAGAACACACTGTTGATGATGTCTTTTTGTCCTGGATTCCTGATCTGCAGGGCAATGCCCACTAATAGGTGAGAAACAGGCTCTCAGATGGAAATTACCTTGTGGGGTAGATTGTTTGCTCTAAATGGTAAGGCACTAATAATATTATTTTGGGAATGCCTCCAGTGGATGGAGGGAAATGTTAATACATTCCAGTTGTTATTAAACTTGTCCTTTTAAAGCTGGTAGTATGGGAAGATGGGTAAGTTTAGTGTGTGCCTCAAGGGGATTTGATTATCAGTGATAATAGGCAATGAATTAAATTGCATTATGTTAATTGTTATATAACACTGTAGATTACGGCTTCTTTCACTTACATTCCTGACATGGCAGCCTAGTATAGTGCAAAAATCTGTCCTTCCTCCAGCCACTATGTCTCCAAAGGATGGCATTTGGAGAGGAAATCTTCCATTCAGAGACTAGGGTCTCACCACAGACTGCTTCTGGAATCACTGTGTTGCTTTTCGGTCCCAAATTGATGGAATTTGGTTTTCCCTTCCTCCTGGAGCAATCCACAACTTTCTGAATTAATTCTTTATACCTTCTGGATGAACTATCAATTTTATAGTTTTAGCAGAGGAGTTGGCAATTTGGTGCAGTCAATTTACATTTCCATCTCTTTCCTGAGGACTGAGGGGAGGCTGACTGGCCTCTTGTTTCCTGGATTGTCCTTCTTGACAACGGATACATTATCTGCCTTTTCCCAATCACTGGGAGCATCCCCTTGGTTGACATGACCTTTTAAGGATGATGAAAAGTGGCCTTGTGGCATCTGCCAGCACTTTCATTACTCTCATATACACCCCATGTGGTACAGAATCAGAGGGGGTATTGTTGGAAGGGACCACAGTAGGGGCACCTGGTCCAACCTCCCTGCCCAAGGAGGGTTGTCCCAGAGCACGTGGTACAGGAATGACAGTGGAAGAAGCCCTTCTTGTTGTCCTTGACTCCTTGGCCAGTGTTGGGTAGGTAGTTTGACTGGGACAGTACAAACTGTCCTGTCAAACCCTAACACAGGTGTCCCGTGAGCTCAGGGAGGACAGGAACCTCCCACAGAGCAGAAGAGCAAGGTTTGATCTTGACTTACAGTACAAATACTCCATGAGAGCAGAGACTCGCAATCCTTCTGACTCTTTGTGTTTTAAGCAGGCACCCAGGAGATAGTGAATGAAGAACTGCAGGCATGAGTCTCCACATAAGCAACTTGGGCATCTCGGATGTTCTGTTCTGTTCCCAACAACCTGGGAAATTCAGGTTGCTCCTGCAAAGACTGGTCACACTGGGGAGGACAAGGCTGTCTGGGCATCCCATCACACCTCTCCCCCAAGTGCCCCTGAGGAGAGGGCCCAGAGAGGTGTCAGAGGGAACCCGTTGCCACATGTGGGGAGCAGGGGTGGGACTTCCACCATGACAGACTCTGCAGGACTAGGAGCCACAGGCTGCAGGGAAGTGCAAAAAACAGTTTTCTCTCGTGCTCTGTCCAGGCAGTTGCTCCCTGTCCAGCATTCCATAAGAACCCCACATCCCTCCCAGATGGCTTAAGAGCCCTATATCCCCAGAACAATCCCACAAACATCCAAATCACCCCCCAAGCCCTGATAGCAGTCCCACATATGCCTTTTGCTGGGCACCAGACGTTAGCACCTCCATCAACATGCAGGCATCCCATCTTGCACCTGGTCCCAGAAACACCAGCCCCACCACTCCGTATGGCCTGGTCCCCTGCCCTCTTTCCCATCCCTTCCCATACCTCTCACTGTTCCCTGAACTGCCCAGGAAGGAAAAGCCACTTTGCAAGGCAGACTGTGTGGCCTGGGTGAGGATTCCAAACCCACACTAGTTTCACAAATAACTTCTGGGATAAACACATCCAGGTCACATCCTTCTCACTTGAGGATATCCTGCTCTCCCCCTCCACTCCCAACTTCCCAACAGACAACAAGAAGGCTTGTGCTAGAAGAAAACAGTTTATATTTTTAAACAGAACTTTTTTTCAACCCTTGTTCCTCAGGGTTTTCCTTTTTTTGCAAAGATACAGTATTATCTGAAGAACCTCTGCATATATATATATAAAATATATGTGTGTGCATATATTTATAAACTTAAACAATCCTGCAAACCTGTGTCGCTCACAGTAGCCCTTCCTGCTTCGTAACAGAGAAGAAAACTCCAACAAAGGGCAAAAATGCAGCCCCTCTCAACCAGAGGAACCGAAGCACATCCATCTGTGGCTGGAGCGAATCCCACCAGCTCCAGCTGGGAGGCTTTCACTTGAGCATCAATGCATTTCTTTACAGCCTTTCTGGACACTGGCCATCGCCAGACAGTGCCATGCTGGGATATGTGCCACCCTCCCCTGTGCCCAGCCCTTGGGGAGAGCACACCAAGGACAAGGAGCAGCTCTTTAACAGGCAGCAAGTGGTCCTCACTCTGCAGGTGGGCTGTGACTTTCTAACTCGAATACCTATAGGCAGAACTGGAAACATGGGAAAAAGGCAAGGAGATGTCTTTCTGAGAGAGGTGGCCACAGTAACACAGACCAGCTGCCCAGAGCAATGTTCCTGCATATTCAAGAGTCACTGAGCAAGAAGTCTCCCAGAGGAAATGCTTTGTTCCATCTGAGAGCTCCTCCCTGCCTTTGAGGAAAAACATTAACACAAACTGGTTGAGACAAAGCAGAGGCAGAGGTCCAAGCTGGCAGGCTGGGTGACAGAACACTTCTAGTCATAGCTATCATCATCATCAAAGTAAGAATCACAATCTGACTCATTGTCAATCATAAAGTTGTCTTCATCAAGGTCATCATCGTCATCATAGTCTTCCTGCCACTGTGGATCATATTCCTCATCTTCAACCTCCTTGCCACCGTCATCTGTGTTGGGGGAGTCACACAGGATGGTACGTTTCTGCCTGTTGAGAAGGAGAGCATAAGAGCAGAGCCTCTGCTGTGAGCATCAGCTGCAACCCAGCCCCACAACACCCTACTGTCATTGTCTCTGCATCCCCATCCAAAGAAACTCAAGAGAATCCAGGGAGAGCAACTTCGATAACTGAGTCTGGCACTGATGGAGCTTTCTTGATCATAAATATAAGCAGAGGTTTTGCTGGTTTCCCTACACCACTGTGTCACTTAAATTGCAACCTCAAACCACAGAACAGGATGCACGCAATCAGTGTCTGTCATTCACTCTTTTGATGTCAGTGAGCACGGGAGAAAACTCTGCTCACCTGCTTTTTGTCGGCACTCATTCACCTTCCCCTGTTACGCCACTAAGCAAACTCACCCTGTACATGCAAGGGCTGAAGCAGGCACATTTGCGAGTTTCAACTTTCTCTGAACAGCATCTCCTGAAGTCTGGAGCCCAACATGGAAATCCTGTTAGCAGGAAAGACCAGCCAAAAGAGAGAAACAATATGTGATTTAGGATGTATTTTGTGCTGCAAACCCTTACCCTGCACACACACGATCCTGAGCCTATCTCCTCAGCTATCAAGCCCTTTAATTTGCCCACAATCAAATTAGACAAGAGCAAGACAAGACATGAACAGACATGTGGCCTTCACCTGTGTGGAGTGCCAGAGAATTGCAAAGAGACGCTCCTTGATCTGCCGCACCAACTCCAAACCCGCGCGGAAGTGCTCTGCTTTCAGGAGCTGAAGAGAAGTGGCCAAGTCCTGGTACTGCAGCAGGGTTTCCTCTGCAATTCAAGGCCAACAAAGTCATGCTGCACCCCACAGTCTCGAGCAGAGAGCAAGTCCTTGGCTCTGATTATGAAGCCAGCCATAGCTACTTAGATGTCCTGCGCACATACACCCCTCTTTCAGAACAGAACATGTTGCTCTTTACTGCATCAATCTCCACTGGCAGCCAAACTGCTCCAGTGGACTTCCTCAGAAATGACACCAAGAAGGCAAAAAAGGACTGGGAGAAGTGAGAGGCCAGCTGGGTGCTGGTATATATGCTATTGCCCCACTACAGAGCTGCTGCTCTGACTACAGCTGGAAATGCTAGCCATTACTGCAAAGAGGCTGTGGGACTTACCCAGAAGGATCTGCAGAGCATTAGTGAGCAGCTCTAGGCTCTCAGTCTGCTGTTCCACAATATCCATGCTCTCAGTGTCCTGGTTATAGTAGCTGTACACACAGGAGTAGGCCAGCACCTGGAAAAGTACAGATCTTGTTCTTAAGCACCCTCCTCCCGCTTCAGAGTGAGCAAGAAGGGAGCAGCACCAAACCCTTCCAGACCTCATTATTGTCAGTGGCCTCTGGTCTGTGGCCATAGCCTAGCGACCCATTATGCCAAGTGACAGCAGCGCCAGGCTAACTAGAGCTACTGGCAGGACTGGAAATGAATGTGCAATTATTTTATACTGAAGTCTAAAATAACTGATTGTTCCCACCTGCAAACCATCACAAGAACACAGACTGTAAATGCGTAACAAGTGTGACTGACCAGCAGGCAGAGTCAAACCCACCAGCACATAGGACCCAGGCAATGCTGGGCAGCCCAGGCTGAACAAAAGTGGCAGTGAACTAAGAGAATGGAGCCTAAAGGGAAGCAGACATGGTGCTAAACAGCACCAAGAGCCCACAACGAAGGCATTTCAGCAAGTGCAAACTCTAGTTTTGAATGAAGGATCCCTAAAGCCATGTAGGCACCCAGCAGGAAATGAGATCACTGTTTCCATTCAAAGAAATAGGCCAGGAAATTCAGTAGCAGCAGCAACAAGCAACAGTGATATGTACCCCAGACAACTCGGGGGCTACCACACTGAGAAGACAAAATAGGGTCAGGCACCCTTGTCCCACATGCCTCTCTCAAAATCAAGCCTACCAGCAAAACCAAGGTGTGTATACAAAGTCAGTACTGCAAAGACAATTCCCACCTCCTGCCAAGACAATTCCCACCTCCTGCCTATGTTTCAGGACAGAGCAGGCATTACAGGCCTAAGGTGTCACAGGCTTACTGCACACACACAGTGGCTGCACTACAAATCCTTTTTAATGTGGCTACCAGGACATGCAGTAGGTAACTGTGCTTCCAAAATATCTGTGGTTCATGAAATGAAGTTAAGAAAATAAAATCATAACAGGAGCATCAAGAGGAACTTCCTAACTGTAACACAGCATCAGGAGAGCTTTCAAAACATAAGTACTTCATTGGGGCATTTCTAATAAGAATGGACCAAACCCAGTGGATGAAAACCCTAAATATAGACTTTGTGTTGATTCCATAGTGTCAACTTGAGCTAAGCTCCAAATCCTATGACCTGACTGTAAGGAACACTGCAAACAGCTCAACTCAGACTGAAAGCAGGGAAGGGGAGACATGAGCTCTTCCCCTGTACTTATGCTGTTCCTCCCCTCAAGCTTTCTCTGTCTCCCCTTGTTTGGAGAAGAGTAATGTTGCTGTCTCCTTACTTTAAGAAAGGCATGAAACACACCAACAGAATTAAGTCTAAACCTCAGCAAGACTATTATCCAGCCTTACCTTCCGTGCCTGTTCTAGCACTTTGCAGGCATCAAGAACAAAGTTCAAGTTCCGAATTTTTGGCATCTCTCTGATGGAAGAAATGCTGTTCCTCAGACTTATGGCAAATTCCTGCAATATCCAAAGGAGGGAGAAAGAAAAGTCAATGTCAGTGTCAAGCTCCACGAGACTGAAAAAACAGCACCTTCCACACAAATAATTGCTAAGCATCCTGAAGTGTCATCCCAGAAGTTGCAGGCAGCAGCAGAGCATTTAATGCATCCAACTATGACATCTCTACTGTGCCATCACTTCAACCTTTTACAGCATCTCAGCTCTGAGCAGAGCTCAGCCTTCAGTCACCATTGCTTCCAATTGCTGCACCACTCTGAGCCCCTGAACACCATGAACACGGCACAAGCTGTGCTCAGTTTCCACAACACACTTGACAGAAGAAAGCAGCCAGGGATTACTCCCTAATGTCAGAGCCAGGGCAAAACGATCAGGCATCCCCAGCTGGATGTGAAGCCTGCTTCTCAGCAGAGAAGACACTGACACAGCAGAAACTGCCCTGCTCACCAGGGCTGAGGCAGCAGTCAGCATCTGCAAAGGAAGGAGGAGGCCTTACCCTGGCGTGGTGATGAAAGGTGCACCTCTCGTTGTAATCCTGGAAACGCTTCTCCTGCCAAGCTGCTTTACTCACCTGAAAGGAAAGGTACAGGAACCTGCAGCATTTCCCCTCAAGTACCAGGGCTACCTGGAAATGCCAGTGTTACTGGCAAAATCACAAAATCCAGAGTAAAGGGCCCAAGTGGAGATCCTCACCATCTCTGGCAGGCTAGAGGGGCCTCTGAACACAAGCATGAACCCTAGAGATACAGCAAACCACTCACCATAGCAGAGCAGTTGTAATAATCCTTGTGATTCGGCCTCCAGGGCTTGAGGCAGCGCCAGCAGAAGCCGTGATTACACTTTGCACATGTCATACTGCAGAAGAACAAGGGAATCACTCAGTCCTAACAGCCACTTGCAGACAGCTCCTTCCAGTGCTGCTCTACACCACAGCCAGGGAGTCTGCGACCCAGTCACAAATGCAGCAGCAAACAAAAATGTATACTCACTGAAGGCACCCCTCGTTTTTCTCTATCTGAGCCTGGCAGTTTGGGCAGTGCTTTGAAATGAGCTTAGCCAGATGTTTGCTTTGGGCTTCACTTGTCATTCCCTCATAGTATCCATCATCATCCACCCACCGAGACATGTGGCTGCAGCTGGCAGGATAATGGGCCTGAGAGAGAAAGAGAGTCACCCAGTCAACCACACAAAAGCACACGGGTGTGTGCCAAACCTAAGACGGTACAGCCCATGATCCAGCTTGGCCTCACCTCTGGGAAGTTGCAGTTGAAGCAGGATATCCAGGAGCACTTGGAACAGGCTGCTCCATAACCCAGTCCATCCTTAAGGAGGATCTGATCACAGCCCTGAGGGTTGGTGCACCATGTCAGGTTGGAGCAACACTCAACGTAGCGTCTGAGGAGGGCTTTTTCATACTGTAATGAGAAGCCAGGAAGGAGATTTAAGCCAGAGAAGCTGCATGGTTAGGCCTTGCAGCCAGGGTCTAGTGCTCAGGGCTATGCATCTCACCAAACAACTGCTCACAACAAAACAGCACTCAGTTAGTTTACCCTTTCATTCCCTTTGTGTAAATTTTCCTATCCCCCCCCATGTCATATCTGGAAGCTGTTTAATTTCAGAGAATTGCTCAGGTTGGAGGGCATTTCTGGAAATAAAAAGTGGTCCAATCTCTCCATCTTAAAAGCAGGATTGCTCGAGACCATGTCCAGTTGGACATCTTGAATACACCCAAGCACACAGACTACAGACCTCTCTATCCAAACTGGTCCCATGTCTCATCACCCTTACTGTTGAAAAAAAAACCCCAACCCCAACAACCAGTTCTCTTATGTTTAAATATAATTCCAGCATTAGATCTTCATACAATAATCTAGTTATTGTGAGCTCAGGGTTGGACCAGAGACCTACACAGATTATTGAAACCCAAAATATTCTAAGACTGTACATGTGACTCTGCATGAGACATTAACACTCCAGCCATACCACTGACTGATCAAAAGGAAAACATAACATTTCAGTGAGAGCATCAGAGCAACTTGTTAAAATTAGCTGCTATTTATGTCGACCTGCAGTAATTATTTCCTTTTATAAAACAGTCACAGCAAAAGGCTATTAAATCGTGCTTTCAGACAGGTGTAACTGTGCGATTTGCAAAGGCAGTAAGGACTAACTGGACAGATATATGCACTAATTCTCCAAACACTTCCTATAAAAAACAAGACAAAAAATACACCTGTCAAACAAGAGAGCAGTGGAAAAGAGACTGTTCTGCCCAGTAATTAACAAAAAGTCTGTCATCTGACAGCTACAGCTCTACCACTGGGTGAGAAGGGCATTCAGCCCTACAAACTGAAAGAACAGAAAAAGTAGCTTCTGCTTTAGAACAAGCAGCTACTGCTGTCCGCTGATGACCCAGGACTAAGGTAAGCAGAGCTCAGAAAGTCTGGTTTAGAGATGTCTGTAGACTCACACAGACTTAAGAGTGAAGATTACGTCTGATGTGGTAATTCCTGCCATCTCCACAAAACTTGAACTGCTCAAAGCCAGAGACCGATGTAAGAGAAAGGACATTGGGGTCACTGATGCAGCAGTAAAATGAAATTGCTCATGTTTTCATTTGGCCTAGATTTTTATTTTTTTATTATTATTTAATTGCTTCCAGCATGCCACTAGAGGATACTTGTTGTGAGCTGCTACCACAGCTCTCATCTAGTCCTGAACTAATGATGTCCCTGGAATGTTTGCTGGAGATATATTTAGAGGAAATACCACTGTGCTCTTTTGTTGATGTTATGCTTTCCTGAACAGCTGGTATTGACCACAGAGAATGCAGACGAAATCTGGTTGGCCTCAACTATCATGCTGCCAGTCTTGGTAACAGGAAGGGAAAAAGCAGTACAAATTATCTGATAGTGTTGACCAAAATGAAAGAGAGCTTGGACACCCAGCAACCACCCCTCCTGCTTCACCTTGGCTATAATCTCCTCGGAGGACACGATAGAGTAGATGAAGGCTGTGGTTGGCTGAGCACGGCACTCGGATATGGGACAGGTGCAGTTGACAACCATGTTCTGCTCAATGCGAGTCGTGAGATATTCCCTCCAACAGGGCTGTCAGGGCAAAAGAGGAGAGATCAGACCTAAACAGGGCCGTGGGACCCTGGAAGCCCATCCCAACCCAGCAGAGGGTGCACAAAACCCCACAAATCATGAATAAGTACCCAAGAGCACAAAAGTGGGAACAGACAAATCAAGGGGTGAAGGATCACAACAAAAAGGCAAGCTGAGAAAAGAGAATGTGTAAGGTCTGAAAAATCCCCTGATAACACCTGCAGATATAGAACAGCTGTTCCAAGTAGACAGCAACAATTCCCTGTCAAGTAGCAGGAACCAAAGACCCCAGGACCTTCACCTTGCAGCAGTAGTGCATGCAGCAAAGGGTTGGTGGCTTCTCAGTGGGACACAGATGGTTCACACAGACTGGGCAGTGGGTTCCAGGGCTTGGGGGAGGCTGGACATCCTGCACTTGCAGCCCTGAGGAGATGAGCAGGGCCTCACGGTTCTCCACATAGCACTGGATCAGGAAATCCACGTTCCACCTACAGTGCATGAGGAGGTGCCGAGCAACATCATCTGCTATGCTCAGAGTATCCTGGATCCGCTGTACTGTCTGGTTCATGAGCAGCTTTGCCTCCTCTGGACTGAGTGTGTGCCCCATTGGCACCTGCAGCATTGCCATGAGATATTCTTCCGCCCTGTCTGTGCCAGGATTCAGCCTGACATGGAGAAATGTGTTGTGTTCACACAGGGTGGAGATGCACACCCCTCCACACCTCGTGACATGCATCCCTACCAGTGAAGGTTGTCTCTGCTGTCTTCCTCTGGAGATGCCTGTGCTGGCCTGCACTGGAAGGTCATCTGTGCTTGGCCGCCGAGAGGTGTTGTGGATTCAGCAGAGA
>VYXC01008129.1:2264-18130 GCA_013397175.1 Platysteira castanea
GCAGGCAGGAACGCGGGGACAAAGCGGGCAGGGCGTCGGACAGCAACACAGGCAGGCAGGACAGGGGAGGGGAGGGGAGGCTCGGAGTCAGCCAGTGTCCAGCCACACGCCCCGCGAGCACAGCATGAGTGAGAGTAAAAGCAGGCTAGAGCCAGTGCAAGAAGCTGACCAAAAGACCAAAAAGAGAACACCCAAAAGCCCAGGCCAGGAGAGCCCCAGAGCTTGTGACTCAGTTACTTTTATACCCCCTGGCTCCTCCTAAGGTCTGCTTCCTGACAGAAGACCACTGGCCCAGTGTTCCACTGCAGTGCATTGGTGGAGACCTTTTTTCCATCTGACTGGGGAACCTCTCTGGAGGATACAGTGTCCCTGGTTGTCTCCTTGTTCCACGTGAGCTATGAAATGGTTGCCACGCAAAGTCCTCCCAGAGACACGGCTTTCTCCCATCTTCTCCTAGTTACCTCCTGCTAGTGGCACATGTGCAACCCCTCCCCCCCGTGCCTCTAACAAACAGTGTTGGGACAGAAATAAATTGGCTCCTCACACCATTGGCAAATGGTGTCAGGAGGGCTGAGTGTGGATCCAGCTGCACCTCGACTACTCTCCAAGAAGCTCAGAATAGGCATGGGGGTCCTTTCTGCACCTTGTAACTCAGCAGGAGGGATTCTTTAATAAACTTTGTCTGAAACTCACACTCTGCCTGTGACACTGGGTCATTGAGACAATCTTGGAAGGAACAAATCAGGAAATCTTGTTTTTCCTTTGTAGGCTTCACTGTTACAGATGCAGTTTTCCAAGGATTCTGCTATAGTTCTACCAACCTGAGCATATGCTGCCTCATCTTTTCAGATGCATAATATCTTGGTCTGCTGCTGGAGGATTTTCTTAATAGGAACAGGATGTATCTGATTTCAGGATTGTTCTTAAACATGCTTCCAGTTATTTCCTTTCAATAATGAAAATTGTATCTTCCTAATTAAATGTTTTGAGCTACTGACAGACCGCCATATTTTTTCATGCTTAATCTTAGAAAATGCTAAACACTTTAACTTTTTAAAGTATTTAGCATGAGGCCTGAACCATAAGATTTTCCACTTTGATGGTTCAGGTTGGCCAAGCTAATAATAGTGAAATTGAAAATTAGGTCTTAGAATGATAAATATTTCTCTGACTTGTGAATGACTCAGAAAAACAATGAAGAAATATCTCTTTTCTGTAATCACACATTTTTTTTTCACTTGACCTGAAGGCTGTTAATGATTTCCTGAGGAATACAGACCGGTTCCTGCCCCAAACTCTATGTGGATCTTATGACAGTAATTCAGCATTTTCTCCTTTCTGGGAGCAGTGGCAAGGGAGGGCATCTGTTCCACTAATCCTTTGCAGAACCACAGGAGGATCTGAGAGAGAAGTGATTTCCTCCTCGCTGCTTTGCTTGAATGGGTTAGCAAGACAAATGTACTCTATATGTTATCCCATTTGCCTGAGCTCCCACCAAAGGTCTGCTACAAGATCAACAAATGCTCGGCTTTAAAAGCTAGACTGAAAGTACACACATGGTCACAAAAAAATACTCTGAGATGTTTTGCCCATACTTCAAAATCCCTTACTGGGAATTAAAACGTAGTAAGTGAATTCATTAGAAGTCAAGTGCGCTGGCCATTACTCTCGAAGAAAAAGAGTCATTTTATCTTGCAGCTGTAGGTCACACAGATAAATTTTTCCTTTTTAATGTAGTACTTAAAATCGCCTGTTTTTGATGAGATGTTATAAATGTCAGGGTTTTTTTCCATTTCACTCTGTATTACGGTACTCCTGTATTTGTTTAAAAAAAAAAGGGGGGGAAGAAAAGAAAGAAAAACCCAAGAATACCTCAGGAAGAAAATCCTTATTTCATTAGTAAAACACGGAAGAGATGCACATAGATATGTACTAACCATGAGAGATAAGAAGATAATTAAAAAGTCAATACGCATCATAATCGTGAACACCAAACACGGAGATGTGAGACACTTGCAGTTTATGACAGCATAAATGGCATTAAAGTGTGTGACAAATCTGTGCTAAATCTCAAAGTATATTTTGCACTCTAACTTCTTTCCTTCTAAAATTAATAAAAACAGTGAACAAATTGTGAAGGCTTTAACTTCAGTCCTGATTTTCTTTCACTGAAATATAGAGTAGTTCAAAGTCAAGCACTACATGAAGTGATTTACTTTGCTTTTATGAAAGGCATTATAGAAATGTCACTTTATTGTATCTTACTGTATTTAAGAATTAACTACTGTAGTACAGCCACAAGAGATGAATATATGTACTATGATCAACCCCATCAATTACTACTCACCAACAATTAATGTAAAGTACTCTTGAGATAAGAGACTTGAAGACAAAGGAATAAACACATTATTTAAAAAGAGGTTGCATTTAATCCTAGTATTTTTTTTCACTCTAAGATAACCTTATACTACAGTATTTTCTTTTTAATAATAACAGCCTTTCAATTAAATGATGCAATCAGTGTGCCACAAGCCATGTCTTTCTTTGGTAGGAGGAGTTAGAAGCCCCAACATTCAATTGACCTGTTTCCAAATAATCTGCAGGAAAAAAATGAAGATTAAGTCCTCTAACAAGAGCAGTTTTCACAATGTAGCATACAAAGAGAAGGATTCGGTAAAAAGATGAGAGGGCAAGCCGCATTGTGCTGGCTCACTTAAATCTTATTTCCAATTCACTAAATGTGTTATTTGACTTGGCAAGTGAGTTGGTATGTGTATTAGATCAGCAGGGAGCCTAATCAAGGAGATGCCAAGTTTGCTGCAGCCCCTCTGTGCAGCATTAGCCTCAACTAGTGACCTTAAGCAAAGTGGGTGGTTGAACCCAAAAGAGAATAGCATTAACTTTTGCTTGAAGTTCAGCCTGATTTGAAGTCTCCCTTTGTGCGTTATTAAAAAAAAATGCAAAAAGCATTCAACAGAACTGAATCTAGTCTGCTCAGCACCATCTTCACAAGCAAGGCTTTACAGAAGCCTGCCTCCATTAATGCTGACACATGCAAAAGAAATGAAAAGCATTAACTCAGCTAAGGCACTTGATTTTGCAGCTGTAGAACAATTCACTTTGTAACTCAGTAACTTGAAGTTGGGGGATTTTGAGTTTTCTCTTTTCTTTTTTAATCCAGATAAACTGCTAATTTGTTAATTGCTGCAAAAATTATTTTCAGATATTAAAGAAGTCTCAAATGCAACCAAAAATCATGCAAAACACATATGCAACACTATTTTTTGTACCCTCATTTTGCTAGCCATTTGGTGTACACAATTTTTTAAACGTTTTCTGCATTTACAGAGCCAGAGAGATCAGTGTAAGCCTGCCCTTTTCAGTTTTTCTGAACTAAATTACATACAGACCATACACTTTGAAAAAAACCCAACATTCCAAATAAGGATGTATTTTTGTCTTAAAAATACTTAACAAAAATGTTCTGGTTTTAAATATTGTACGAGATGAGGGTTTTTTTTAATATTTATACTTTTCATTACCTCTGTTTCTAGTAAAATCAAAANATCAAAATTTATATAAATAAAATAAATAAAACCCCTTAAAATAATGTTTCTATGATTCTTTACCAGGTGTAGCTTTTATGTGCAATGCTCTTTTAGGTTGAAGATGTGGCTCAGAGAAATTACCAAAGTACATGCTATAAATAATGTTAACAGACTCCTCATGAATTTTCAGTGTTTTCATTGTTTTCCCAATCTTATTTTTACTTGTTTTTAGGCTAAGTAACCAAATTAGTTTTCTATCTGTTTTTCTATCAAGAGTCTTCCTGTACCTCTACCAGTTTTCCAGTTATCCTCTACTCTCCAGTGTTTTTATAAATATGTTCTCACTTAACTCTAGAAAAAAAGATTTTTTTAGCTTTCTAATCTGAATGAATCAAGAGAACTTCAGAAAAAAGCCCCAAACAACTGCTTGTGTACAGCTCTGTCTGTGTTGTGTATTGGAGCTGCATTTCACATTTCATTTTAGCTGTGACCTGTGCATGTCCTGTCTCTTTCTCCCTCCCAGTTGGAGATATGACATGAAGGACAGTAGCACCACATTCAGCTCTTTCTTCTGTTACTAAATTGCACCAGTTTTTAGTGTCTAGTATTCCTCCATAACCGCAACAAAGAAAACTGGCGTTGCTGGGCAAGAATATTATATAAGGTCTCCTACTCAACAATAAATAGCAGATTAAGTAGACAGATGTAACATGTAATTTATTTTCCTAACACTGTATAACTTCTTTAATTGTGTAATGAACATTCAGGAAAAAAAATCCATTTTTTACCCCATACTTGTAGGAATAGCTTACCAGAAACAATTACTGATAAATAAAAACTATGCTTCAAACAAACTATTTCTGTTCAAATGTCTGAGAAAATTTCACAAACTTCCACTTGCCTCAGATACGCTATGAACAACGTAAAGGTATACTCATTACATTTTCCAGCCCTGGCCAGGTCATTGGGTTTAAGATGGCCGTGAATTGCTTGCCTTGTCCCCAGCCTGTCTGCAACACGTCATGCCTGCTGTAGCCCACTGTTAATACAGTACACATCACAGTCCTCCGTCGACTGCAGGGGCACACCGCTTCACCGTGGTCTTCACCATGGGCTGCAAGGGGATCTTTCCTTCCCCTGCTCCAGCTCCAGGGTGGGGTCCCACCCGTGGGAGACAGCCCTCCTTGAACTTCTCCAACATGGGCCTTTCGCATGGTGTGTAGTTCTTCACAAGCTGCTACAGTGTGGGTCCTCCATGAGGTCACAAGTCCTGCCAGAAAACCTGCTCTAGAACACGAATATCACGTCACATCCTCCTTCTGGCTTTCACCTGCTTTGCCATGGGATCCTCCATGGGCTGCAGATGGATCTCTGCTCCATCACGGACTCCCCGCACATCACAGTCCCTTCAACTCAAGTTCAGACAGAGGTGTTTCAGCCTGTGCAGTACAGCAGCACAGAGAACAGCAGCAATATCCTGGCCATCTTCCAGCCCTTCTATGGCTGCTACCAGAATGTTCCCAGGCACAATACAGTGAGGTGATCAGCAGTACCTCAGTATGGCAAGCGGTGAAAGTAAAAAGCAGCCACTAATGAACACTATACTGTAATATACAGCCAGGAAAGCAAGGCCCATGGCAAGCACTGCTCATTATTAACTAAACAGGAGTAACAGCTGTAAATTCAATCAAGCACATCCCAATCAAATCTGTTGTTATCCTGAACCCTTTGTGCGCCCAGTTAGGCATCAAAAAGGACTTCTGTGGTTTAACCCCAGCTGGCAGCCAAGCCCCATGAAAGTTCTCTCATGCCCTGAGCAGCAAGATCGGGGAGAGAATTGGAAGAGTAAAAGTCAAAAAACTTGGGATTTGAGATAAAGACGNACAGTGAGGTGATCAGCAGTACCTCAGTATGGCAAGCGGTGAAAGTAAAAAGCAGCCACTAATGAACACTATACTGTAATATACAGCCAGGAAAGCAAGGCCCATGGCAAGCACTGCTCATTATTAACTAAACAGGAGTAACAGCTGTAAATTCAATCAAGCACATCCCAATCAAATCTGTTGTTATCCTGAACCCTTTGTGCGCCCAGTTAGGCATCAAAAAGGACTTCTGTGGTTTAACCCCAGCTGGCAGCCAAGCCCCATGAAAGTTCTCTCATGCCCTGAGCAGCAAGATCGGGGAGAGAATTGGAAGAGTAAAAGTCAAAAAACTTGGGATTTGAGATAAAGACGGTTTAACAGGAAAAGCAAAAGCTGCACACACAAACAAAGCAAAACAAGGAATTAATTCACTGCTACTGACGGGAGGGCAGGTGTTCAGCCATCTCCCAGATAGCACAGCCCTATCATGCATTATGGTTACTTGTGAAGACACATACCATCACTCCAAATATTACCCGTTTCTCCTTCTTCCTTCCAGTTAATATACTGAGCATGATGTCATATAGTCTGAATGCCCCTCTGGTCAGTTTGGGCCACCTGTCACAAGTGTGTCTCCTCCCATGCACGTCCAAATTCCTCACCAGTGTGGCAAGTGTGTGAACAACAGAAACAAAAGAAACAGCAAAGCCTTGGCTTTGTGTAAGCCCTCTGCAGCAATAACAAAAAATCTCTATATTATCAACTCTGTGTTCAGCACAAATCCAAAACATACCAGTTTTGGCCCATATCAGCCACTGTAAAGAAAATTTACTCCAACAGCACAGACAGAAGGTTTAATCTGTTGATAAAAAAAGGGATAGGAAAACGTGCAACTTTAGTCTAATGACTATGTGGGTAGGCCATGTAAGGCTCCCTGACTTTGGCTTACACATCAGAAAGGATATGAAAAATCCACAGTCCTATGATGGCTTAGCAGGAATGTAGCAGTTGTGCCATACTTAGAAGATAATTACATGGAAGATGTAATAGGCAAAAAATATAGGCAAAACCCATTGATGACAGAACCAGGATCTGGGGCTGTAGTGAAGGCTCTTGCTGGTCATGCTTTCTTCAGTCTCATAATGCTTGTCTTTTTCTACACCTCTCAATACCTTAACTTTTAAGATTGTGTACCATAATACAGGAAGGAAAATGGGGAAAAAAAATAGTCCATGTGCGTGTAAAACTCTAATTTGTGATTAATTCCTGCAGATGACTTACAAATCCCCAGGAAGTAAAGACTGTAACAAAAGTGCTAACCCAGTCTGACCCACAGCAGCACTACTGGGTGTCACCGACATATCAGAGAGTATGGTATAAAGGACAGCCATATGAAGAGGGTAAAATGAGGGGTTAAAAGTCACACCAAACATACTGAAAAGGCCTGCAGGCTCCTCAACCTTTATTCTTTAATTGGGAGGAGAAGAGTTTTTACTAAAGACAAGTCTACAATGTAGGCCGGCAGCCCAACTGGGCAATACCCTTGATTTGTGCAGTTCACAGCAGTTCTCTTCTAATGTCTTCATACAGACTTTTTTTTTCAAATATAGTTAAAATTTTAGAAGTATAAAGGTATTTTATTAATTTTTTTTTAATAAAATCTTGACTGCCAGAAATACTTGAAGTTAGTAATCATTTGCAGACTCCTTTCCCCTTTCTCACTGCAGGACTGAGGGCGGTAGCACAGCTGGCTGTCAGCTCAGTCCTTATTACCAACACCAATTATTGGTTAAAAAAGCCTACTATTCGTATCTGGTTGCATTTCTTGACACAAGATGTTAGGAACAAGAAACTCTAACCTTGTGATGGTAAATTTGCCTGGTTTTTAAGTATTTTATCACAAACCTTCAAATAAGAGGAAATTATGAATTATTTCATATTTGATTCTTATTTAGGGGCATATTTAAAATGAAAACAAAACCGAAACCAAAACCAAGAAACCACCCCTCCTCTTGTGATCTTCCTGGCAGGTATTATACTTTGGAGAAAAAACTGTGGCAGAAAGAGCAGCGAGAAAATTGAATGCAGTAGCTGAAAAACATCTGTAATTCTGGATTCCTTTGCAAGGAGTAAGCTTAATAAAATCAGAGTAGTTTAAATGAAATCAGAATTCATTTTCCACCCCAGAAAACACTTGTCTTAGAACTCGATATAAACCTTTAAAAACATAATCATCATTGGCCAAAGATGTGTCCTGAACCATGTGAGGAATTGCCAAGAGAAACAATATGCAGATATATTTAATCAAACCAATACTTCAGTTAGATGGAAAAGAAGCTCAAATAATTTTTATATTAGTAAAAACAGTAGCTCTTATATGGTAGATGTTGTTAAGAAGATAGTATTTATTAAAAATTACCAGAAGAGATACTTTATTAGGTTTTGAAGCTTCATTTTTGATTTACTGTCACAAAAGGAATAAGATTTCACAGAGAAGAAACAATACGAACTGTGCTTGAAAAAATGATCTTCCTTTTAGCATGAGGGTCCCTCTTCCAAAACTATGAGAAGACATGGTATGAGGCCAGTGGTAGTTTTGTCAAATGTGGAGAGGTGACAAAGAGTTTTTGTGTAGAGATTGGAATCTGTTAAAGTGGACATTCATGTCAAAATAAGGATTTTATCACAGTCTGCCAAACTTGATGCTAAAGCATACTAAATCTATTCACAAAGCCAAGGTATGTTCTGTGAAAGTGTGCCATAATCTCTAAATATAGAAGTAAATGCAAAATATTACCAAGGTTAAAATGGAAATGTCACTTGTAATTCCAGCAAAAGACTCTGACCTGCAATAGGACTTATTTTCTTTGTGTTTAATCCAAGGTATTTATTTCAGTTTCATAGCTGCTGAAGATAAATATAAACCTCTGGACATGTAGGAGAGGTACTGCCTTTAAGGGCTGGTTTCTCTTTGCTTTTGACTAAAGAACTGAGATCATCAGCTGCGGTCGAATGCTTAACTCTTAGATCAATGCTACTAAGATGAAATCCATCTGTACAGTCTCACAGTTCTTTACAAAGTCACATGGCAATGCAGACCTTCCATATCTTGCTCATTTCCAAAAACAAAGTTGTTTAGTATTAATCTGGTTTTGGTCTGTTTGGGTTTTTTTGTGTTTTGTTTTTGTTTTTGTTTTTGTTTGTTTGTTTTGTTTTGTTTTTGTTTTTTGGGGTTTTTGGTTGTTTTGGGTTTTTTTTGGTTTGTTTTTGGTTTTTTTGTTGTTGTTGTTGGGGTTTTTTTGGTAATGTTTTGTTTTGTTTTTTTAAAGATGGAGATTACTTCTATGTTTGTAAAGAACTGTGAAAATTTTCTTTGTTAAAAAACAAAAAGATATTCTATTAGTGCATATTTTCAGCTGAACAGCCATGGATGGACAATTTTCAGCAACACTGCACTCTTTGGCCTTCCATAGACTCTTCTACAGGTTTCTAGGATAAAACACCAATCTGCTGCAAGGATTAAATACATTAAATACAAAAATAAATAACATTGTGATAAAAATGTAGATCTACATTCTGAAATATTACTGCAAATGGAAATAAATATTTATAACATGTTGCATAGTTATTTTACTGAAATTCTCCTTGTTTTATCCTAGCCTTTGGTCCAGAACAATCATGTGTTGTGGGTGACACAACACAAAAGCTGAAAGACTTGCATGAGCAAGGTTATTTTTTGAACATATCCAGGATTACTGCTGAAAAATGTTATTCTTTAAATAATGAATATGTTGACCATTTAACATGACAGTACCTGTCATACTTCATCAAAGACAAGCAAGCATAGTTAAGGTCACCAGAAGGAAACTTTTAAAACAACATATAAATGTTTTCATTTCTTGTTATCTGGTACTTTTCCTGCAGCACTACATATCACCTTTGAACTGCCTAATTAAGAATGATGCTTTCTTTCTACTCTGATTCTAAAATGCAAGTGTTTGCCTGCTGTGGATTTCTGTTCATTACGTACAGAGAGGGAATCAATTGATTTTTAATTTTAAAAAAACCCATTAATTCATAATTAAACTAATAGCAATCTCCTCTTTGGAATTACTTGTTCAATTTATTTGAAAGAAAATTTGAAGCTCTGTNTTATCCTAGCCTTTGGTCCAGAACAATCATGTGTTGTGGGTGACACAACACAAAAGCTGAAAGACTTGCATGAGCAAGGTTATTTTTTGAACATATCCAGGATTACTGCTGAAAAATGTTATTCTTTAAATAATGAATATGTTGACCATTTAACATGACAGTACCTGTCATACTTCATCAAAGACAAGCAAGCATAGTTAAGGTCACCAGAAGGAAACTTTTAAAACAACATATAAATGTTTTCATTTCTTGTTATCTGGTACTTTTCCTGCAGCACTACATATCACCTTTGAACTGCCTAATTAAGAATGATGCTTTCTTTCTACTCTGATTCTAAAATGCAAGTGTTTGCCTGCTGTGGATTTCTGTTCATTACGTACAGAGAGGGAATCAATTGATTTTTAATTTTAAAAAAACCCATTAATTCATAATTAAACTAATAGCAATCTCCTCTTTGGAATTACTTGTTCAATTTATTTGAAAGAAAATTTGAAGCTCTGTAAATATAAAAAATTTCTATTAAAGTTCCTTCCATGTTTGGCCCTGAGTAATCCAGGCCCAGTTCTTGAAATCTGCCATATGCAGATGAACTGCTTTGCCTTAAGCAGTCTTCCATCTGCACTTCTCCCAGGATTAGTTCATAAGATATGCAAGCCTCCACCTTTTCCCTTCCAGTTGCTATTTTTAAATAATCAAATTTTTAGTTCATTTTAAAGTATTTAATTCTGAAGATGCATATAGCTTCAACCGACAGACATTAATTTAAATTTATTTGGCCGTAAAACTGTGGTTCTGTTTGTATCAGTATAAATCTGCCTTAGCTTACTTTCTACTCTATCAAGTGATTTGTGTTTTACTTTGAGAAATGAAGTTTGGTTTGTGAACTAGTTAGCAACCTTCCCCTTCACCCCCACCCCACTTTTTTTGAGAAGAAAGAGGTCAGTAAACAGAAGATACTGTCTCTTTATAAATTCAGATCATAAACTAATTTCTAATAAGAAGTTCAAAAGAGGTTAGAAAACAAAAATCCAGTTTTGGAGTTTGGGGCATCATCTCATTAAGGGTAATATTGCAAGCCTCCAGTATGAAAAAGGCACTGACTCAAATTTGTAATGATTTCACTTTCAAATTTCTTTTATCTCAGCTGCTGCTCCATTAACAAATACAAGTGCTTCAGATATATATGCAGACTAATGAGCATTGCAGCTGATTACTAAAATATTGTAATACTTCCCAAGGCAAAATGACATATTTTTCAAAATTAAGAAAACAGGATACTTCTTCTTTACTGCTGTAATGTATGACCTCAGTCTAAGCCTCAAATCCCACATTTCCCAGTACAGTTGAAGCAAGCAGTGTTTAATTAACAAGGATTAATTTTGTTTTGGGGAAGGTTCTAATTTGGTTTTGGTCAGTGTGTTCGCTATGGCTGTAGTGATCTTAAAGTCTTATCACGTGCTTTCAAAAACCTCAAATTCCTTCTATTCTTCAGTAGTCCTTTTATGCGTTTATTTTTTATTGACCACATTTGTAGTTTGAGAATTGGAATTACAAAAGCAATTTAAGTCTTATATTTTAAAAGGAGAGAAAAATTTGTAAAGATGGTCTAAAATTGGAGACATGGCACCACCTCTCAGCACCGCTCTTGTAGAAGACAACTGTAAGAATACTCTAAAAACAGACCTTTCAAAATTTATTTCTACTGGATGGGCTGATAACCAGAATTGGACAAGGGAAGGATATTATGAGAGAATCCTCAAATTCTAGGGCACAAATATCTTGAGCTATGGGTTTTGTTTTAAGTGGCACTTAGAGAGAAGAGATCTAAGGCAAAGAAGGAACAAAGATCTTGAAAGACACCTTTGCCTCCCCATCCCTGTTCTGCAAGTTCTGTGCTATGTGTCCAAACAACACTACAGAAACTTCCCTGCAAATTCAAAACAAGTATCTTGCCGTCTCCACTGAAATGCAACTGCTGGATTTTTTCCTATGATTTAAATTCAGCAGTTCAAACTTCCTAGCAACTCTGATTCCAAGGATTTCTGTGAAGCCATATTTATCTTAGAAGTGCAAGTTAAGTAAAATACATGCTAATATCTATCAGTGTTTATGGAACCCAGGCACATGCTTAAGACCTGATGAAGATTTGCAAGAAATACCTTTTACTGAAATGAAGCTGCAGGGAGTGGACAGTATTGAATTTTCAAACAATTGTAACCATCTGACACATAGATTTTTTTTTCATAATACGTAAAAAAACCCCTCAACAAACCCCAGAAATTTCTCAATATGACCCAAAATATGAGACATCTGTGGTCCTCAACAGTAGACAGCAACTAGCAGCATTGTCACATAATGCAGGGATTTTTTTTTTTTTTTTTTGGCTCTCTTTCATTCTGGGTCTGAAGACAGATTGCTTTACAAGGTACATCAGCCTGCAGGGAATAGCAATTTCCTTTTTCCTCTGCAACAAAACAAATGGAACTTTTAGAACTGTTTATCTTTGATCAAAAATATATTACTTAACACACCAAATAAACAGCTTTAAAATTTGTCATTGAAATTATTGCTTCCTGTGGCAATTTTTAGTGTTTTTACATTTGCTGGGCAATTGGTGACAGGAACTGATATCCTTGCCATTTGTTTTTTATTTTTGTAATGATCTTAGGAGCAACATTTTGAAATATGAGCTTTCTTTAAAGTAACTAGATAAACTACCACATTGTCAGGAATTATACACCACTTCCTCACTAAATAAATATGGGAACTAGAGCAACAACCACAACCCTTACACATAATGCATGAAATGATACAGAACACATATCATACATTTCTGTGATAACATATTCATCCAGGAAGACCAAAGCAATGATCAGAGTATTAAAAAAAAAAAAGCAATGAAACCCGCACATACACCCCTTTGTCTCACCCCACCAACCATAAAACCAAAAGCTTTTAGAAAACAATTCTACAAGATTTGTAAAATCAAAGTATATCTTTTTATTAGACTCTTAAGACAATTTATCTGTGTTATTCTGATTTATTAAATAGGCTGAAGATGTAGTTTGCAGTGCATTATGTTACTATAACACTTCTTTGTATTTCATTCTCCTTGGTTTATAAGGCCATGGTGTAACACTTGTCATTTCCGAACTATCACTTTGTGTCATGGTTCTTTATTTTTGGTTGTCGTTTTTTCACTTTGGCTTTCATTTTCTATAGGTGTCACTATCTGAAGTCTGCTGTGGCATTATGACTCATCATACCCTTGGTTTACTGATCACAGGCTCTAAGCCAGCTCTCCTCTTTCCCTTCAATTCTATGCAAAAAACCGTCTTTGATCTAATGCTTGTCCTTTCAGGTCTCAAAAAGAATAATTTTCTTCTTCATTTGGCTCTGAGGCAATTTAAATCTTGTGTCTTGGACTTCATTACTATTTAACAAATTCACCTTTTGCTGGAGAGAGTTATAAATTTGGACACCCAAACACACTGCAATTTATCAACACCTTAATATCCTTTTAAGAGGTGTTTGGTGTCAGAAATGAAAGAGAGTGTGATTAAGATTTTTTCTAATAGCCCAAAATTTTTTCTTGACACTTGGATATTAACCCAACCTAGAAATTCTTTTATTTCTTGATTTTAACTCTCCCCTGAAGCATTTCTGACAAGTCCTAATCCTACTCAATGTACACCTTTTTTTTTCTCTGTTACTGTACTGTATAGTCAGAGAAGCTCTTTGTGACTCATCTTCTTTCTTACTTGAAGGGAAAGATTCCCAGTGTTTGGAGAGTAGCAATAACTATTTCAGAACATCATCTACTCTGTTCCCTCTGATATTATGAATGTGATATCTACACAGTTCTCTAAGGCCTTTATAAGATGTTGCATTGCCAGGTAACACAGAGAAGTTAAAGCAGAGTCACTTACGGCTGCAGAATAACTTCATTTAAGCTAAAACTGGATTTCGCTCTTGAGTTGTTGTCCATCCACTTCTGTTAAAGACTATGGAGGTGCTCTAGATAAACTACGGTCTAGACTGGTGTTTTTTAGTGTTTATCACATTCCTAGCTGAATTTATACAAACTTAAAGTGTACTCTTGATCAAAGCTGAAAACTTGCCGCAATCATAAAAAGCTGTTTATCTTCTAGAACTCAATATCATTCAGCTTCTTCAGATAAATCAGTATCAAAAATCTTTGAATGTGTTTGATTATCCATTTTCTTAAAAAAAAAAAAAAAATCCTAAACATCCTTAAAATGAAGAATATAGATTTATTTTTACAGTAGTTACTTAGGGGTTGGAATTTTCTATAAATTTGATGGTAATATTACCTTGAGAGAAGCATATAGTAAGTTCTTTTGGGGAAATCCCAAGCTCAGCTGACTGCATGCATCCATTCAACTGTTCTGGATTAGATAGTTTTTAGATCTACATCAGAGATGTAAGGTTCTGAAAATATGAAGAATTCTTGTTTTTCCCATCTTTTCTTTTCAAAAGCATTCCTTAAATATCTGCCCAATGCAACAGAACTTCCTCCAGTTCAGAAATGGAAATCATGAAGGAAGTTTTCTTGCAGTAAGTCTGCTACGTACTTCATACTGCTTTTTATCCAGAAATACAGATGAGGATTTTGAATGGTAAAACATATGAATCAGAAGTACATCTGCAAAGCAGGCTCCTAATTTCCAAAGGGTAAGTACAACACTCTACTATTTCTTTTGTTCTTGGCTTTCTTCCACATAAATTTTTTGCAGGCAAAATTTGAGGATGCAAAACTGATGGCAGATCATAATGTGCCAACCACCTAATCAAGATTTTAAAAAAAATTTAAAATATAGATTAAAAATATCTAAATAATACCAATATCAGTTACCCACTGACAGTGATGATGATAATAACAATATGACCCAGTGTAGTATTAGATACTAGACTTGGATAATAGCTCATGCTCTACACTATTGTCCTGCTTCTGGCCAGGACAAGGTTAATTTTTACAATAGCCAGGAGGGGGCATGGCTGGGACCTTGAGGTCCATCTCTATACCATCTCATTCTATACCATCTCATGTCATCTTCAGGGGATGGAGGAGGTCCCTTCCATGTCAGGTAACATGGCAAAAAGTGCAGTCAGGTAATGTTGGAAGTGAGAACTCACCTGTGAATTGTTCATTTCTTGTACACTCTTTTATTAGTGTTGTTCCAACTTACAGCACCCTGATAAAGTGACAGATTATTTGCACGGAAAATTCTGTGGCAACTCCAAACAGGAGCAACTCAGTGCAGTGTACTGGGCCTTGCCTACTTTTTACTGGACACAGTTCAATACTAGACAGCACCCCCAGGGGAAGGAGAAGGAAATTAGACAAATGGGCACCATGGCCACTCAAACTCAGCTGAACCAGAGGAGCAACCTGTGCTGGTAGCAGTTGCTCTATACAGAAGAAGGCTAAGACCAAATCAATTCGCATAGTGAGGGATGAAGAGGAAGCAGAACCCTCACAACAGGAGGAAGAGGTAGGGCCAAAGATAATCACCTATCCCTATCCCTGAGTGAGCTGTGAGATACGTGGAGGGGTTTCAACTGCCAGTCAGATGAGCCCCTACTGACCTGGCTGCTCCAATGTTGGGATATGGTGGCCCATGCTATGAAACTAGATGGCAGTGAAGCCAAGCAGCTGGGATCCCTGTCCCAGGATGTGGGCATTGACAAAGGGATTGGGAAGAGGACAGAAACTTCCTCTGAAGATGACTCTGGATGGTATTCTCTCAAGGATGATCCAGCAGTGCACCCAGGCAGGTGGGACACCATGGAGAAAAGTATCCAGTACCTGAGAGAATTAGCTGTGCTGGAGGTAATCTCTAGGGATTCAAATAACGAGCAGTCCCCTGTAGACCCAGATGAGGTCCAGTGTGCACAGTCCATGTGGCAGAAATGGGTATGGAGCTCATCATCATCATCCACCAACTCGCTGGCATTGATGTCCATAAAAGAAGGAAAACAAACAGTGCTTTAAGTGCTTTAAACCTGACTCCAGCAATATGATGATCATCTTTTTTCCTTCCTGCTGACCTGCACCTCGTCTGTGGAAAGACTGTCCAAGACTGTGGACAGACTCAAAAGCCTTCAGCAGATTAGAGAGGAAATGTCCCATGCCCCTCCAGTATGGACCAGAGTCTCTGCTACTGGGAGCAAGCAGCCCCCTGGTCAAGAGAGAGGCTACAAACCACAAGGTATCCTGTGGTTTTTGCTGTGTGACCACAGAGAGGACATGAGGAAGTGGGATGGAAACCCCACCTCTGCT
>VYXC01008129.1:24812-101409 GCA_013397175.1 Platysteira castanea
CAGAATCATTGGAGGATCTTTTGTTGCTCAAATATAAGCCTCTTTGAAAATTTATTTCAAATCCCATTTATGAAAAATGACTTCTAGCCCAGTATTTTAACAACATTCTATTTTGTTGTTTCTGAAACCCAGTCTTCTGTGTGCCATCCTCTAACCCACAGGATATTTTGCAGCTAGACTGTAAGGACTGGAATGAAAAGAAAATGCTGAGCAACACGAACGCTCTCATTATTTGGCCATCTGAATTCAGCTACATAATTTTCAGCTGATTTTGCATGGTTGAACATGTAAATCAAACACCCTGACTGTTGCCAACTTCTGTAATAGCAGCTGCTCTACCTGGCCTGCAGACCACTGCCTCCTGTTTCCAAGTACAAGTCAGAGGGGTACAAGTTCCCCTCAACCTACCTTCTGATGTCCTGAGGGGCCAAAAGACAACCCCGTTGTGTCAGTGATGTAACTGGATCATGCAGCTGGGAAACACAGCATCATTTCCTCATAATACTATACAGTGAAAGGAAAAAAAGTCCTCAAACCTCATTCATCCAAATCTAGCTCAGGATTCTGTGTCAGAAGAGATGATCTGATAGGTCTCACTTAATCTGTCCCCACATCATCAAGGGTAGATTACTGGCTTACTCTCCATTCACAAGATGGCCTTGAGGGAAGTTTAACCATGATGCTTTTGCATGTTAAGATTATAGGAAAATAAAATATTTTATCTATCATGCAGAACTAGGAATCAAGAAAACCTGTAGTAGTAAGACAGGGTTGCTCTCAAAGCTTGGGCTGGGAGAGAATTCAATCCAAAGTAAGCTTGAAGGAATCAAATTGATATTTCTTGACAGTCTGGGTAGAGAAACAGTGATTTCCCAGTATATTACCACAGTGATGAGTGCCCACATACCAGAGGTCTCTCCCAGCTTTGCAGATACCATGTTTTTGTACTGATCTTCCTCATCTCTTTGGCTGGCAATGTAATGTAAGTGGGGCAAACACTACCAAGAAGGATCTCCTGAACCATCATATCCACCTCCTACTTCAGGAAAGCACAACATGTAACATTTTCATGTGATGAACAGGTGCCAAACTCATGGGTTAGAAAGGGCAAGAATGACAATAAAACAGTGTCTGTCTACTAGACAGCATTGTCAAGACCATTGCTCACACAGTCATGGGTTTTCTCAACAGCAACTAGAAAATCTCTCTTATGCTTCTCTACTTGATTACCTTTCCCTAGATGATCATTATGCTTCCTCTGTATTCTTCTGAAATGCTATTCTAGGAAGTTCATAAGTATTCTGATAAAGAAGAAAATTAGTCTCTTCCTTAGTCTGCATTTAGCTAAGACCCATCTAAGGCCCTGATCCTTCTTATCAACGCTGTGTGCATACTGCAGTGCACCTAGAAGCATTTTTGGTTTTGGCAGACATGAAGTATTTAAGTTTGGACCAAACAACAGAGCATCAGGAAAGGAATCTTTTTATTCTCATCTCCTGAGTGGACGCAACACTAACCATCTTGTGCCATAGAAAGTAAGGTATTTTCAACAACCTTATTGTACCTGGAAGTCCAAAACAGCAAGTATTACAGGATGTCATCTTAGTTCTCTCTCAGTACTTGCAATATTATTTATGCAGCTGAACTGAGTGAATCATCAGATGACTCAATCTCCAAAACACCATTATAACAGTAAATAAATAAAGTCCTTCCCTCACACTAAGGAATTGCATTCATACACAGCCTTACTGAAAAACATGATTGAGAGTAATTTGAAAAGAAATAAATGCAATTTGAATTTTTAAAAAACTCATCAGCGCTACTATGGTTCCCATGAATAAACAGATCTGATTTATTAAATCTCTTTAACCTTCAGAGATGATTAGGGAGTAATTTTTGTTGTTGCTGCTGTTGCATAAATGGATGGATACATTTTCCAGCAAGTTTTGGAGACAGGCTGGAAGCAGGTACAATTAATTCAGTACATATCATTTGCTGCATCCTTGCTTCTTTCACAGAAATCCTTGCCAACTGATCCCAGGCAGAAGATTGGCTTTGGTTCTGCAAGCAGCTGCTCAACTTCCCACTTTGCTGGAGGTAAGATGTCACAGTAAAGCAGCTGCTGAAAGAGTGGGAGGGAGACACCAGTGAGCAGAAACAATTGTGTTGATAAATAAAAAAAAAGAGAAAAATACAGGAGTGACAATCTTACTTTGTTCTAACAGATTGGGCTATACTACATCTTATTTGCCTAAAAAGAAAGTGTGGCCATAAGTTAACCTTGAAATATGTAAACTCCTGGAAACTTAAACAGTTCAGAAAACCAACAAAAAACTGATCTACCAGTGATATATTATTCTACTGATAATGAGTTCTGTGATCAAATTTGACATACTCAGAGATCTGAGGTTCATGAAGATTCAGTGCAGATTTAATCTTATCTGATTCTGCCTTAAATGCAATAAGCCTGTCTTCTAAGAGATAATAATTATTTACGTCAACATTGGTATAAATAAGAGTTCTGAGGCTCAAACTCAAATTAAATAGAAATGGGGAGAACAAAGAAAAAGAATCTAGAATTCCGGAAGTCAATAAATAAAATAAAAATAGTAATCTCTGGTGTAGCAGTAATACGCCGAGATCAGTGGTACTCTATTTAAAGATCTAGCCTCACAATTTTACTTGCATAATCAGGCATGACTCAGATAAGTCAAGGTAAATTGCCAGTTATCATATGTAATTAATTGTTTTTTAGAAGATTTTAAAGCTGTGGATTTTTAAAATATGGTCAGAGCCCGAATTAATTTAGAGGTTGTTATATGACAGTGACACTGCACTTCAGTAAAACACTTTGGAGGACTCCAGAGTTCTCACTGTGATATTTCAGAAATAAAATAAAAAACCCCACCAAAATGTCCATGATGCTGAACTCTTACGGAAGACATAACACAATTCCAACACTTTAAAACTGCAAGATTTGCTTAGGGACATTTTTTTAAACATGAAATCTGTACTGCTCTTCTAGTAACACGATTCCAGGAAAGAGGACTTTTAAGAATAGTCCCGTCTTTACAAATGCTGATAGTATCAAGCAGCTAGCAAACCAATACTGTGTTTTTGGTATTCAGGCAGGAGGACAAAGTACATTCCTGCAGTGGAAAACGTCAGTGTAAACAAATACCTGTTCTAGTACTAGAACTTCGATGTAAAATGTGACCCAAAGGGACACAAAGCATACAAACATGGGACGTTTTAAGGCATGAGTGCTTATATACTTGTATAAGTACAAGTTATTATATACTTGTATATACTATTATAATACTTGTATAAGTACAAGTTATTATATACAGTGATGTCCACAGTCTCAGTACCCTGATTCTCTACTTGTTAATAGGATAATTAAAAAATCATTACAAAACATAGATTAGTACATAGATTTAAATTTTAATCCTCCTCTTCCATGCTACCGAGATTGTGGGCATTAGAACTTCTCCACTGTTTTTGGCCTTGCCTGTTTTTTGTCCTTTTTTATCCTAATTAAAACTATTATTTTGGTTATTTGTTGCCTGAGGCAGATTTAATTAAACCCACGATTTTTCTAGTGTAAAGGAAGTCCATAATATCTGTAAGGACTAGAAGAAACAACACACCCTCCAAATCTAAACTGGCACAACTAGGTGGCATGCATATGTATAGTATCTACATTTTCATTAGAATGTTTATCTCTCCTTTCTGCCTGATTCTTTTTGCCACAAGCTTAACCTATTTTTCTTTGTTCACCCACTCTGCATTTTTATAGCATAAGTAGGTTTTTTTCCTTTTCATTTTATTTCTTGTTTTTAGTCTTAAGAGACATTCAGACCCCACGTTGATACTTCTTTATCAACATTGTCTTGACTGAAAAATACATCAAAGAAAGAATGTATAGGTCTGGATATCAAATCAAAAATAGTCTACATTTGTTCAGAGCTACCCTCTCCTCCAATCTTTCTTAAGCTTTGTCACAAGCTGACAAATTAATAAAACGAAAAACTGCTCTCTTCTCATTTAGCAATGGAAAAGCCACTAAATTTCTGATGCAAAAACTCTTGATATGCAAAAGTTAAGGTGTAGGTACATACTGGTCATACTGATCTGCTGTTGGTGTAGCGAGGACTTGAACTTTTCTTGTAAAAAATAATCAATGACAACTTTGACCCCTTTTAAATATTTCCTTGCTTTTTCTTTCTTCTTTTTTTTTTACCCTCCACTCACAGCCAGAATGAAGCTCTACTCCCCTTTAACTAGCCATATTGAACAAAAAAAGCATCTGCCTCGTTCTTTTCCCCTACTGTGCCATTTTACAGAGAAAAAGCTTAATTCCAACTGATTTTCTAAGGCTCATGTGCAAAAACCACAGCAGAATTGTGAGCAGAACTCAGATTTCCGAGCCTCGCTTTCATCTGTCCGTAAACTCCTGTTTTCCTTGAGCTGGTTCAGTGTGCAGTTGGATTAACTGAGGTTGCCATGACCATGCTAGGGTAGCTTTCCCTTTGACAGGAAATAGTTGGTCAGAAAACATGAGAATTTCAGCAGCGAACACAAATCTGGGTACTTCCAGACCAAGCTTTGGTTCTCTTCCATACCTTGGCCCCTGGACCATGCTAATGCAGCTGTGTGAAACCTCTTAGTAGATCACGTTGATGAAATGACCACAAGTTATCCCTCCAAAAATACTTATTTTGTTTTACCTGGCTTGTTTCAATGATGTGATTTCTAATGTGAAATGTCATCCCACATGGCAGAGGAATACATATGAATGAAGATGGAGTGACAAGGTCCTTCAACAGATTTGCCATAGAAGACCACAAAAATTAAAAATATGCTATTCATTTCTCTAAGGAGTTTTCCATCTTGTGGCTTTCCTGCTATGTCTGGTCCCAAAGAGTTATTTTCTGCTTTTATTGCTCCTTGATGACATCAGACTTTTGTCAGGCAGAGGCAGAAAAGCTGACCGGTCTTCTTTCCATTTCCATTTACAAAAAAACATAGACAACTCCTCAAACTTTTTTTGCACACAAATAACAATAAGAATAACAAACAAGCTGGAAAACAGAAGCTTGTAGTCCTGGTTCTGGTTTTAGCACCTTCCAGTCTCTGCTGAATCAACCCTGTAGGAACCGACAGAGGGAAAACAAGGTAGTCTTGACTGAAAAAACGACTCACACTTCAAACAAAAAGGGAAGAAATGAAAAAAAGAAAAGTCAGCAGACTTTTCGAAGTCCCAAGAGGATTCAGAACTAGTTTGATTTAACATTTTAGATAGCATGCAGCTTAATAATTTACCAGATTCTCAGTGACTAACTGATATCTATTCATAAGGGCTTTGTTTGAGTTCTTGGTCTTGGCAGGTATCTGGCAAGGAGCAGGTGATTTGAATTACATTGTATGTAGAAACTCTGAATTCATGCTAATTTATTACCCATGCCACCATGTGATAAGCAGTAGTTTAGGAGTAATTGTTACTTCTGCCACTAATTTTATTTATTCCCAAACCTTGCTTTGTATAAATTGATGACAAAACAGGAATATTTTCTGCTATCAAGATTTCAAATTATATACAAAAAACCAAAACAACTCAACAAACAACCAATACCAATAATCCCAAATAGAAATTTTTAAAAATTGTCACTATTTGGCATAAGATTTGTGGTATTATCAGACATCGTGGGAAGAATATTTAAGCATGGACTGCCACGTGCCACTCTGGAGTACAATTCAATAACATAATTCTTCCTTCCCATTTTTACTTATACCACCATGCAAAAATATGCAAAAGCCCTTTCAACATCCGAGTGTCTAACAGTAGTAACTGATGAAAAAAAAAGCTTTGGAAATCTGCAATGGCTGTTGAATCTGAAACTACAGAAATGTTAAAACCCCAAGATAATACTTTGATCACAAAAAATAGGTTCCAGGTCAATAAAGCTTGATTTGTTCAACCAACCACTGGGATATTTCCCTTCCCATTAGTGTGCAAAAAAAGGAAGTAAAAGACAAGGGAAGTTGGATCAATGGGCTGCTATAGCACAGTGTGTCTCTTGCATGTGGAAAGCCCAAGATGGCAAACACCAGGTCAGTTTTTTACCCTGTTTAGCCTTTAAATGATGAACACTGAGACTATTTTTACTCTAAAGAAGATTAAGAAATCACTCTAAAAGCAGACACTATATATTAATCTACAGAGAAAATGGAACAACTGAATGAATCTAGTCTAATAATCTACTATATCTGATGATTTTATCATCATTTTAGGGGATGCATTTGAAAGTAGTGCACCTGAGCAAAGTATCTTTTCTCCTGTGTGCTCCAGAACTGCTGGACTATTTTTGAGTGAATTCAGAATGCATGAGAAATTCCTGATTGACAGCTATGGAGAATATATTTATCCACAGACCAGGCAGAGCCTAGAGAGCAGAAATGAGCACTAACTCCCACCTCAATCCTGACCTTTAGGGGCAGGTGAGGAGCCAGTTGTTTTGTGTTAGGGTCAAGTTCTCTCATCCTAGGATGTTTTTATTGATTGCATTTTTTACTTTATTTATTTTACTTTTTTAAAGAAACTCTGTTACTTTAGAAAAACAAGGAGTATGCTACTGAGAAACTGAGGATTTGTTTGAATTAGAGGAAAGCAGTGGTTCTCCCTCTTTTTAGAGTAGGTGCTTCCTCATCCTTTCACTCGAATTTAGCTCCTCAGGGTAACCCTGTCGTGATTAAGCTGAGGCAGAAACTTCTGATTGTGAAGAAATTGCCAGTAAGTTATTTTGCTACTGCAGCTCCTATGTGAAGGAAGACAGAAGATGATCTCTTGAACCAGTAATTAATGCCCTAAGGTAGTAAAGCCAGCTTCATCACTGGTATGAAAAGTTATCTTTTCCTCTTTTTTCCTTCTATTTTAATTTTTCTGAAACACTGCCTTGGTCTTCCTTCCGTCTTTCTTTTTTTTTTTTTTTTTTTTTTTTTTTGTGTGTGTGTGTGTGTGTGTGCTGGGCTTGATTCCTTCAGTTAAAATAAAACAATTTGCTCTCCAAAGCAAAAGAAATGTTTCATAAGCTATTCTTCTCTGCTCCTCCCCTCCACTCCCCATGGTGTGTTTACTAGTAAAGTGCTGGTAAATAGCAAGGGAAAATAGATGCCTATGGTATCCTGGGAAAAGTAAAAATTTTTGGATGGAAAATGGAATTGTTACACTAAAAGTTAAATTTATTCCCAAATTAAAAACTTGAGGTATTGCCTCATGTGAAAGCTTAGTACACAAGAAGCTCTTGAACAAGCAACAAAATAAAATGCATGTTTTAAATTAGTAAGTGTATTTAAGGCACATGAAAAAATCAGAATCTTGAAAAGTTGCACTAGAGATGACATATATATTAAAAAGTACTGCGTGGTAATGACCCTTGATTATAAAAGAAAAGGTTTTACAGCTGCAAAGACTGCTGTATTGTATATCCAAATCAGATATATTTGTGATAATTTCATTTTTGAAGCACAAAGAAATCCTTGTTTGTTTGTTTGTTTGTTTGTTTGTTTGTTTGTTTTAATTGCAAATTTGTCATCTGCAACTGATCAGAGAATCTCACTATCTCACTGCCCTGGAAATACATATGTAGCAAATTAAATTCTATTCAATGGGAAAAGTGGTGTCCAGGAATTATAGTGCTTCACATTAAGTTACGTTACATACATTTAATTAAGTGCCATCTTTTTTTTCTCAGCACTGTAGAAAATGTTATTTTATCCAGTTTCTTAGACAACTTTAAAAATAATTTTAATCCACAACATCATTCTCACATTATCCTAACTCACTCTGCACTGGAAGTTCTTATTGCAACGTCAGTTAGAGTACAAGTGAGAAAATTGTGAGGCTCTGGATAAAAAGGAAAGCTGCACTGTAAAAATAATGCAAAATATTTTCTTGGTTGTTTGCAAGTTCAATCGCAGAAAGGCAAACAGCTCTATTGCTTTGAACCCTGAAAACCAGCACTTGTATTTAGCATTTAATCTAAGTTTATAGAAGTGTAGAGAATTATCCAGATTCTGGCCAGGACAGAGTTAACTTTTGCAGTAGCTAGAAGGGTCCATGGCTGGGACCCAGAGGTTATTTATACCACTCCCCATCAGTTCTGGGAGCAGGGAAAAGGGAGTCTCTTTCTGGGGAGAAGGAGTTTCTTCTGGTCAAGACAACGTGGTGAAGGGAGCCATCTGGTATGGTTGGGGGTTTTCTGCATGAATCATTTATTTTCTTTTACCCTCTGTCTTTAGTAATGTTGCTGTTACTGTTCATTTTCTTTTCTTATTGCTGTTTCCAGTAAATTGCTTTTATCTCAGCCCATGATATTTGCCTTTTGTGCCTCCAATTCTCTGTAGCCCACTGCAGGGAAAAGAAGGGAGGAAGAAGGGGATGAGAGAGAGAGAGAGCAGTGTATGCTTTAGAGAGTCTCAGTGGGGGCACTGAATTGGAGACTACCATTCCTAAAACGCAATCATAATGTAGCATTGGCTACTAGAAACTAAGGGACCTGTTTCTCTCCCTCTGACCTAAGGACAGTGCAAAGAAAAATGAATATCTGTAAAGCATTTGTTCAATATTTGTATGGATTGCTATACTCAAGATTACTTCTTTGGGCTCCCCCACTCCTTTGGACAAAGTTTTAACACTAGAAAACAACAGTTTGAAGATTGGAATGGGGATCCTTGAGTCAGTGGAGAATATGCTGTAATCACTGAAAATTTTATCACTGAATGCATTAACAGGTGAATGAAGGATACTTTATGTCACAATTTAGATTCTTAAATCAGAAAGTATCACCAGCTGAGTCACCTCAGGTTTTCTTTTAATTGCTTGGCTGTAACTGACACCAGGTCTTCCTCAGGAAGAATAATTTTTTAGTGCAAAATTTTCTATTTGGAAAAGCTGAAACCTGCCTGAATGTATTGTGGATTTCCAGATACAGGATATCTCCCTGCAGTTACTGGCTGTCAGACACATGGAAGGCATTATGGCAGTATGTGCTCAGGTAACTGCTCAGCACTGGCACAGCCAGTCTGCTTTTGCCCAGGGAGCACTGAATTTTGATGGTACAAGCGCTGCACGGGTGGTGCATATAATCGTGGTACACTGCAGTGAAAACCTTATCTTTATAAATATATCCAGTGTTTCCTGAAAGTATGGAAGTGACAGTACTTCATCAGGTACATGTGTGCTATCCAAATACAATGGAATCTTCAGATCTCTGTAAAAATTCTTACCAGTGAGATTCACATCCTAAATGGGAGGACATCTGAGCCATCAGTAAGGACATTTACTCCATCAATAGCTCTATAAATATTTCTCTTCTCATTCCTAATCCATTTATATGAGACACTACTTTTATTGGCAGGTATAAATGTATATACTTCAAAATCAGCTTCAGCTGAGACTGATGGGCTCCCAGTATTGACACTTTTCAGGGTCTGTGAAAATTTTTGTTATACTTTTTAGTGCTTGGTTATGTACAACATATGGTACAGTTGGTACTTGAGCAAAAAGGGGGTCCCTGACTAGTCCTAGATCTCCTAGATGGATGCTAAAATACCAGATTATCTTGCTGGAGCAAGACAATATGACACTCAAAACAACTTCCATCTTTAACCCTGCTCTATTCTTGTCTGCCCAACAAGTAGAAGGAATCCCCAAGCATGATTGCTTACAGACTATAGAAGAAATGTATTCCAGCAGACCTGACTTAGGAGACAGCCCCTTGGAAAGATCTGATTGGGAACTGTTTACTGACGGCAGCTTTGTATGAGATGGAAAACGACTGTCTGGATATGAAGTGACTACACACCATGAGGTAATTGAATTGGGCACACACACGCCCCTCTTATGTTTCAGCCCAGAAAGCAAGACTAATTGCACTCACTCCAGCTTTGGAATTGAGTAAAGGAAAACAAGTTAACATTTGAACTGATTCAAAATGTGCTTTTTTGGAATGGTACATACACGTGGAGCCATCTAGAAAGAAAGAGTCCTTTTGACATCTCAAGGCACACTGTTCAGAAATGGGAAACAGTCCTTGGATTTACTTGAAAGTATCCAGAAACCAGCGGAAGTTGCCATCATGCAGTGCAGAGCACATGAAGCGGGTAAGACCAAACCAGGATTAGGGAATTGCTTAGCTGATAAGGCTGCCAAAGAGGCTACAGAAAAAGGCATGCTAGACAAGAAAGTTTTATCTTTAATACCCGTGCCAGAGATACCTCCCCCAGTAGAAAAAACAGAGTAGAGTGCTAGAGACTGTCAATTAATTTAAACCTTAGAAGCAAAATTTGATCCACAAGGCTGGGCAGTTACCCCAGCTGGGCAAATAGTAGCCCCTGAACAGATCTTGCATGAAATAGTGGACTGCGAACTCAAAGCCACTCGTTGGAGTACTGAAAAACTTTTGAAACGTTTGAAAAAATCTATAATTGGATCTAAAATTACTCAGACTGTACAGTCAAGAATCCAAAAATACATAGTTTGTGAAAGAAACAACCCTAACACAGCTAGCAAAGTAGTTATAGGAGCCCTAAAACCTGGAAATGTTCACATGAATATAGGCAGATTGATTTTAGTGAATTGTCCTGAAAAGGTGGGGTACAAATACCTTCTAGTTCTGGTGGATACCTTTTCTGGGTGACCTAGCCTTCCTTTGTTGCACCAACCAGGCTAAGGAAGTGACTAAAATCCTTGAATCAAATAATACCTAGATCCAGGGTATCTTTGGGGATGTCATCAGACAGAGATTCCCACTTTACTGCAGAAGTGATACAACAGGTTAGGACCTTGGGAACAGCTTGGTATCTTCATACTCACAGGCCCCAAACTAGTGGCAAATTAGAGCAATGAATTACCTAATCAAATTGCAGTTGGGTAAAATACATCAGGAAACCTCCTTGGCATGGGTCCAAGCCTTGCCAGTTGCTCTACTTTAGATTAGAATTCAGCTGCCAGGAACCAGCAATGAACCAGGAACCATATGAGCTGCTATATGGTCAGTCCTACCAAGTACCACACATTCCAGGAAACACACATGTAAAAGAAGGGGTTGATTTGAATAATTTCCTCATTTCTCTTAGCAGTACTTTACAGGATTTGCCGTGAGCAGTGGTGCTCAGTGAGCAGTCTGCAGATTTTCGGGACTGGACATGCCACTTCATGAGTTCCAACCAGGAGATTGGGTCTATTTGAAAGTCTGGGGAACCACTTAGCTTCAGCCAAATGTATCTGTACTATACCAAGTACTATTGACAACTTTCCCTACATTGAAACTGGACGGAGTAAAATCGTGGATACATTATTCCAGAATTAAAAGGGCTGAAGCTGTCTGGATATTCAAAGTGTTGTCTGAGAAAAACCAAGATGTTTAAGTCTTGTTTTGCTATCAAAGTGGTAGAGTGTCTACAGATGTCCAGGAAATCTGGAAACAAACACAAATTTGACAGTGCACAGCTCAAGATGACACCTCCTGGGGATCTGAAGAAATCTGGATCAAACTTACTTCATGGCTACCCAGCTGGACTTGGTTAAAACATCTGTTTATAATTGTCACCACAATAATTGCTGTGTGTGTTTCAGCTTGCATCATGATTCAGTGCTATAGCTGTTGCAATGCCTTGTGCTAAAAAATGAAATACAGATATTAACAGACCAGTTCCCACAAAGGGAGACTTGATAAGAACAGTAGAACAGAACAGCATTTTACTGTTGTAAGGGCAGTAGAACAGAACAGCACAGCCTTGGAGAAAGAGATAAAGAATGTAACTTAGGCAAACAGAAGTCCAAAATGCAAGCAGGATGCCAGCTCAGATCTGCAAGGCTGACAAAGCAGAAGTTATGCAAAACAACAATATTGTGTTAACTCAAAAGCTGGGGTTGACGAACAGCCATCTAAAAAGGACACCGGACATTAAAGACCACCAAAGAAGACCTGAAAAGGACCACAAAGGACTTTGATAAGGGATGTGACTGTGTAAAGTAAAGTAATACATATACATCAGGTAATCGGGGATAGCTGATGCATATGTAATCAGTGTGTATGATAAAAGCTCTACCCATTGTTTGGGGCACTCAGTTAGAGGGAGGACCTTCTGAGTCACCAGTGTACTGCAGTAAAGAATGCCTGCTTTCTAATATTCAAAACTGTGTTAAAAAATTTCTATCTGGGCAATTCCAATGGTATATTTAGATATCATATTTTCAAACTAAACTAAGGATAATTTCAAAAAGAAGAGAAACACTTGGGAAATACAACAGCACATGACAGTGTGTGGCTGCTGTAAATATTTAGAAACATACTAGAAAAAAGTACTCGATAATGAGTAGTAGATTTTCACAGTAAGGCAATCTAAGTACCTCACACTTGCTTTACTGACCTCTTTATATCAACCTATGAAGCTCTGTGCAGCTGGAATGAAAAAGTCTGATTGCTCTTTGGGTCCTTGTAGGTCTTCAGTGTCTGAAAAATGAACCAACCAAAATTGCATTATGTTTCCTAAAATTATGTGTAAATACACATAATTATACTAAGTAAGGTTGTCATAAATGGATGGCACTGACCCAAACTGTCATGAAGAATGAGTGGAAAAAAAGATCATCGTGATCCAAGGTAAAGAAGGAGGCTGAAGATGTTGTTACAGCTTTCAGTGTAGGCCATTGACATAGTTGAGGCGTTAGGAAAAGATGCTGAAAGTCAGTAGATTTTCATCCTTCTAAATTACAGATTGGACAACAAATGATATAGTAACACAAACTATAGGAAAACATTGTTTCTGTAAACCAATTAAATACATAAAAATTTCTGGGCACACTTGAAAACCAATATGATATATATGTGCAAAATTCAGAAATTTTTAAAGTTAAGTAAAAAAAAACTGTAGAAAGTGTCTAAATTTGATATTTACAAGAGGGAAATACCCAGATTTTAATACAGCAATTTGACTTCTTGCAAAGAAGTTGCAAACTGGCATGTATATAGCAAAAAACCCCCTTGTTTTCAGAAATATATCTGAGATCTGTTTGGAAAAGATTTATTTTGTGTTTGATACTAAAACTAGAAACTCAAGGGTTGATTATAAGGTGAAATGCCGTGCTTACATTCGAGTTTGCTATGAAGACAATATTAAGTAACTGCTTAATGATAAAAATGACTTCAACTAGATTTCTAGATAATTTTCTAATAGCCTATGACTAATTGTGAAATTTACCATTTTGCCATGACTAATGTGTGAAATCTGTCATCTTTCTTCATGATTTACACAGGATCCTAATAAGAAGAACACAAAGTTGGTAATGTGACATGAATAGTAATTTGTATTGTACTTGTTCACAATTTCAGGAGAGAGGAGAGATATTTTTCACTAGACTATGTTAGAGGCATTGTTGTACCTATCGTATCATCACTGGACTCTATCAGAAATCTTCCTTTACTAATATGACCAACCACATCCTTGTCTATTACTCAAAAATTATATCAATGGATGTAATGCTATCAAAAAGGAAAGAAAAAAACACCTTCTGGAAGGGATTGGCCATTGAGTTCTTTAACCTCCCATAATTAGATGTTAATAGACAAAGCCTTCCAAAAAAGCAGGAAATTTTACGTAATCTAGTTAGTTATATTCGTTACTTAGAAGAAACTATTTATTTCCAAACTCCTACATTATGCTGGAAAACCTTAAAAGTAGGAATTTAGTTTAGTTCTTCTACATGTATTTTTATAAGTACAGCCTGGTAAAAGCAGAGACGGTAGCAAATTAAATTTGTAAACACCCTTGAAACTATCTGACCTATCAGAAGCCCTTGTGATGGTAGTTGCAGTAAGGATGTTAAACCCGCAGATTTTCTGATTTTAAATACTGAATGTGTTTTGAAACACATTTCTGTCATGATCTACAAAGAGAGAGAAAATATGTCCCTTTATCTGAAAATATTGCATGTTGATGTGGAAAGTTGTGAGGTCATAAAGGATTTGTGAATGTCCCCCAGTCACACTGAAGTCAGCATTTGAAAAACCCACTCCAAACTCCCCTTTTTCTATTATAAAACTGAAGTTACTGCATGAGCAGGTTTTGTCACCAGAAGTTTCTGGTCCAAAATAAGGTAGTTGTCAGCAGCATCTACTGAAAACATGCCAAAATATTTATTTTGTATTATTTATTTTGTAACCCCAAAAGTAAATAAAAATATGTGTTTTAAAAAATGTGACAGTTTATCAAGGGCTTTGGTATAAGAGTATAGAAGCGTCTTCCAGGGGCACAATTTAAGATTTGTTTTCTTTAAAATGGACAAAAATTTTGGCTCCCACAGTGGTTGACAGTGCTTTTACATAGATACTAAGAATTGCACTCAGAGACACTGCATATAAATAACACAATAAAGGAAAATTCAGGTAGCTTTAACAGACTGAAAATTGAAGGTAGTAATGCCTCTGAAATGTAATAAAAATGAATGCTAAAGGACATACAGATCTGCTGGACAGGAAGAAACTGTTTGTCTCAAAAAGCCTGTTTGGAGCATTGTCACTGCACCCTTCAGTGTCCTTCCTTTTCATAAAAATGTCAAGATGCCCCTTGCAGTTATTTATAATATTTGCTGTGATGATACAACTTGGCAACTCACTTCATATATTACAGCTCTGGCATTAATAAAGAATTCTGCCTGAATTCCCAGCTTTTACCACTAAATTTCCAGTGTGTTGTCCTGGGTCTTGTTTACCCTCCTCTACTGTAAAAAACTGGATACCACTGTTTTTTCTCACCTAAAGAAATTTCTTCATTTCCCTTCAGTCTCCATGTTATAATCTCAGTGTTTTATCTTCACTGAAAAGAATATGTTTCTCATGATAAACCTTTCAGGCACTTGTCACAATATTCTTTAAGCAAGAAATCAATTCAGTTGTCCTCTAAAGTACATCTTTCAGGTTAGGTAGAAAGATGCTAAAACCTCAGTGTTTTATGCATAACTGTTACTGATCTGTCCTGAATCCTCTGTTGGTGACATCTCTCAGAACTGCTTTTATTAATGAATTGTTCAGTCATAAGAGATTTATTACTATTTAATTTTTTTTTTAAAGGGATTTATAATGATTTTTCACAATATGTGCTAAATCCTTTGGTAGTCTTTATGCCACAATTTCGCTTTAATATGTTTGATTTTGACTCATTAGCCAGATATTATTTCACTTTTATAGGTTAAGCCCCTCACCTTTGCTACTTTCTTACCTTTAGAAATATGGTTTAATACTTGTGAGGTTTTTGTGCTGTTTTCCTGTACATTTTATACTCTTATTTATTTGACTGCTCCACAGCGGGAACTGTGAGGATATTGTTAAAGAATGGCCACTGGAAGATGAGGTTATATAGACATGTAAATTGTTTCAATAGTTGCACAACTATTGAAAAATGAACAAATGAGTCAGCTAGATTCACTGTAGGGAACATGTGAGAAATTTTATGTAAGATAATTTCATGAGTGAATGGATAAACTTGCAGAATCATTCTTTCATTTGCTGAAAAAGATAATTTTAGAAAATTCTAGGGCTGAATTCATGACTATTAGCAGTAATGTTACTGTTACTGATTTCAACTGTACTGTGCTCAGAAGCTTGTACTGAATTTTGTGACCAAAATTATAACATCTGCTTGTCAGTAGGAATCTAATACTGTGTTGCCCCTAGCTAATAATATTTTTAAGAGTATTACTGGTTTAGATTTCCAAATAAATCCTCGATAAGGAAGTCCAGAGGAGCATTTTATTTATAATTTCCTCTTCATGTAGCAGCAGTGTCTGGAGATTACTCTATAAAGGATATTGGGATAATAAGCATGTGGGAGAACTCTACATATCTTCTCCAAAATATTACTTCTATAATGTTCGATTGTGAGCAGAAAATCTATCTGCTGACATCAAGCCCCTCTTCTCTGGAGTTCTTATTGCATTATGACTACTTGAATACTTGCTTGCCCAATTTTCCCTCTTCTTAGCAAGGAAAATGATTTAGTTTAGATACTGCAGACTGACTTTTCAATTTTAAATGAATAATCCCTCAACAGTTCAGAATAAAATTGTTTTTGATCACTGGAGTTTGTAATAAAGATTGACAAGATAATTTATTAAGTGTATAGATGAAACACATCTTCACTAGAAGATTTACAGAAATTTTATTCCTTTACCATCATTACCTTCAAACCTGTGGATTACGAAGAGAGATTTTTGGCAAGTATAATGTTATTTTTAGGGAACTTTTTTGATTCTAAGAAAATGTTCATTATAAATAAAGTGGAAATATTAGAGGAAAGTTTGAAAACCTGGTCATAAAACTCCAGTACCCTTAGCAGGGTATAGATATAGATCTAAAAATTTATAGATCTTAAAAAATCCTGATGACACCTCTCATGGAAAGTTTTATTTTTCTTAGCATTATAGGATAAGTGCATATCCAGGCTGATCTACTACTGTCTCAGTTACCAATAGGAATGTACCAGTTTACTTACTCTCTGTGGGTTTTTCATGCTTCTCTGTTCTCTTGGTAGACTTACGTCAGGTTCTTAAAATGTATCTGTTACAGCACAAATGGGTATTCATTAAAAGATTCAGAGTCAGTTATTTCTACTTTGTAGCATAGATGCATTCCCCAGGAAAAGGCCTTGTAAACAACTATACCAGAAGCTTTTCCTGTGGGAAAACACATTGTCTCATGGTAGCAATGACAGTCTTAAGCTCAAATATGTATTCACTGAGAATCAGATAATTAATTCTTGATAAGAGATTTTTTATATATTTTAGAAAATAGTATAATTCAATAAAGAATGCAGAAGTGAGGAACAGAGAGCTGGCTGAGCTATAAACAGCAGCACTGCATTTCTCCTGAAAATACATTTTAATGACTGACCCTTTTTCTGGGGTGTCGGATGCTAGTCCTCAGGTAATATTTAATTTTTGATAGGCTCATTGGGGAAACCACAATCTAGATCCAATGATCATGAATAGTGAGGTTCATTACTGTTGGTATTTAGATACAAAATGATATTTCTAAATAATTCAGACAAACAAAGAACCAACTGGATCATAATGTTAAGAGTTCTTCTCTTGACAAAGAAAGTCAGTGATGCTGCAGATTATCTGACACTTAGTGTGTTGATTGGCATGATACTGTCATTATTTTCCACCATATATTTTGAATTCTCTGGGAAATATAAAAGAGTATGCAAATATTCTACTTCATGCTTTACAGGATATAGCGTTTATCCTCCCAATGCTCCAGCCAAAATCAGCACCTGGATGAAAAGCAGCTGGCTAAAGCTGAACCCAGGAAAATTGATGCTATTTGGAAAAGGGAACCTCTTAAAACTTGCCTCTTCATTCCATAATACCTGCCCGCAAACCCTTAAAATCCTAGTTATCATTTTCCACCATTATCAAGGATTTGGCTCTTTTACAGGCCTCTTCAGGGTTTCCTACTTCACTTTTACTAGCAGATTTATAAATTATATTAACACTGAAATTGCCCTGCTTTCTCCAGAAGTATTTTCTCCCATTGCACATGTATCTTCCTTTAACATTAAAAGGACTTACACTTTTCTGTTGAAAAGAAAATTTGTTTATTTATTTTCTGACTTCTATTTTAACTGTCATTGTCCTCTTATTCACTTTGTCTGTTCAGATTAATTATCACAAGTGTGTTATTTTTAGTTTAGTTTGTTTCTTCCTTTCTGTTTTATCTCTCCTGCTACCTTATGCGCCCTTTAGTTTACTGATTCAGTACTTTTTGATGCAGTAGAAATCTTGTATTTACTCTTAAAAACATTGTCTTGGTTTAAAAGACAGGTGTCTGCTTAAGGAAGGCAGCAGCCTCCCTTGGAATGGGAGAATGCAACTCCCCTCCTTCCAAATTTATAATTTTGAAATTAAGAGGCTTTCAGGCAGAGATATGGGGGATAGGAATAACAGTTGTTTTACTAAAATATATATAAATATATATGTACAACAAAACTATAATACAAAAAAAACCTGGTTTAAGCTGGCAGTCAGGGTACGACCTGGCACCCTGCCAGGCAGGGTGGGGGTAGCAGTCCGGTTTGATGACAGCTGCAGTTCTCCTTGAAGTAGTTCTGTTGAAGATAGTGATCCTGCAGAAAGATCTGGTCCTTCTCTGGAGGTCTGGTGGTGGTTAGGGAGCTCTGTTCCTCTGGGAGTCCAGTGGAGGAAAAAAGTTCTCCCTTTGCTGCTCTGAAACCCAGACTTTAACCTGGTGGGAATGCTTGGTTCCTCCCCCCAGGGCGGAGCATCTCACAATGGGATGGTGAGTCATAGGGCAAGGCCTTAATGGGCCATTAACAGGAGATAAGCCAGGAGGAGGAGGCGGGGAACAGGAGGAGGAGGAGGAGGAGCAGGCAGAGAGCACCCCCACCTGGCCTCAGCAGTTCATGAAAATGGTAAAAGAATACTTTTTTTGGGGATCCATCTTACACTATAACCTATGACAAACATGCAGCTCTGCTGGAGGTAAGTCACTTGGTCTTTCTGTCCCATACAGAACTTAGACTTTCAGGCTCAATCTGATGTTGCTTTGCTCTTTGATATTACCTATCACAATCACCTTTTTACCAAAGTCAGAGATTATTGAAAGGATGGATTTTTTCAGTGTACCTAAGGCAGCATCTAGGAAGAGTTGAAGCAAATACACCCACTGATCCAAGTAGCCCTTTGCAATGCAGTTTCCAAAGAGTCCCCACATAAGGCAATATGGGAATGAGACTTGCCACATAATTTTGTAGAGTATTCTTTTCCTTCCAATTTATTTTTCATGACACAAATTTTTGTTTAGTAGCCTGCAGGCTGTGGGACCATGTACAGTCTTTCCATGTACTCCGTGCTGAGCCTCATTAGGACCCAGAATCCCTTGTGGCCCAGTTTGAGATAAATTCGGAGGAATGTCCAAAATGAACATCCTCCGATAAAAGGCAGGTGTCACCCACCCGTCCCCCACCATGTTCAGGAAAGAAATATTCCTTGGAGAAAAGTGAAAGAGGGGAAAAACCCCCATTTTTTTAACAAACACACGGGAAAAGAATAATGCCAAATAATAAAACCTCTTGCTGTGGAGAGAACCTGGTAAAATTCCAAGTCTTTCTGTAGGTGTGGCTGTGTAGATGACAAATAATTTAAAATATTCATAAGTTAATTTAATGATTTTCTATGTGGGACACTAATAACATTAGCTAGAGCCAGGCAAAGCTTAGGCGGGCATTGTGCAAGATTTTCCAATGGCTCTGCCAAAGCAACTAAATGTTTAACACTCCAACTAATATTCCAAGCACAGGCTCTTTGTTTTGTAGATGTGAGAAGAGTTACACTCATCTCACAAAATGTGTAGATTAAAATAACAGGAATTCACTGAGATGCAAATACCATGCTTCGTGCCAGGCAAATAGGTTGGAGGATGTTTGAGCATGGGTCTCCTCATATAAGTGATCTCTTGTACAAGTGGTCTGGCTGTACCCAGTGCCCACGTACCTAGGCAAAGTGAATAGACCTGGAAGAAAATATGTGGCAGTCTTTCTACTTCCCAAAATATTCAGCAGCTGCAACTTCTTGCTTCTTAATGAATCTGTATGCATCCCTCCAGGACAGCTAACCTCTCAATCCTCCCTCAAAGACAAGGAGATGACAAAAATAAATGCAGGCTTTAACAACCCTCTAGTAATGGCCAAAATTCCTAAACCTCAAGAGACCATACCTACAGCCTGTAAAAGATCATTTCAGCAAAGCTGCAGCATGTTGCTGGTAGCACTAAGTGTTTCTGCATGGAATGCTGGTCACTAAGAGTGATTCAGCTGTGAACAAAATACAGAGGACCCTAAAGATTGTCTAGTCGCCTTTGTCTTCATTTCTACATAGAGTTACTAGTAGGTCTCTTTACAGATGCTGCAGAAACCCTTTGGTAAAAATCCTGCCCAATATTGGAAGTCTCCAATGGGTGACAGAGCAGTAGGGATCTGAGACTAGTATAATCCCATTATCAATATTTAATCACTTCAGTAGGATCATTAGAGCATTGAATCAACTACAAAGACATATTATGGGTAGGAGAATCAGATGGCTGGTAATGTGAGGGGAAAAGAATGAAATATGGGGGATAACGTGAAAGAAAGACATTGAAACTAGAATAACTTTGCATTCAATGAAATTCTTTCTATCTGCCTCATACTTGGCAGATATTTACATATTTCCCTGTATTTCTTAAATTTATTAATGATCAAGGAAGAAACCAAGCCAATATAGAATACTGTACAAACTCCATGGCTAAGTCAATCTCACTGTTATACCACTGAATTAAAGGCAAATAGCCCTGAGCCATGGCCAAATCAAAGACGAAACACCTAGCTCTCATTTATTCTGAGTTTAGAACTGAAAAGGAAGTCTTGATTTTACAGGTGAAATTTTGTAACTCATCCCAGAAGCTTGTAACCCTTCCCCATTCTGATCAACCCAACAGCAGCGTAAAAGCAACATGAGAAGATCAACATACTGAATATCTTGCTCTTAGGTGTCTACACAGCATGGCTTCTGAACTCAATGCCAAGGTTTTAAACAAAGCTAAACATAAAATGGAGAATATGACAGCAACAAAACTGTTGAGCTGCTTCCTTCCAGCCCCAAATACATAGTGGTAAAACCAAAATATGGCAGAAATATTTACTCTTGGTAGGCCAGCGTAGCTTTCTCACCCTCAGGTACAGCAATTCTAAAAAGCATCTTTCCCTGCTAGCAGTAGTCTCCCTCTGCCCCTCTGATATTCTTAAATAAATCCTCATGATGAGATGCAGCCATTTCTCACTTCTGTAGGAGTCTGATTTTCCCGAGATAAATACTGAATGCTTTCCTGGGGACAAGTGAGGAGGTTCAGGATAAAAACCTGGATTTCTAGCTTTGCAGTAAAGTCTGATGGTCTAAACTTCAGCACTGAACAGAAAAAACTCACAGGTGTGGATGACCTAGCAGGAAAAAATCACCAAACAGGAAAACAAATGAAAGTGCCCAGACCAAACCTAACCCCATCAATGCAGTACTTCAGCACAGAGAATCCCATGCTGCTCCAGACATCTGATAACCTGTTTCCAGGCTCTCTGTCATTCAGCTTGGTTCTTGCCAGTACCAGCACTCAGGACCCCTGCACAAGCCTTTCACATCTGCAGCAGAGAGTCTGGAAGTGTAGGGAGCCCTGACATGAGCTGGGCCCCCCAGGCCTGCCAAGCAAGCTGCTGGGGAGGTGGGTGAGTGGCAGCAACTCTGCTGAGTTTCTGTCAGAAAATATGATAAAAATTGAGTGTTTCCAAAGAACATTTAAATTTCACCAAAGCAGTATTTTCCTGCACAATAATTTTTCGACCATGAAATTTTTTGCCTCTCTGTTTGTTAGTGTCATCATGCTTGGGTTTTTTGGGATTTAAAACCCCCCTCTCACCACCCTCCCCTCTCCACTGCTGTGAGGTGTGGTCTGCACAGGGGACGGTGAGGAACCACTTACTCCTATGTGCTGTGCTGAAGGAAGGATGCTTGCTCCTCCTCCTCACCTCACAAATCACCCTTGTCAAGCACCATATTATAATCCTAAATTTGCATGTGCATATCGGCACCCAATGAAAGGTCAATAATATAAAAAATTCAGTTAACATGACTGGCTATTCCTGAAATAATTATATAATTAATATTGCTCAGGACATACTTACTGCTTTAACAATGGTGTTCTCTCCCATAAGATAGACCAGAGCAATACTAGTCTCTCTTAGTCTTAGCAAAAGATGCAAAAGAAAAAAAACCCAAAAAACTCCAATTAAACTATTAATGTGGGGTTTGCCAGGAAGAGAAAAATATTGCTGTGTAGTAGTTGCAGTCGCAGTAACATAAAGTAGTGTTTCTTGAAATAAAGAGCTTTCATATAAGAAGTGATAGCTCCTCATTACTCTCATATTGACTTACATAAAGACATCGTTCATCTCTGGCATTCTCTGCTACAGGATATTATTGTGGCAAATACTGATTTCTAAAGGATTATTTCGATGAAGATTGTTATTGGGTCACCAATATTCATGTCTAAGACAAACTGACTACCTCCTGAGGAGGAGAATACAATTCAGTGTTTAAAAGGAAAAAACCAAACCAACTTGAGAAACAGGAAATTCTGATTCCTGTAACACTGATTCTGACATCGTGTCCTTCCACAGCCTTGAGCAGGGCACTTGAGTTCTCTCTGTCACAGAATCAATTATTAACTACTTCTTTTGGCTCTTTGAATGATTGATTCTGTTAATGTTTTTAAAGTGCTTTGCTAATGAAATCCAAACACATAAAAATCCACTGTATTATAACAATATCAGAAGTTTTATTTCCTTATTTCTTGCTAAAACATCAGATGCTGAGCATCACTGTGACATTTTAATTACTTTTTTTTTAATAATAGTCACAGAATATTAATCTATAATGTAGTTTTCAGGTTCCATGTTTCCCTACCATTTGCAAGTAGATAACTTCTACTATAGGAACGCTTGTGATAAAAGTGCAATAGATATTTGGCACTCAAAATTAATGCTGTAGCAGAATTTGATACATAAGTAGTTATATCCCAAAACCACTGCTTCAGTAAAAAAACCAAATTATATTGTTTGGAAGTACATACAAAATTTATAGCAAAGACACATATTTGACCAGTAAAGCTTTTTGTGCACTCTCCAAATATTATCACCTTGCAAGCCTAAAATTCTGTCTCCATTTTCTGTTTAATAATAGAATCCCCTCCAAAACCGCCAGCCTCTGAAGGTTTGTCTGAGCAATGAGCACAGGAGGCACAAATACTCAGGTACAAAGCAGGTTGGAATTTGCTTTTATCCAGTGCTTCCAAACTGATCAGTTCACAGTTTTTCCTCAGCATTTTATTACTTTTCTGGACTGTTTCATCACGGAAGACATGTTGAGTTTATCTCTCACGTGAGATTATCTTGTTATAGGTGATCTGGTTATAGGATGTCCTTGATGAAGAACAATCTTGTAAATAGCTTTCCTGCTCAAAGACATGTCACTTCAAATCCATCTTGTATCTGGATCTCAGCTACATATAAATACCTTCTGGAGCTACCCCTGCTTAGACTGATGGTGCTTGCTCTGCTTAGGAGTCAAATGTCTCACAAAAGACTTATTCAGCTAGTGGAATTTATTTCACATAAAAACAGTTATAACAGTTTTATCTCAATGACCATCATTTTTCTTCCTATAAATCATAGAGTTGCCTATTTTACAGTTTTTCTTGAACACTGTCATCTGTTACATTTTGGCTGAAGTGAAAACATAGGTCAAAAACATTTTCTATGGACCTAGATCTGCAGGGAAAATGATGTGAATAATACCTCCTCTGAGCCATCATCTGACTTGGGAGACTTGTGGACGTAGTTCAAGGTCCGTGAAAACTGTGTGAACACTGTGTATTTCTGGACATAAAGAGGAAAAATAATCCATACTTTGCCCCGGAAGCCCAGTACATCTGAAGGCAGTTCTGGATGTTGGGAAATTGATGACATCTGCACACTTACACACATACAGTCTTGTTATGACTCTGGTATTGTTCACCAGCTTGTTAGTAGGATTAAACCAGATATCCCCAGTACTACCATAAGTCCCTAAGTTAGGCACTGGTCTGAAAAGTCTCGTCAAGAACTTTCACGACATCATTTTGTATGGTGTAACTTACGAAAATACAATGAATGATCATGTTATTAATCAGAAGGTAGATAAGATATAGGTCATATTTTGAACTAATAATGAAATTATTTCATTGTTATGGGATCAGGAGATATTTTCAATAAAAACTCTAAAGTTTATTATTTGTAACAGACGTGGTTATGCATTCTACATTTAGAATCATGGCTTTATAAAGTTTTGGGAAGCTCTAATGTTTAACTTCAATGATTCTTGTGAACAGTTCACCTCCTGTCTTACATGGTGCATCATGAGTGGGGAGAAGAGGTAGGAGATGTGATCTGAAGACAAGACATCTTTGCATTTGAAAATTTGACTTACAGTCATTGTCACAATGTCAAGAGGAGGTCCTGGCACACAGCAGAGATAACAAAAAAAATCCTCTGAAGAAAAGGAGTATCAGATGCTGAACAATGCACAAACCTCTGCAGAGAGACAGAGGAGGTCAAATGCAATAGCTGAGTAGAGCAAATAACTAAAAAAAGTTATAATAAAGAATTGCAAGCAACTAACACTGCTGAATGGTTTGCTGAGACCAAGCTCAGCTCACTAGGAAGTGACTATAGTTGTTTTGGGATAGGAAACTCAGTTTAAAAGGAAGACAAATACCTGTTACCAAAAAAAAAAAAAAAAAAAAACATATAAAAAAAAAAAAAAAAAAAAAAAAAAAAAAAAAAAAGAAAAAAGGAAAAAAAAAACACATCAAAAAAGAAAGGAAGAAAAGAGAAGAAAAAAGGAAAAAGAGAAAAAATTCCTGGATAAAACTGACAGTGTGAACAAATAGGCAGTTGGCTCTTCAAAGGTCAATCTAAATAAAATTAGATCTAGGGAAAAAGTTCTTTTCCTTCCCAACTATATCTCCAACCTTAAATGGAGGGATGCTAAGTGCCTTAGATGTTATATTAATTTTATATATAAGCCTGTATATTCTCATAAGCATACAACTTCAAGACAATAGGTGTAAATATATTCTAGCTATAAATACTTCCCCTTCTAATGAGGTTACTGCTATGTTTTATTCCAGCACGAATTATGAAAGAGATGTACTCTTACAAAGAAATGGCTATGCTATTCTTCTATATGAGTAGCTGACCTGTGGTAAATAAACCTTTTTCTGAGTCCACATCTATTACACTTCATGTGTGATTTACAGATACAGAACCTTACCTTTGAAAATGCTTCTCAATAATGTTTAACTCAATAGTGCTACTTGCTATTGCTACCATTTTCCTGATTTCATCAATGACGATGTCATCAATATATCATATCACAGCCACTGATTAAAGGATTGAGGAGTATGAAATCCAACACTGGTGTTCAATGTGTTACTGATACAGGACTTAAGGTCTCTGTGATAAATATTTTTAATTTTCCATGAAATATAGGTATAAAAGATAACTATTCCCACTCTAGCTATTGGTAACATCAAATAGTATAATTAGAATAAATGAGTAAGAGATGAGTATTTTAGAGTACAATTCGATAAGCAATTTAAATCAAACTGAGACCACATCAAAAGAAACAGCTTTGCCTTTGGCCCTGTTTCTGGCTGAACTATCACCCTTTCACATCTTATTCCCTTTCACAGGTACATGGGTTTTTATGACCACTTGCTGAACTAGGTCAGTAAATAATTTTATGTTATAGCAAAACAAAAATTGAATAACAATTCCCCCAGATGCTATTATTATTATTACCATTATTAACATTACTATTTTATTATTATAATCATTAGCATTATTATAATAATTATCATTGCTATAATTGTCATTGTCATTATTATTAATGAGATGCACCATTATAATATTATATCACTAATAAATTGAAGAACAGCAAGTGCCACCACCATGTTAATTCACGTAATTCCTCAGTCTAGTTCACTGTAAGACTGCAAAACATCTCTGAAAGAGCCAACATGCTACAGAGATGGAAATCAGGAGCAATGGGAGGACAGGATTGCTTTTTTTGGCTGCTTGTAAGTGACAGCTTACACTGTCTCAAAGGTTTAATCTAATTGTAACCTCTACATATTGTAAATGCGTGACTATTTTTTTCAGAAATAAATTCTGACCATGGAGTTCAGTAATGAATTTCAGCAGAAATAAAAGACTCACCTGTGTGTGTGTGTCTGGCTAATAGGATTTTGACATCAACATTCAGTAATTAACAAGTAATTTTTTGATTCTCATTCTGGAAACTGTAAATAGGGAATTTATTGAGAGATTCTATTTTTCAGTTGACAATACAGAGAGGAATATATACACAGGTGTTCATAGAAGTATGAGTATTAAGATGAAACAGAAATATCATTCATGATTAATTAGCATACCTTTGCCAAACAAATTCAACAAACAAGTATAAACTCATGTTACTGCTAAAATGCACTGGAAACCCAAGTGTGTTTTTTTTTTCCTGAGAGTCTTTTTAAAGCTTTTAAGTAAAAAGTAAGCAAACCACTGCAAGTTGCTGAATTTTAATGATATCTTCTAAAAGAAATCTTGATGATATATTCTTTATTTGTGATTAGACTAAATATTTTTTACAATATCCTCTTTATGTTTTGATAATTCAGTTTCTAATTTTGATCTGAACTAGAACCAGTAGATAGAAAACCTTGTATATCTGGCAATGCAAAAAGTAATGTAACCAAGCATTTCCAATTAGTCGCTCTTTTTAATTTTTTTTTTTTTAATTTTAGACAGGCATTAAGGCTATCTGAACTCTTTCTAGGTCAATGTGCACACTAGCTACTATTATAGAAGTGATTTTGCAAATGACATCTTTCTTTAAGAAACTCCTGTGATCTCAGTAGTCTTATGATTATAAAATACTTACCAGACCTCAGAAAGAAGAGAGAGCATGTTAACACTGTCTCTTGTGTCATAATCAATAGACTAATTAACCAAATTTGTCACTTTTAGTATGACTACATGGCCACTAGCTATGTAACTTGACTTTCAGATTCAATTCGCAAAGCTGACAGCTAGGAAAAAAAATTGTTTTATTTACAAAGGACTAACGTGTGAGAAAGACTCAACGCACATGAAATGTCAGGATATTTATACAGTAACTTTTCTGAATATACCCCGTGTTATACAAAAGAATAGTTTTCGCCATATTACATCCACATCATATTAATCACCTCAACCAGTTCCATTATGTCTTTCCTTCTGTATTTCAAACACCTTAGCAATACAGAACAGATTTATGAACCTTGAGAGGAGTACCATAAAAAAGGAGCAAAAAAGCAAACAAGCTGTGTTTACCGTGTCTAAAATGGAAAAACCTGAGTGTACTCATATACAAACAAAATTAGAAGTTTCTTTTCTGAAAAAGAAATGCCTGAAAAACACCACGGTTTAAGAACATATCATTGTATTCAGTGTAGGAGGTGAAGACAAGAGACAATTTATTCTGCAGCTGGTTTAGAAATAAACACAACCATGGAAGATAAGGAGTGAAAGAGGGATAAATCCTCCTGAAGCAAACTTGATGGACAGACAGGCTGCCGTTAACAATGCTGTTGCCTTTGTAAGTACAGAGTGATGTGGAGATACCCTTGCATTTATACTGTAGACATGGTCCTTAAAGATTTTACACCTCCAATTCCTTAGAATTATCAGCTATCTCCAGCCTGTCACTCATCCTGGCAATCTTAGATTTCTAGCTTGCAGGCCAGGCAGATTATTGACAAAGCAATCCAGGATGATATAATACACCCTGACAAACAACAGTGAGGGGGATTGTGTTTACCACTTTCACTGCACCAATTCAGCTAAATTAATTCTTAATGCCAAAAGTAAACTTTCTCTTGATAAGCATTCACTCCTGTTGCACTATTGTTTTGTGGCACTACCCTCCCTCTGAGTAGAGAAGCTATGCATCTTGATCCATCTGACTTAACTTGCTTCCCCCTAATAGAAGTGAGAAGAAGGTTTTCATTCAGTACCAAACGAGCAAACAGTTAGCAAAAAATGCTGGTGTACAATAAAATCAAAGCTATAATTTAAGTGGAAAAAATAGGCAGGAACATTTCAAATTTAGGTTTATATCTCTGTCCTCACCTTACCTACATCTACTGAGACTGTAGCACACATGGTGTGATCACAGACCATTGACAGATACAAGAAATCATGCAAAACATGCAAAATAAAATTTTCCCTGAAAAAACTTTTTTCCCTTCCCCCCCCCATCATGATTTTCTACAAGGGCATTTTTTAATTGTGAGGTTATGCAATCTGTGGATAGAAAAAGGGGTTAAAGTGCTGACAAACCCTTAGCAATAGGGATGACTCTATACACACTGCTGAACTACTGAACTGATTACTTTGACTAGTTTTATAAAAAGGATTATTTTATGCATTCAGGATGACAAAATCGCTGATTTAACACCCAGTGCTTCAGCTGCAACTCATGCAAAGGTGTGGAAGAAAACATCACATTTGCTTACTTATCAATATTGATTAATCTCTTCTGTGTCATTTTTATCAGACACAGCAATGCTAATCCAGAAAAGATCTATGTGCCAGGAGTTTTGTCATTTGCATGAGATGAAGTTAGTTGTAAAACAGAAGTTAAAATCTAAATCCTAACACTCTTCAATGGAAGAAAGTGTTAGACAGTGGTATGCTTTTCCTTCTGAGCACTGAAAATAACCCCCTAATATTACATAGAGGTAAAAGTCCCTTGACTTTGGAAATGCTCTGACCAAACATTCAACATTCAGATTCAAGTTCATCTTTATCTCAAAATTTGCAAATTCAGAACACCCAGATGAATCTCACACTTTTTCAGAAGTTTTAACCCTGTTAGGTGGAAATTATACCAAAACAAAAGGGAGTTTCTGATAACTAAATATACCGTTGAATTGGGTAATTTAAAAAATGCTTTAATACCACTCCAGCACTTAAAACTAAGTTAATAGGATATATGTGCTAAACTCTATAGCAGCTGTGTACATGGGACCTAAGCTAGCTGGACCTTGATGGCCAGGAATGAGATTTCTGACCCTTTCCTTTTACATGGCTCCATTAGATACCCTGGGTGCTTTCATATTTATTCAAAATTTCAGCATGAAGTTTCTCTTCTGAAAAAAAAGCCTTTTTAGGAGAACAGCAGCAAAATTGCTCAAAAATATATTTTAAGAAGAAACATGGTGAAGAAGCAAGAAAGTTGATTTTCTTCAGTTATCTGATAATTGTTACTTTTCTGCCTAACATAAGAAGGAAAAGAAACATATGAGAAAAGAAAACATTATTCTGAAAAAAAATTTTGTGGCTTTGTTTTCCTGCAAAATATTCTGATCTCAACTCATGATCAAAGATTGAAATACACACTTCCTATATACCTATTATAGTTATGGCTTGGTTTATGACTATTTCTCCCTCATTGCTTATGGAAAATTTATTATTTAATTTAATAAACATATTTTTCTTCTTTTCAAATACTTAAATATTTGGATCATTTTCAAAACCAAAGTGACCTTCCCTACTTCCTGTATCTGAAATCTAGCAATTCCTGTTCATATTTTGTTGAGAGTATTCCGGTGAGGGCACCTATAGGTCTTTCCTTGACAGTCTTATTTTCCAGGGGGAAAGTTTTCTTCTCTGCCTTCCTCTGAAATATATTTCCACATTTTACTTTGTTTTAAATATCAATTTGTTTGCTTGCTGTAGCGTGGCACTGCATATTACTATTGATAATAATATTTGTTAATAACCTTTTAGTATGACTACAGTTTTAAAATTGTAAAAATGCAGTGGGAAGCTGAATCCACTGTAAGGCATTGAGACCCAGACTCCTAAGACAACTGGAGGTGTCTTGGATTCAAGCAGAACTATTTAATTACAGATGAAGTTGGGTTTTAAAAGAGCTAATTACACCAGTATAAACCTCAGCTAGGTGCAGGATGAGAGATTGGAAGGTACCTCATTGCTGATATCTTCTGACATATAAAAACAAGATATTCCACTCATGGTCTATATTTTTCAGAATAGTGGCGTCTCACAAATCAGCCAAACATCCTTAAAAACTCTGTCCGCAATTTTTAGTAACACTTAGTAATATGAATTAAATAGTCAGAAAAAATAAAGTTCATGAACAAGTTGCAATGTGCTATGATTGCTGAAGAATTACCATTTGATGAATCCTTTCTTATCTGATGTTAATTGTAGCAGTCCAGCACATTTGAGGGAATCAAAGTTACACAGGTTTAAAATATAATTTTAGTATATAAAGATGAAGACATGCACAGTTTGAAAATAGATTGTTTCAACATTTTGTTTATGTTCTGTGAAATACAGGTAAGGGAGCATTAATGTGGTATCACAGTAGCAGGAGCAGAAAGTATTATTCTGTACTACCCTGAAACATGAATTTTTAAAAAATACTTAAATCGATGACATCCCCATTATAGAAAGCTAGAATGGGTTCACGTCTTTAAAAGTTCTGCCACCTCAAGACACGAGCAGCACCTACAATGGAATTTGACCTCTGAGGAGGCTGCAGATTCAAAGGGCAAATATTCTGAGACAGTGGAGGATCCTGCAAATAACAAAAGAAATACAATCTTGACTACACTGTTGATGCTTACAGAAAGCAAACCTCCCTGAATTATAGCAATGATAATTTGTTAATTTTAGTTATTTATAAGGAGATGACGGCCGAGTCCCCAAAAATCTTTCTATTAAGAATCTTCAGTATAAATCTCTCTGATATACTGCAATGCTACTTCATCTCTGCTGCCAGCTGCACTGGAACACATAAAGCCCCTCATTAGTTCACGCCTCCACTTACAAGGATTGCTTTAACAAAGGGATCTAGTGTGTGTTAATGACTCTTAAAATTAAGATATGACTGTGGCAAAACAAAAAATACCTTTGTCTTATTAAAATGATTTGGTAATAGCAGTGCAGAGCTGCTTTGTATTTGCTTGTCTCCACACATATTTTAGTTCAGGCAGAGAATAGGGGATGCACTCCGGAGAAACACATAATGAAATCAGATGGAAAATCCTGCCTTGTTTCACATATGAGTTCAATTCATTCTTTCCTGCATTTGAGACAATATACACCGAAGAAAACACTGCTGACATGTTTTAACTTCCCTGACACTGAAGATGTTTTCTCTTTAGCTAGTGCTTTTAGTTCTCATCTGAAATATTATATATATGATTACTGGAGATGGTCCTGAAATCAGTTTTTAACTTTAGGTTCTCATCTGATATTCACTGAGCACCACTGCTTGAAGTTCTTTTGATAATTTTGCCAGCTAAGTCCCATCTAGCAAAGTGTAAAAAAAAAAAAAAGCCAGAAGTAAGGTTGTCACCTTTTGTGTTACTGTTCAGAGCTCTTGGGGGTGGGGGGGGGTTGGTGGTGGTAGACAGGTAGTCTGCAGATTTTCCAGGGGAAAGGGCAGGAGAAGGGTTCTACAGTTCTGGAAAAGAATACTGGTCTTGTAGTTAAAAACAGGAGAACCGGAGTTCACCTGTCATAAGCAGGTACTTTGGTTCAAAACTGTTCCCTAGAGCCATGCTTTGCAATTGAGCATAAGTCAGAACAATGTGTCAAGACTTGGAGCACAGCTCTTCAATGTCTAATACAACTATTAGAGAAAGAGCTAAAAAAAATTTGGTTGTCAGCATAATTTGAGTTTAAAATGATTTTAAAGGAATGCTTAATTCCTAATTAGCCTATTCAGTGCATTACAATGTACATTTATATCCAGTAGCTTAGAAACCCAAAGTAATCTTCTTATGTAGCATATCTTGTATGCTATGTAACCATCCATAGAAAACAACAAGAATTGCTAAATTATCTAAGAACTTTAATATGCACAGGTCATATTAGAGAAAGTGCTATATAAAAGAAATGTAAAAAAAATCAACTGTACTTCACTAAAAGAGACTCTTTCTCTAATACTAGCCCTGCTAAAAAGTGTTGTACTTCTGCTTCTAAGGAGAAAGATCAAGGTTTGCTGTTAAGCTTACACATCTCATTTTTATAGTCTCTGTTTTAGTAGTGACTAAATATATATAGGTGACTTATTTTGTTGAATACATAGATTTTGTTTTGCATGGTTTGTCATGGTAGAAGGATTTATGCCAAATATCAATGTCATAGAAAAGATACTGTGGCAGGCATGGTGTTTTGGTCAATGGTCCATCGTGGCACCCAAACCAGTCCCCATGCTGGCAACCGAGTCCACAGTTTTTGAGGGAAAGCACCATAGTGTTCAACAGTGAAAAAAAGAAGTTGAACGCAATAAGTCACAGCATGAATGTCAATTACCACATCATCCTTAATATTTGTGAGTGGTTTATATATTTCTGCTGCAGGAAGCTATAAGACCAAAGGGAAATATACCTTGAGTCCTATCATCTCAGAACTGGGAAATGATATTCAGGTCAAGGGCTGAATGTCACTGCCCATGATTTTCACAGCGGTATTGCCCTGACTCTGAGGTTCTACCAATTATAGGCATTTTCAGGACCTCTCTGAACTTTTCCAACTAGACTCTTTGCAAGGAGACTTAACTGTGAGAGAGTCTGAACCAGTCTAAATTGAGACAGTGGCACTGAATTAAATAGAGTACAAATGAAATGCCTTACAAGTGCTGGTTCTAACAGTTCCAGGTACTGTCAGATTTTAAAGGGCATTAGCATTCACACCCTAGATATAAGCAAGAATTGGCACTGCTCTAAGACCTTTTGTAATACCATGATTAATTTTTAAGTTAAATTAAAAAAAAAATCTCAGATGTCATATAAAATATACTACTATCACAGAAAACAAATATACAGATAACAGAGATGAACCACTAATTTTCAGATCCTATAGCATTCACCTTGAGAGAGAAGATAATTCTTGGAAGAAAAGAGATTTGCCTGTCACCCTATCAAAAGCAAAATGTGAGTTAGTGTATTTTAAAAATCAAGTGCAAATATTTTAATTATAATATTGGATGCAAGTGGAGAATAAAATAATTTATCCAAAATATTATCATCTACATTATAATTTTCATATAGGAATTAAAGCTTAAGTAGTGATAAATAAACCAAAGATAGTGGCTTTGTTCCCAAGAATAACAGAAAGGTAGGAAAAGACAGGGTGAATAGGAAAAGAGCCAGCAATCATATCATACATCAACCACAATGATGTTACTTCATGAATCCATAAATTTGCAAGTGAAAATTGTACAGCTTTTTCTTGAATTTCACAGCTGTGCATTTGCAGCTTAAAAATATGTAACTTTTTTTTTTTTTTTTTAATTGTGCACAAGTGTTTGTGGTTGTCAGCTCGATGTTCAGTTACTGCAGGGAGAAAAAAAACAGTAGCAAAGCACAGGTGAAGAGAGTCTCATCTGGTTGCTGAGCTGAAGATGACAGCCCAGCTGATGAGGTTGTCTGTTAAACAATGGAACAATAGTATTTTGACTACTAAGTGCTGCAAACTGTACAAAGCAGTTCAGGACAAACCCTTTTGGCACAAGCTAACTTGCTTTTCTCAATGATCAGAGAAGTTCTTCACTGACAAAATGTGAAATCCTCTGCACTCTAACAGAATTATCTCTTTGCTTAACTGAAAAAAATAAAAGTCCTTAAGGATTTATTTTGAAACACAACTATTCTTTGTCTATACCAAAAAAAAAAAAAAACAGAAATCAAAGGAACAAAATCCAACCAATGAAAAAAATTCTCAGAAATAGAGGCCTCACCAATACAGAATGAGATAAAAACCTGATACAACATCTGTGACAAAGGATGTTTTATATCTCTTTACACAAAAGTAAAGCTCTTTATTACATGTCTGCAAACATTTTTCTCTACTTTCCCTTCCCCTGAATCATTAACAAAAATAAACATAAAAGCATGGGACAACGGTTTTTCAAAGCTGATATTTACAGAAAAAAATTTGGGATTATCACTTCAAACAGTTATCTTTACATTTCTGTTTGTGAATCTAAAATGTATTTGAGTTACAATTTTTAAAAAGTCTTGGCATTGTAAGTGGCTTATGAAGACAGAGAATACTCGGGATTTTATGTGATATTTTTAGGGCTCTGATATATACAGACAAAATACCATAGAATATTTTTATGTATGTACAGACTGGTCCTAAAAATTCATGTGCATTAAAAAAAGTACATTGCATACTCAAATACTGTACTAAATATTGTGACATTAAATTGTTCAGCTGAAGTCCTGAGACCTGACAAACCTTGTTTGGTGCAAAAACAGAAGAGAATAGTGGAAGAAAGTGGATTTAAGGTAGTGTTATGTTTCCTTATCAGTAGGCATGTGTTTGAGTTTAGGTATGTACCTGTGCACTTGAAAGCATCGATATACTTTTTTTGGAACTGTAGAAATATTTACCAAGAGGTCAAGCCTCTAGAAAGAAAAGGTATTAATATATTGGAACAGCTCTAATATCTTTGTCAGACATACGCCAGACACATACACAGTCATACTCTGCCTACACACATAAAGACTCATAGACCTGTTGAAAATCCTTCCAAGGATGATTGAAAGCTGTCTGAACTTGCAAAAAAAACACCCTACCTACTAAATTGGTGTTTAAGTATGCTTTCAATGCTTTCTTCAAGGCACCAAGCAAAAGTATGTATTTCTTACCTTTGCACAGGGTGTAATAAAACCAAAATAATAAAATCATTAAAATTTTGGCAGTAAAAACATTCCAAGATTTCGTTTGAACGGTGAACATTCTATAGTTCAATTTCTTTTTTGACAAGGCCCAAGATTTTATTTGGTATTTATTCACATCCAAGACTGCGTGTCTCCCAGCAGATCTGTCATGCTTTTGGGCTGACCTTCCAGTCTGAACAACTGAAAGAAACTTAGGATCTTGGTGCAAATATTACAGCTACCAGCACTGATGAGGCTTGCTCCTCACCAATTAATTAGAAGCAATCATTAAGGACAGATAGAAAGAGGGAGTCTAAAATTAAGTATTTCCACAATAGGTCTGAATAATTTTTGAAATGAGATCCTAACTGCCATCCCTATTTAGCTAAAGTCTCCAAGTGCTGAAGGTATCTCTAGGAGAAAAGCTCATAATTTTGGAATGCTACAGCACTAACTAGAAGCTCAAACAAACTGCAATGGAAAACTGCATGAAAAACAAGGAAGGTCAATGTACCAAAGTCTAAGGAGGCATTATCAAACTACGACAGAAGCCAGCTTCTGGCCAACTGGGTAATGATGTAATGGATTTGAAGCAGAAAAGTTTTTAAAAATAATAAAGGAGATAAAGTTGAATACCTAAGTAGTACAAAGCTAAAGACAAAATTTATGAGACTTTGACTAATGTTTAATCACATATTTAAATATATTCTATTCACTTTGCCAATCAGTCTCATATTTGACCAAATTTATAATCTAAGTAGTTAATAGGTGCTTCCCATTTTAATTTGCAAAAAAATGGGCCTGCCTCTTGTCGTAACAATATATCACCAATCCCAGCTGCTATAATACAGATTTAGATACATACAAAGCCATTTTTGTAGGTTTATAGCTTATCTGGAACAAGACCATATCTTGTACTGAAATGCAAAATGGGTCATTGTGTTTGTTTTCCTACATTTTTCCTTTGATTAAAAAATCAAATCTCTATATAAGGAGCCCTTGTCCACTATATAGCCTGGAACAGATCTGCAGCAAACTGAAGAATGTTTGCTACAGAAATCTGAGCTTAACACTGTAGAAACCTTTCCTGTACTTGAATTCTATTCTGGATAATAGACAATCTCTCACTATTCAAAGCCAGTTCTGTACTTTCTCAGTCTGACAACTGTTGTCCTTGTTGGGGCAGTACTCTTAAGATAAATTATGAATGCAACGTGAAAGCTGTAAAATTTGTTGTATCTTCTATTATCTCCATGTTAAAGGCCACAAAAGCTCTTCAGTGAAGTCAGCCATTAAGAAATGACAGGTATTGCTATCAGCCTTCTTTATAGCCTATTACCTGCAATGACAGCAGCTGCTACACTACTACTGTACAGCCTATCACGTTATTTGCAGCTAAAGCCAGCTACTGTATCATTTTGGCTCATTTTCTTGACAGTGCCATCATAAATCCATGCAGCTGCAGGGTAACTGTCGGCTGCCTCGATTATCTTCATAGCTCGAATGAATCTTGAAATGTGTGTAACAGGCAATGACTGTTATGGATCAGGCACAAGGGCCATTCTCTATCCATTCTGTCAGGTCTGTGAAGCAATGCCAGCCACAAAGAGAGTTCCTAAACTACTGTCATGTAATCAAGTAAAGTACCTGAACTTTGAGAATTTCATGGTTCTCGCTGAAGCTTTTGTGGTCTTAAGTCGCTTCCCTAGACAGCAGTTTTAAAAACATTGTCTTTTGATGTCCTAGTGGAAGGCTTTGAGAGTTGTATTATTATAATTATTATTATTACGACTATTATTATAATTATAGTTATGTATCTATGTATCTGTTTCAAACAGATGTCTCTGACTAATACAGAGACGCCTGAATATCCCTATAGAATAAAACTAGATGAACATTGATTTGCATCCTTGGAGGGGATGAAAGAGGGTGGGGGAAAAGCTTCTCAGCAGCAGTAGTCTGAATGACTCTAATATACATGTCTAAAATTTTTTTAGTAGTAAATTTTCTGTCTTTCTACTAATTTGTGAACACTTTTGCCGTGCACGATCCTCCAGGCAGAAGAATAAGCTACTAAACTGTAGCTCTGTGGGACTTGGGGATAAGGTGGGCAGTGCAAGGCAAAGCCAGCTGAGGTCAGAGGCATTGATAAGGCAACAAGGAATGATGAGAGATCCTGGGTGTTCATGCCATCCTCTTCTTGACACAAGATTTCAAACTGTGTTTGCTTTGTACCTAAAAGTGAATATTTTATGGCGTTCCTGCTACACGTGGGCATGTCACTCCAGCAAGAGAATACAATGAATTGGTCCAGACTCATTCCACCTAGCCTCAGGCTACAAGTGAAAAGCCTAGAACAGGAGTTTTATTGATCTCAGTCTCTTATGTAGTCAACATATAAAAGTGAAAACTTCCAGATTAAATTCACCTAAGTTATGAATGTATCAGCCCTTGGGTTGCAGAGACAACTTAAGACTCTTACCACTTAGTTTCAGTGCCCCAGTTAGGCATTTAGAATTAACTGAGATGTATCTGAAGTGCTATGTACCTTGTTAATGTCTGATTTTAAAAAAACTCTAAGTCTTTGCCTTTATTATGAAAATCTAAAAGCTAAAAAGAAAAAAAAATAGAGCTGGAACAATATAATTTTATTCCCCTTGCTGGGAGGCTTTTATCAAGTACCAGTATGTATTGAAAATACTGAAAAAATATGTCTATCTTTTTTTCCTGATCCTTCATAAATCCTACATCGCATGTATCCCAAATAGTTGTATTAAGATTTCAAAACAGTAACTTTCCTAGTAAGTGCTCTCTTGACTTGAGTCTCAGTTTAAATTCCAGTGTAGACAAAAATTTCACATTATCATTAGAGTTTTAGAAGGGTCCTGTTTTTCCATCTCGAGAAGGGGATAATCAACATCTGATTAATCAAGGCATTTCAATATTTGTAGTATGTAGAGATGGACTTATATTAATTATTTCCACTTGGATTATTCACATTCTTGTAGCTACCTGTTTGAAGATGTACCTCTGACTCAGAATTTATTACAGTATCTTGTATAGCAGTGTGACAGCAAGAGAGGAATGTGGTCTCTATAAAGCAGCTTTCAGTGCCTCTATGAAATTTAGAGTTTCAGAAAGTTTATTTCAGTGTGGCCTTAAAGTACCCTTTAACATGCAGTCTGCCTCAGATAAGTTCTTGAGGACATGAAGGGTATTTTGATGCATTAACTTAATTTTAAATCAGTAAGTCATAGGCCATAGCCAAGCCTCGGGGCAGACTTATAGAAAAATATATCTGAAATTATACAGATGGTCTTAGCATTTAAAGAGAAGGGCCTTCAGTGTTTGGATCTGGACAGGTCTATTACAGTTCTGCTTTATAGCCTACCAACTGCAACATTTTATTTCAGCTTTCTTCTAAACGTACAGTGGTATAAGCAGATTCTAAGAGGTTTAAATTTTCAGCAGCACATCCTCTTGTATTTATTGAAATAGGACAAACTCACTGTTGATTGATTTCACTAGAATTTGACTAAGTTTGTATCTGGGCCAAAAAAATTATATAATTGGATTTAAGATTTAAAATAATAACTGACGTGGTTTCCTCCCAAAATTAAATCAGCACTGTGGATAAATAAGAGACCACAGGAAATGGTAGGACCCACTTCCTGTAACTGCTCTTTTACTCCCATCAGTAGTCTTTTAGAATATAAATTGAACACAAATTGATAATAGAATAATTTACTATTCAACATGAATAATAAATGTGAAGGATGATTTAGTCTGTCTCTATATATTTCTGCTTAAATAGCGCTTTTCTTCTGGCCAGCCTGTCGTAATTTCAGTTTAATTAAAAAAATGTTGTACTGGTATATAAAACACCACTATAATTTAGTTCTTGCAATACATATTGAAGTAGCAAGAATATTCTAAGAAGAATAAATGTTTTAACAAATTTTAGAAGAGCTCTTCAAAAATTCCTAAATACTTCAAATAGCACAATTTCAGATTTCATAGCCAAGAGACATTCCTACAAGACATAAACATTCTCTACGTTCAGAATAAGGGTGTGGACAGTAATGAGATATAAAATAAAAACATGTCTAAATAAAAACATTACAAAGATGGACTCCTACTTTAAGAACAGTTCTTATAAACAAAAATTTTCTAATAAAAACTGGCAAAGAATTAAAGGAGAAGACCCTCATGTGAAAAGAATGCACATGATATTATAACGATCTATTTCCCTTATCCCTACCCTTTGTTTTTATCTGCAAGCAAAGTATTTACCAGTGTAGTTACAGTGGCTTGGGACCAATACCCAGAAAAATTAAACTTTTTCTGCAAAAATTGTATTTCCTATACAAGAAGTGATCTCTTGATCAGAGCAAATATAAGGCTGAAAGAAGCCCCATGCACACAGTTTACAAAACTGAATATAAGAAGAATACAAACCCAGAAGCAGGTCCCAGGATCTATTCCCACATTCATAAAAGAATAGAATGATCCTTCTTTTTAGACGTGTATATAAACATGTGTATACAAAATAATACATTACATTTATTATAAACCATATATATTTTACATGCACTGACTAGAAATATTACTAGAATGGATTTAAATTTGGTTCTCAATTTTATTAACATATTGTGCAGATAATCAACAAGTCAAATTGTCCATTTACTTATTATCCAGTCTCTGTCCTGCTGGTAGGTCTCATTTCAACTCCTGACAGGAACATTTTAATTTACCTGACGGACAAGAATTCTGGCTTCAAACGTAAACAAACTGGTTGTCTACCATTCTATGACTTCTTCTGTACTACAAATTGGGTGAGTCTTTTCTGAACTCTGAGGATTGTTGGCTTTATTGTTTTTTTTTTTTTTTTAATGTTGCAGCTCTGACATCCAATAGCTTATATATTTGGGAAACAGGTTTTTTCAGTCCTCTCATTTTCTTAAGTAAAGAACTCAGCACTTTCTGGTCATCTGCTGTGTAATTCAGTGGAACTGAATTTCCACTTAAACCACTGTTCCTTGCCTGTTTGGTTATTGTAATTGAATGGAAAAAAATTAATGAAACACCAGCACGTAAAAGATTTTATTGGAAACCATTTCAACGCTACTTTAAAAAATAGATAAAAATTGTGATGTCAGAAAATTGTGCTTGAGCCAGTAGGTCCAAGGGATCAGATTCTGGTAGCAAACACGGTAAGTTTCTCTCTCCTCTAAAGCACAACCTGGCTCGTGAGGCCACACATCCTTTTCTTAGGTGGAGAGTGCTACAATGAGTACATTTGGGATTAAAGCAGTACGAAGCAATGTAAGAAATTTAAGATGACAAAGAGCTCCCATGGTACATTTTCTCCTGAGCCATTGACAGCACATTTACCAGTGTTGATCCCAGTGGAGCACAAAGATCTGTCCAGAAGGCCAATCTTTTGGCACCTTTGAACATGATGGTTTTAGAGGTAGAATCATAGGAAAAAGTTCTGTAGACATTATGGGTTTACCCAAGTGTTTCTATTTTCCTTTAATGATCTAAATTTATCAGTTTGTGCCCTAACACCTTGCCTAGTATCTGAAAAGAGTAGTTTTTTCCACAAAGTATTTTATCTAATTGGAATTATTTTCCATTTCTCTATACAGAATTCTCCAGAGTTCTCTGGCTCAGAGTTACCATAGTTTTTAAGGTTGCTGCATTTTATTTTGTGGTCAGAAATTTGTGGAAATTTTTTAGATATAAACCTCACAAAATCCTCTCCCAACAGTTATCTACTAGAAATTCAAAAGGGAGAAAGTAGAAAAAAAGATTGTCTTGTACAGAGAAATTTTCATGTGAATGTTTAGGAGTGTATATCTCAGCCTCAGTGCTTGGACTGAAGCTTTTAATAATCTTGGTGGTGAATATTAAATTTGTGTTCTTTGACCACGGATGATTAAATGAGGCAGAAAGTAACTCCACCACACACTTTAAAGCTGTACTTGCCCATGAACACACTTTTTACATGTCAAATGGTGGTGTGGTGAGGTAGACATAATTACAGATTAGTAAGTGAGATACACTTGCTACATGCTTATGTCATAGGTTTCTGTCTGTAGGTGACAACATTTTCAAACCTTTTTGCTGGAATGTAGGTAAGAAATAATTAAATGCAAACTAAAGGATCCAGCTGAGGTATTGCTATCTAGAATCAGACATATGTGGCTAGTTACTTCATGTGTCATTTAAAAGATAATGAAAAGAAAATAGTCAAATAATATTTAGTATATTTATTCAAGAGTTTTGTTAGGGTTGTTTGGGTTTTTTATTTTCTTTTTTATTGGATGGTTATTTTTTTAAATAGTGGCACCTCATTCAAAGAAAGATTCGCCACATTTTTTAAGGTATATCTGACCCTATTCTTTTAAAAGAGGCCATTTTTTTCTCTTTTTCACAAAAATACTTGTAATCAAGCTGAAAAATGTCTCAAATTCCAGTTATGGTGAAGCAAAAGATACATTTTCTTCTGGTTTTCCTTGATAATTTGTGGCAGTCTTCTTTTAAAAGTTTTGGGTCAAGTCCTGTCTCACCCAGATTGCATCCAAAACAATGGCACATGGTTTATTTGACTAATTCAGTTTTATTTTGTACTTTCAAGCTGTGAATAATACATGAATTGTTTGTTCCACATGCACAAGGTGACACAGATTTTAAAGTCACTGAATGTCCACTAATTTAACTCTGTAAACTCAGAAAATAGAAAAAAAAAATAAATGAACTGTTCTACATTAGTGGCTGCAATATTTGTTCTCATATTTATTTTACAATTACTTCTTTTAGTAAGATTATTTCCATTTTAGTTGGATAAGTGACTGAAGGTATTGCCATTAAGTAGTTTGTTAGACATTTGGGTCTCAGGCTTAAGGCAAGTCCAGCCTAGAGAAACACCTGGAACTATTTTCTGTATATGAATTAGGCCCTGAATGAGATTGAGATTTTTTTGGTTTTTTTCAGGAGAAAGAATAGAGGTTTGGAGTGATGCAAACTTTGCATTTCCTCTGAGAGACTAACGATTTATATCTATCAGTGATGCTGCTGTCAAGTCTCTCACAGGATAAAGTAAGAAAATTATTTATGCGGCAATATTTTAGGATTATATGAGCTACATCACAAAAAGATCTCTTCATTATTACTACTTAGCATGTCCTCCTCTACAGAGTCATGAGGAAGATCAGCCCTTGAAACCCATGTATAATTTTACAAGCTCTTGTCCAGTCTTCTTTTGCATGTTTTGAATCACCACTTCCCAGAAATGAGCTCTCTTTCTTTAATCATGGCCACGAATGCTGCAGCCCCCATGTTTGGCTGCCTTGAAAAATATTATTTATTTCTGATTAATACACCAATGCATAAAGAATTATTTTGTCATTGTCATCTGTTGTCTTCACTGTTTACCACTTTCCCAGGATTTCTGTCATCAGTGGAGTCTATGATTAATGATTTCATATTTTCATCAATACAATATTAAATAGCATTGGACTAATTACTAATATCTGAGTTCCAAAAAAATCATGTTTGGAAAAAGATTGTATTCACAGGGGTGTTTTTTATATTCAGCAGTAAATCAAGTTGTGATCAGTGAACCACAATTATATTCTGTGTTTGATTCATATTTTATTCCTGCAGTCAAATACAGAGGATTACTCTGTTACAGGCCCAAAGATTATTAAGTATATTTTAACAAAAACCCCTAGAAATATGAAACATTATAAGAATATTAGTTTGACAAGATCTACTCTCCATAAACCCATGTTGGTTGACATACTACCCTCTTTCAATATCTCATTAATTTTGTCCTTGTCTCATGCTAGGTATTTCATTCTTTTTTTCCTCAGGAATAGTATGAGCTCAAGAGGTATAGAGGTGTTTAAATCAAACGATTTATCCTTCCTCAAGTGTTAGTAAAATGTTAGGTTTCTTTCCATATTCTTCTTTTTTCCTGATTTTCTAAGACTTACAAAACTGAATGCAGGTTAAATTGTCTTTCTGTCAAAATATATTGTTTGGTGTCTTCTTTCACATGCTCCATTTTTCTTGAAAGGAAAGTGAAATTCCTTGCCATATGATAGGAATGCACTGTTTAGGTTTTCCAGCCAATATAAACCAGAAAAAATTACTGGGTATTTCTCTAAATTTTAAGTAAAACTATCAGCTTCATCTGATATAGACTAGTGCCACATATTTGCTTGCTATTTCCTAATCTACTTAAAAACTAATAAATACTTGCTATCTCTAACTTCTGTACTTGTGCTCATTGCCTCCCTCAGCATGTCCCACTTCCCTATTTTCTAACTCAGCCCTTTCTAAATGCTTTATAAACAGTGCTTTTCTCACATTTCATGAACACATTCAGCTGATTGAAGGGAATGTTTTCCTCCCCTTACCTTACAAGAATCTTCCCAGCAACAGTGTCTACTATTTGGATGAAGCTAACTTCCTAGGACACTGCAGGTGTATATTTTTCTTCAGAAATTTTCCAGGTTCTGTAATTCATCTGTAGCTGTGGTTTCTTACCTGAAGCAGCATTATTTGTAAGTGTCAATATTAGATTTTTAAAACCTTTCTGTTAATCATCAGGTTGTTTGGGCTTAAAAATAACAAAAAATTTAATTTCTGTTTTGTTTGAATTTTTTTTTTAGAAAGGATTATTGAGTTTTGAAAGGTTTGGGATTTTTGAAAGAAGAGGGAACATCTACCAATACCTTTTGGCAATTAATATTTTTCATAAAAATATGTTTATTGTAAGACAGACTTTTCTCACCCATTTGTTGGAAAAAATTCGAAGTGCAGAAATGTCAGTGAGCTCACTTTTTTGTGCATGTGTCTTATGCCTACTTTCAGCCTAGTGTCCTGATCTACCAAGTGCAAAATGTTTGCTGTGATGGGTCATAATCATTTAGCTTTATAAACCAGCCTGTTAATATTGTAGCTTACATTGATGCACTGTGGTTTGGAGAATTCAAGGCCTTTTCAGGGCACAGGTTCATAAGATATCAAGATTATACAGGATAGTTCAATACACTGGACTAGAATAACTTAAAAACTTCATCTATTAAAAACTTAATAACCATGAAAGTGATAAAGAAATAGAATATGAAATGTGTGTAAAGCTATACTTTTCTTAAAAGGTCTTGCAGTAGTTTTGAGATCAGTTTTGGGAAATATAAGCCAAAGAGTAAAAGTAGCAAGTCCCCAGAAATCTACAGATATCTTCTCATTTTTTGTATTATTTTTTGACCATCTATGACTTCTCAAGCTTTTTATGCTACCAGAGTTACCATGCACCCTTGGTTTTGGTAACCGAAACCTCCACAATATTGAGTACATTTATACGTGCCATATGTCTTTGAAATTTAGGCATAGAGTACAACAGAACCTTCTTTTACAAGAGAAGATGGAGGACTAGAAGACCAAAATATTGAGGAGTATGAAGTAGACTTCATACTTATTAACACTTTTCTTTCTGTTGTGTATTTGAGACTTTCAGGAACACTCAGAGCAAAGACCTTCAGGAGGAACACTATGGTTTCCTGCTGCAGATTTCTGGCCCTTTGGCTTCTGAGCATTCCTCTCCATTAACTTATCACTAGTAAAAACCACAAATAAAGTAAAAAAAAATCTGGAAACTACTTTGGAAAAAAAAAAAAATCTTATTTTCAAGCAGAAAAGACAACATAAGACAGCTTTGATGAGAGTTTCATAATGTGATAAAGGTTGGGAAGGGATGTCCAAATAGTATGGGTAGAAATGCTGGCATTAATGTGCAGTAGAGGTAAATTACTGACAGCAATTTACTCATGGTGCTCCAGGGAATACTCAGAGCCCTGATTTCTGGCCCAAACATTTACACATCCCTTTTTCTCTGGTAATGGCTATAATGTGATCAGTAAATGAAAACTTAACAAACTAATGAAAATAGAACAAAGATGTCAGAATTGCAAAAGACACAAAATTTTCTTCCTATTTTCACAAAATAAATGAAGTCCATCTTTTTATTAATTCAGAATTGTCCTAGGTTTTACATAAGAAAGCTTTTTTTTTACTGTATTATCTTCTGTGAATATAGCTCTTATAATGGACTGGTACGAGGAAAGGCATTATGATCTTTCCTCTTTCTTTATTTGTAAATACTTTCCAAAGTGTTTCTATAACAAACTTTTTGTGATTAACTAGATTTCAATTTTGTTATGACAGATATGTATAGAGAGTGAAAAATTTTGTACCATCAAAAGCCAAAAGCTGTGTTAAAATAAAAGATGGCACTGCATTTTCCATTTTTTCTATTTCAAGTTTCAAATTTTCTTCCCTGTCAGTCTCCAATTGCTATTAATTCCTGAGTTTTTGATTTTTTCTCTTCACTTAAAGTGCATAAGGAGAATGTCCCATCAGTGCTCACTCATAATCTATAATAACATCAAATATGTTTTTTCATTATAATAAATATAATCTCTTTTATATATGTATGACATGTGATAGATTTCTATGCAACATGTGTAAGAAAGTAAATAGATCAACAGGATAGATAAGACATTTACAATTTACAAGTACAAGATCAAAAGAACACCATGTAAGTGAAATTCTACTGTAAAGAACACTTCAGTGTCCCCAAAGAATCCAATTTGACAATAGGGGGTTATACTAATCAATGACATGTTCTGTATTTAAACTGTGCAGTCCCATTTGTGAAAATAATATTTTGGCAATAGTAAGAATGGAGAAGAACCAATTTTATATTCTTGTCTGATCTCCCTTTCTCTTCAGCCCTTCTGCTGAAGGACATTAAGCACAGAAAATGAACATTATCACCATCTGTTGGCTGTTTGGTGATGTATACAGAGGGAGGTAGCAACTCAGTTTGGAAAAGCAGGTGCCTGTATTTAAAGAACATAACAAAAACTCAGACAGAGTACTAACTGCTGTCCTGACTAGTGTTTTAAGAGGAGAGGCCGAGGTTTGGACTGATTGTACAAATTAACTACCCCTTTCATCTAGACCAAAACTAGGATATTCAGGCTATAGGATTTTTGAAACCCTGGGTTGGATGGACAAGGCAGAGAGGACAGAAGAAAAAGACATGTTACATGAAGCTTAAAATTTAGTATGAATTTCAGACAGTAAACAGAAACCTTAAAATCAAATGCAATATACTTACCCTTTAAATGTATGGTCCTAATTAAATATTAATAGAATTAACGCATGATAATATTGTTTAAAGAAAAAAAGATATTTATAAAGGTGGTTAGATGAAACAAAATCTAGTTCTATAGATCTAATTTCAGTAATTTTTATAAATAAAACTAAACTAAATCCATTCAATGCCATCTAGTATCTGGAATTGAGGAAAAGCAACCAAAAGGTTTAAAGTGAGGCCCCTCAAGCACAGTTCATTCACTAGTTTATATCGAAGAAACTATAGAGATTAGAAAAATCTGGATTATATTCTTTAATAAAAATGTAAAAAATTACACTTTGGATTAAAGCACACTTTTGGATATTCAATAAAAATATAAAATAACTAGAAAGCTAGAGTTAAAAATTCAATTTCAATCTAAAATTTTGTTTTATAAAATACTTGAATTGCATAAGATTAATGCCTTAAAATTAAAATTGCTAAGTATTGTCCTATTTAAAAAGGGCTATTGAAATATATAATTTTTCCCACAGTGCCTTGTAAACTATTGGTGTTTGCTTTCAAATATGTAAAATTCACTTAAAAGGTGATGTTACATCATTCCCAATTGTTACACTCATCACATTTCTCCCTCCCTAATCCTCTTCTTTGAATTAAAGAGAAGAAGAAAGAAGAAAAAGAAAAATCTGCTGAACACTAATTATTTAACCTTACCTCCTACCTACTTTCTCTCTTTATTCTGAGGTTTCTTAAGGGCTATAATGAGCTGTCCCCACACAAACAGGCCAAATTAGTGGATAATTACTGCTGGGTCTGTGAATGTTCTCACTCCTCCTTTCTTACAGTTTCACAACATTACCAGAATGGTCTGTCACCTCCCTACCAATTAGGCACAATTACTACTTTATAACATTAGTGGTGGCAGGCTTATTACCTTGGAGAATATGTAAAAGTAAGGGAGGGTTGGGGAGAGTGGGCAGTGAATCAGGCCCAGGAGATCATTATCACATTGATAACTTGTATAATCCTAACTTTATTTTTATTTTTCAAGACAAAAGACTTATACACAGTTAGAAATGGAAGCGAAGTTGTTGTGTTTTTTGGTTTATTTGAGTTTTTAAAAAAAATTTTTAAATGTTTTTATTGGGTTTTTAGGTAACCAAATCATCATCACTTTTGTCCCCCCAGGTTTCCCGGGTGGTGGCGCTAACGCTCGAATTTGTTTCTTCTTTTCCTGAAAAGATGTCTTTTGGCTGACTGAAAAATATATGTTTGTCTGGCTTTTTCTGGATTAAATAGATATAATAACTATGTTGTGTCAAAGGGACTTACACTGACCTCCGAGTGCACCAACACATGTCCTTCAAAACTATATTTAAACAAGGGAGGTCAAGATAAGCCTATCTTAAATGCTTGGAGAAGGCTAACTAACTTGTAATCTTTTATAAACAATACTACATAAGTAGTTCATTTCTGCCTTCCTTGGAAAAAAAAACCCAACCAAATCACCAACACCGTCTCAAAAATAGCCCATCATGCCCTGTGATTTCTACTTCTAATGGCTGAAAACAGGAAATTGTTAATATTGTCTGTTTTAAAAGATAAATCTATGAGAGTGAAATGGCTCTCAGAGATTTAAGATTAGATTTAACGCCTTGAAGTAATAATCTTCATTTATTTGCTTAAAAAAATCTTTCATATATGCACTTCTCCTCTCCTCTAAGAGCTTTCAAATTCTTTTGATCCTTGCAGGGGTATTTATAGAATATTTACTAACAAATGCAAGAGGAGTTACAATGTTTTGGATGCTAAGAATTGGGCAGACTAATTTAATGTAAAATCATTATGGAAAATGTAGCAAAACCTTGAAACGGAGCAAACCTTTTCTATGCAGGGGTAATAAGCTTACAGTAAATTATCACTATTCAGTAACTAATACAAGCCCATAAACCTGCTGTTGGTTTACAGAATCTTATCTATCTTTTTCATTGAATATACTCATTTTTTTCCCCCAGAACAAATTGTTAATTATAAAGAGTTATAACTGAATATGGGTAGCATTGTCATACTCATCTAATTTATTTAAAGAGTATTACTGTGTGGAGAGGACACCCTCAAGACGCCTGTCAAACATTTTGCCAGTACACCATCCTGCAGCAGGGAAGTTGGAAAGGGTCTGTGAGAACTGCCTTGTCTCACTAGGCAAACTGAGCAGAGATTAAACCGCGCAAAGCTCACCTTTTATGGTTGTTAATTGTTATTTTCATTATAGGTACATTTCAGATACAAATGTCACTTATGGAGACTACTACCCCTGATGGAGGTAGAATTGGGCAGAGTAAGAGATAGATGGAGAATAGGATGTTCTTTTCAAGAACATTTTGAATAACATAATGAGAATATTTTTACATAGAATATTTTTCATCTGTGTGCACCAAGTGTAAAAATATCTGAGATCTATGTTCTGAAGTAGTAAATTTGTGGGTTTATATGCTTATGCCCAGAATAGCTTATTGTTTGTTTACACACCTCCAGGTTCAGATGTTAACAATGGGAAATACCCCAAAGTATTTTTATACTGACAGACCATACTGATTCAACTGTTTTAAATACCAGTCCTTTTTTGTCACAGTGGGAAAATGTTAAAACTTAGAGCATAGCAATGTCCTAACAATCCTTGGAAAGCTGATACAAAGTTCCTTTGACTGGCTAAGTGGAATGTCCTATGAATTCATTAGGTAGTTTCTCATCAACTTTGTTTTACGTGCCACCAATGAATGCATATTTACTTACACCATGCTAGTTTATGGAATGCAAATAAGTGTATATGTAGGAGGGGATTTGTATTACACAGATAAGAGCAGCCAAGTCATTTCAACTACTCAAAGATCTTACTCACTGATTCAGCATCAAAACTTAAACTTCTGAAGGACTGTGCAACTCTGCAGCAAATCATAGGCTTAAGAAGAAGGGGGAAAATTAGATAAGCAAAATTATAAATTATTTCAGCTGTGTATCTTGTAAGATTTACAACTCAGGTTATGCAGATAGATAATTTTGCAAGTGTTTTTGTAGGGACTTTCAAGAATAGCTATAGAATTTAAACTTTTCCAGTGTTCTCAATGGCTCCAGTTTCTCCAAGACAACTCTCAATTTTAAAGGATGTAAGAATGAATAACAGCCCAAGGATATAGCAGGCTAAGAGACCTAGCTACTACAAAATCTAGATTTTTGTTTTTGTTGTGAGAACTTTGCACCACTGGACCTACCAAACTTGCAAGATCTTCATACAAATGGACAGTTTATGATGTACATTTTGGCCTGTTTTGTTGCTCTATCAGTCACTAGTATATGGTTAAAAGGAGCTGGGAAATAAGATTAATTTAAAAGTACTATTTTAGGTAATTTTTCAGTGTGCCTGCTCACACTGGCTATTTAAGTTTTTCTATTACTTGAGTAGGAACAAGAGATAATTTCACGAGACACTTTGGAAAGTGAGTGTTGTACAAACTTGCACTGAGAGCCCAACAAAGTCATATCTAACAGCTCTGTTCCACTACCTTTGTGGTCTCATGTTTATGATCAGATATTTTGGGGTATTTTTAATGTGTTTGAGGCATCAGGTTGAATCTTAGCAAGGTTAGAAATGAAGGAGGGATAAAATATGGACTGATTCTCTTTAAAATTAGGACTGACTGTTTCTCCACCTGAACTGAGAGAAAACTATCATTATCAATGAACCTCACATACTTCAGAGCATATACCTAAAATGCTTGTTCTTGTCTAATATTTAAAGCTTTTCAAACTAGAAATGTTTTAACAAGTCTTCTTGTGAGCTCTTAGAAGTGACCAGACTTCTACAAAGAGCCAAAATTAATAGGACTTATGGAAATGCTTATGAAGTAATTACATTTCTGGTCTGCAACAAAAAATTATCAAGTTTGGAGACTTGGTGCTAAAAATTTAAACAGAGGGAAAATATTGTTTCGTTTATACTTTTAGCATATGTTGAAGTCTTGTTATTGGTTACAGGATGGGAAATAATATTCTTCTACTCAATTAACTGATTTTCTACAGAAGTATCCAAAATTTAAAATTTGGTCTACAAATCCTGTAGGTCTTGATAGAGTGGATTATGTCACTGTCATTTAACACCCATCAGATGATCCACCAGGGCATCCATCAGTTAACTTATGAGACTGGTAGTAAACCAAAGTATTGTGTCTCATAAATAAGTCTGATGACTCTTTTGTTACTGATACACGAAGACTGACATCTTCAGACAAATTGCTGCTAGAATTAAAGTGATTGTTGGCAAACATATCCTGTAGTTTATGTCTGCACAAAGAGAAACTGCAGCAACCAGTTGAGAAGTTTTATTAATATGTGCAACATCTCAGCACACGTATGGATACCTTATTATTGCCATTCAAGAAAGGTAAGTTAGTAAGAAATTACAACCCAGGTATTCCTACAGGTGTCAAAAAGATCCACATAGGGTTATGGACAAAAGGCCATTCTGTGGAGGTCTTGTAAAGGGTCAGGCTTTTTGCCTTTTGGGGTTTTTTTTCATGATCCTGTCACAGATACAGGGTACTTATCTCAGCAAAGAATCTTGATGGACATAAGCTCTCCAAAGTTTTTAACTTCGTCTTTCTTGACTGTAGCTGGAGAATATCAAGACCATCCAATGGTCATCTCAGCTAATTAAACTTAGTGCACAACTGGAGCATAGCCTTCCCCTTGGACTTCACAAGTTTATACATGAGTGGATTTTATAGCATTAGAGTCTGTCTTAGTTTAAGACAAATTCAGAGGAGCATCCAAAAGGAACATCTTCTGATAGAAGGCAGGTTTCAGCTGCCCCTCTCCCACCAGGTTCGGGAAGAATTTTACTCAGAGGAAAGTGACAGGAAAAAATCCTATTTATTTAAAAAACACAGAGGAAAATAAGAATGCTAAANTAAAACCTCTTGCTGTAGAGAGAACCTGGTAAATTTCAAAGTCTTTTCTGTGGGTGTGGTCTCTCTCTCCTCTTCAGAGCTAGGTTTTCAACATAGGCCCCTCTGGGCCAGAGATGTAAGGTCTCCTGGGTATGTTCTGATGTTGTTGAAACAGTCCAGAAGAGAAGAAGGAAAAAAGCCGAAATCCCAAGAAAAAGCATGTTTAACTCTCTGTCTCTCTCTGGAGAAACAGAGCCGAAATCTGACTGAAAAGCAAGAAGGGTGCTTCCTCCACTCTTGCTGCAGCAGAAGCACTCAGAGGAGCAGTGTGACCTTGGAGCACAAACTGCTTTGAAAAGTTTGTCTGTTTTTTTTCTTTCTCTCGCACCCAGTTTTAAAGGCACAGAAAGGCACAGGAATCATGTCTGGGCATAGAGCAGCGATAGGGGATACAACATCATGAGGTCACCCCAAGACAAAGACAAAAAGGCTCTGTTGAAGCACTGTAGACTAAATCTCATGTCTGTTTGCTGTAAAACACCTTAAGTGGGTGCAGAACTCATGAAATTCAAGCAAAATTCTCTTGTCAAAATGGAAAATGTTACTGTATTTACAAAGAATTTACCTGGAAAAGTGTACCTGCACATTGTCAGTGAATAGAAGAAATATTCAGTTGGTTCCATGTGTACTCCCACTTTGTATATAAACAAAACCAGTTTCTAGTGCTATCATACTGTCTCCTTTTATATATATAAAAAAATGATTCCACAATTTCTGAACTTAAAAAGAAATTTAAAGTGCTGTTTCCTTATCACAAAATTTGTATCTCTCTTTAATGCAATATAAAAATATGTTACTGATATAACAGCATAGTGGTCCCAAGGAAGCTTTGCAGGGCTAATTGAGAAGTTCACATATAAATGTAATTTACTTTATTGTCAAATAAATGTTAATTTAATATTTTTACACACATTACTTCTGGTTTTAATTTGGAAAATGACAAAGAAATCAAAAATGTACTGCGGGGAACAATTCAGAAATGCCAGAAAGATGAAATAGTTGACCTACAAAAGTTTCTTCTTTTTAAACTTCCAGTACCATTTTCCCTTAGTAAAGGCAATAAAAACTAGTGATGAAAGTGGTATGCATATCTTAAAAATAAATTGGCTAATTTATACTCTACAACTACTAAGGCAACAATTGCTCCTTAGATATTACTTACCAGTCCACAGAGAAAACACATATTCTGCCTTTCCACTAGGACCTGGCACTCCGGATGTTGGGTAACACCTGGTTTTAGGTTTTGCCAGATCTCTGCTCCCTGCTCCTCACTCTCTTCCATTGCCTCCTGCGCATTTCTTCATGGGTGCCAGCATATACACTACTCCAGAACATGGTGATTTGAGAATTCTTCCTCCAAGAACTTAAATCTGGAAAAAAATTTGTACTGATTTAGAAACTACTTGTATACTTGATTTACAAAGCAGATATGCAAGTGGTATGAGAGATGAAAAACTGAAAATAGCAGATAATTTTTGACACTTTATGGTATTCCAGACTGGAATAAATACTCCTTGAGACCTTATATCTTCTTATCTTGTAAGGGAGAGGTCTAACTTCAGACCTGTCTTGTATGTCATTTTCAATTAGTCAAGTGTTTGAAGTCTCTGTGTTGGATCTGATTTTTTGTCAAGTCAGGTATCCAATCTCTAGGAATCAGGTTGTTGCAGAAGATTTGAGATATCGTCTGCTACTTTTATCTAGTATTTCTTAAATATAGGGAGAAACAGAGGGGAATTTTTTGCCTAAGTCAGCTGAATGTAGTGTATTTTCACAAATTTAGGCAAAGATGAAAACCCAAAGAAAGAGTACATGTTTTCTAAGCAGGCCAAATAGTTTGCCTCCATGTCCACAGTTTCCTATTTCTTCTTCACCTACATTTTCACAAGGTTTGCCTATACTGTTTTCTCATGTTATAGTACCTCTTGCTACTGGGGAGTAAAGACTGAGATCCAGTCCTTGGTTTTTTCATTATGTGTTTACATTTAGCTTAATTTTTCTAAGTAATTGTTTATTCATAACAACCTAGGCAGCCCTTTCTATCCCATTCATGTTGCGGTTTTTTTGGTCAACATAAGGAATTTTCTCATACCATTAGGTGTGTTAGAAACTGAAGAGGGTGGATAAACTGATTTAAGCACTTTTTCTCAAAAATCAAACATGTTTCCTCTATGAGTGATAACAATGTGTTCATATTTTACACAAAAATAACAGAGTTTTATGTGCCGAGCACTCTTTTTGGAGGAACCACAAACCTAGACTGTGTCCATGAAATTATACCTGAACACATACAGCAACTTATTTTTTAAGTTTAGGTTTAGTTTCCTTTTAAAAACCCCCAAAACTTCAGAGGAGAAACAGTAATTTAATGCAATAAGCCAAGATAGACTTCTAGGTGTACAGAATATTAAAAACTCTCTGTTATCAGTTTTGTAAGAATGTTCAGGATTTTGTTCTTCATTTCAGTCCTTTGCATCTGTTAGATACTAAAGGTTCCTCTTTGCTCCTGTCCCACAAACCTTTTTGCATTTATTTTACCCTTTTTTGTTCATGACCTCCCAATTTTAGAAAAATATGTCATAAGATCAAATCAGAATCTGGCTTTACAGCTAAAAACCTTGACCAGCCAGAAAGAGTTCTGGCTAGTACAGGAGGGGTGGAACACTGGATAGACAAAATGCTGCTTTTGTGATTGCTATATCTTTTCCATCTTCCCTGTCCATCCTGACAGGACAAACCTCCACTTAAACACATCTATAATGAGCCATAGCTTATTTAACCAGTCTTAGAAAACACCAGTATAAACCTGTCCTTACATGTATGCATTTGCAAACCCAGATGGATAATAACAGTGTTTGTTCAAACAGTAATATCAAACAGTGATAAAACAGAATTTTTCCCTTGCATCATAGTTTGTTCCTATTGGATTCTCTCCACAAAGTATCCACTGGGGATACTTTGGTAGCACTTCAGCTGTCCTTTAAAATTTATAAATTTCATTAGGTGAGCTCAAAACATTTCAGTAACTTTTAATTGGATCCAACACACACTAAACCAGAAAACTTAGGACTTTCAGTTGGAAAAGAAGCAAATTCACTTCTTTAAGTAAGTGCATGTCACCTCAGGGAAGATAATCTGAAAATCAAAGCCATTAAATTGTACTTCAAGGACACACCACGTGTGAGGGGCAGAGACAAGGAGAGAACCTAGGAGTCCAAATTCTCATTCAGCTTACGTTTGTCACTGACTGTGACATATACTTAATTGCAATCTTTACATATCAAGAATGCAAATGCAAGTCTCATCTGCTGATCTAGAAGTAGATATGCAGTCTATCATAATTCAGATACCTTTAATTTGTTAATTATGCAGTCTCACCACATTGTTACGTGAGCACTGATATAGGACTATGCATGGCCATACTCGCGGGCTACAAATAAGACTTACCATTCAACTTTCCTCTGTATCCTTTAAGTCTAGACATGAAATATTTTCAGGATTAAAAAAAAAAGGCTTTTTATTTTTCATGCCTTCATTAAAATGCTATGTATTATTTAAAATTTGAAATAGTATAAAATTTATTTATAGGACATGCATTTCCTTTCATCCTTTCAAACAACATTAAAATTTCTATTACTTAGCGTATTTGTTTTCTTGATATCTAAAGGTTGCCTTCTGTTGCTAATTGTTAAGATTAAAACAGCAATCATCTTCTGAAATATCACTACTCTTTCTGTTCCTAAAGCCAGAAAATATCTAATTCATTTGCAAATATTGCCCTTAAACCAATGGGTGCATCATTTTTAAATTCATGTTATGTCTATGATGTGTCCATAGAAATGGGAGCAAGATGATTTGGCGAGGCACTAATTATCTTTTTTCATTTATCAAAAAAGTAGTCCACAATAAAGTAGCTGATATTGCTAATTTGACATTCTTCTGACTTCACTCAAATGGCATCTTAAAACTTCAAGTAAAATTAATATCAACTTCTTCCTCTTTTTTTGAGCAGTAGTATTCAATTTATCTGTGTGTAAGTCAGGAAATACTAGTCACCAATATCTTGCAGCATCAAGATACACTCAAGCACAGAAGTTTAGGCTTCTCAGCACAACTGCTTGCTGAAATTATTAACCTTCTAGCATTTTCCTACCCATCAGCAACTGGCCCCAGAAGCTGGGGCTGCAAGTGGAAAGAAATTCCTACGGTTGCCTTAAAAATTGGCCTATGAGGTGCTCAGGATCATGGCAACAGTCAAGACAGTTGATTCTCCTTTTACACAAATAGACAAATACTGGGCAGTCATGCATTGGTATGCCTATGAATGGGAATTGTACACCTCTGAGTGAAAGCAGCACAGAGAAATAGGTGCAACATGACTCAAGGCTTAGATAGCAGACTGGGACAGCAAAGCTGGGGTAGAAAGGCACTTTGTGTAGTTAATTCAGTTATTTTTTATTTTGTGTGCCTCAGGAGAAAGGCTTTTGGAAGACAGGATGTAAAAAAAGCCAGTTTTGCTGTGTTCCAGGTTGTTAGATAAAGGGCTATCTTCCACCACTAAATGAACTAAAAAATGTAATATATTTATCTATTTAATTATTTTCATTTATTATTTTGAAAGTACATTTTAAGTTACTGCCTCAGTCACATGGAGAAATCAGTTTCAGGAGCCCATGGGGCAGGGTATTTCCACTGCCTCAGCAGAGACCTTTGGCACAATCAAAACCCTCTGTTCCAATTATACTTTTTGTACAGTTTAAATTTCAAATTTATACATGACAACTTCTTCCAGACAATCAGAAACAAGTAGCTTAAAAATTTGCATCACACAGCTTCAAACATCTGGGGAAGCTAAAAGCTGGAATCAAAATAAGGCAAAGCATGTTAATCCTGCTGTCTCTGTGATACAAAACAAAGTAAAAATGCAGATGAGTTTTGAACATATCATGCTCCTGTCTTTGGGACCCCATTTCATTCTTTATTTTTCCCACCGTTGTGGCAATATATTGAAAAAAGCCGGACACAGCACATTCAAAACACACTGTCTTGTAATCTCTGGTAGTTTTGGAGGTCAAGGGTTTCAGTGTGTGCTCCTGTCCTCTGTGGCCTAAGAACTTGTGACCCCAAAGAAGAATCTCATAAAAGTGTCAGTAATAATTGCACTGTAAAAGTTCAGTATTTGACCCTGTTTCTTTTCTGTACTTGTACTTGTTTCAGACAAGCATACAAAAAATTACTCTAAATTTGCAGTGGCACTATGGCAGAGTCAAGCCCTGATATGCTTTAATCTTCTGCTATTTAAGACTATGAAATTCAGGCTGCCAAAGTACCAGTGGGAAAACTCTGCCTATGCTTTGAAGTCACGTTACCTATTTATGACTATAAAACATTTCCCTCTTGATTTTTCTAGCCTTGCATCTAATGTGCACAAAAAAGATAAACTTCCCAAGAAATTATTCTGACACGGGGTTGAATACACACTTCAGAAGCTGCTTCATTTTGGCAGGCCCTGATATTGAGGGGCCTAATGTCCAAACCTCTTCTTTTCCTTTCTTTTCTATTCCTTTTGGTGTTGGTTGGTTGGTTCTATTTTTATTTATTTATTTATTCATTTTTAACTCAGAATAGCTCATTGTTAAAGTTGGCTGCCAGCCTACTATTTGAAAGTGAAGAAAACATCTTGATTTAACATCTGAGCAGGGATTTTTTTTTGTCATCTGTAAACAATTGGACCATATGTAGTGTGATGGGAAACATGAAGGCTGTGATAGAATATGATTTAAGGAACCTGGTGTTTAATTACTGCTCTTGATTAGCTGGAATAGAAATTAGATTTAAATGTTTTGTTTACAATATCCATTTTAAAGGTACATGAAATAGTTATCAGTAAGTTTATTTACTGATGATTGCATTTACGCTGGTTATTTGTAAGAATGAAAAGTAAGGTTATAAAAAATTCTGCCTTTAAAAGAGGGACAGATTTCTTCAAGAATTAAAGAAATAATAGAGACTTTAATATTTGCTCTCTATTTGTTGAAGAGTTTCTGAATTTCCCTCAGATTAATTCAATATCTTCCTGTTTTCCTTCAGATAAACCAGTAAATGTCATTGTCTAATAAAGTCCCTAAGCTTATTATCTTTTTTCAGGAGATAGGTTCCAAACTAGTGCAACATTATTAATATAGCAGAAAAGAAGCATAGGTCTCTTACACATCCAGAATTTCCTGATTTATCATCAAAAGTCTGAATACATAGCCTGTAACTTGGGTAAAATTTTTCCCAATCTTTCCTTAGAAGTGAACACAGACAAATCTTCCTATCAGTGCAGGGGAACATAAAGGGAAACATCACCTTCTTCTCCCCTCCGTATTACTCCAACCCTCTCTGAATCTGCAGGCAAGCCAAAGGCTCAGTCTTCACATCTTTCCTGTGTGTCAACATAGCAGTGACCTTAGAAATACATGGTTTTGATAAAGGAGAACCAGGCAGTAGATGTAGCAATGTTTCACTATAATCCTGGACAGTTCAAACTGAAAAGAAAGGAAACAACAAGATTCCTTGCTGCATGCAGTTTAGTTTGGTAAAAGCAGAGTGCACAATTCGAGGGTTCATGTCTGGGATCCCCAAGATCTGGCAGAGATGAGAAAGGCAATTCCCTTCTCTCCTGACTTAAGCAGGTGAAAGAACAATCATTATATTTCTGATGAAAAATATGCCATGTATTTTACATTTATAAAAAAATGAATTGAAATTTCATGGGCTATGTCTTCTGTTTGCAGTGAAAGCAAGGAAAATAATTCACACTGTTATTATATTTGATTGTTTAGTAATGTGCCTGTTAAATATAAAACTGAGTTCCTGAGCTCTCCTCATGCCTATCTTCCCTCATCACAGAAATTCTCCACTTGGGTCTTAACCCAGGGCCAACAAACTATTCCCAAAATATTGGGTATGCCTCCCTGGCTATATTGAGAAACTATTTTAGTCCCTGAGATTACAGTGGTTGGGCATGGGAGTTGTAGAGAATTCACTTAACTTTTTTTGCTGAACTAGCTGCGATCTCCATAGAAACAGAAGAAGAAAGACCATTGGCAGCCAGTAACCAGAAGTTCAAAGGATTTATTCACACCAGTTTCACCTGTATGCTATCACTTGAAAACTGGCAACACTGATTACTGGGAGGACATTGTGCTGCATATACAGTATTGTAGAAGAAGCTCAACTCTGTATATCAGAATATTTCAGATTATGCTTTTTAACTAGTGTTCCCTTAATTCTGCTTATGCTTAAGCTCTCTTGTCAAAAATGTGTTACACTCTTGATTTAAATGCTTTTAATAGAGTTGGTACAGAGAGGGCTGAGTATTAAAGGCCAGAACAAAGAAGATTAAGATTGAGAAGATTAAGACTAATTCTAGTACTGATATATTGCCTGATACTGAGCAAACAGCACACAGGGAACTGATAAAAAATTTTTTTACAGTTCCTTGCAAAAGTGAAAAATAGTCTTATAAAAAAACCTTAGGAACACTTACAAAAGAAACTTATAAAATTGTAATTGTTGATGAATTCATTGGCATTGCTCATATTTTAAAATTCTCTTGCAGTTTTTTAAGTTGAAAAGTTTAAAAAGCAGCTATTGAGGTATTTCAGCCTGAATCTGGATTAAAGACATTTCCATTAAATCCTTCAATATTAAAAAAAAAAAAAAAGGAAAAAAAAAGAAAAAAAAAAAAAAAGAGAAAAAGTGGGGTGTAAATCTTTCACCCTAGAATGAGTTCCTTTTGAAAGCTTTAGAATTGAGACAATATTTTTTCATGACCACTAGCTTTCTCTTTTCTCATTTTTCCTATATGAGAAGTGAGGATAACGGCTATGGAGATCAAAGCTTACTCTCTCTCCTCACCCCTGCTAGATAAATATGTGTTTTGTATGTAGGTCTGTTGTGTGTCTTCCCACACAATCCTTCTCTATCTCCAGGTTAGCAGATAGTCCAGAGTTCAGAGAGAACAGAGAGAATTAGAACCAGTCATAACCCAGGAAGTTCAGATCCCATTATAGAAAACAAGATGGGGAATTAAAGAAGAGAAATACAGCTGTTTTTGTAAAGCTGGATCTACCCTTTTAGATGGGAGAAAATACTGGAAACTCTACCCAACTTTCACATCTGGTTTTGTACTTAAACAAAACTAAAATTTTGCTGTAATCTTCACGACCTCTGATTTCTTCCATGATTGCACTTCTTGTTAGTTGTTTCGCACTCGTAAGAACATAAGTCACCATTTATATCAAATCTTTAACATTAATGTTCCAAGTTCAAACAGAGCCATTAGAAACATCCCATAACCCTGAAGAGTCTCTTAGTGATTAAGAACTTGAACTTCTGAAAAGAATTGAGGAAAGATTCTGAAATTACAGAAACACAGATTTTCATATTATCTACTCAAAATATCTATTTGCATTTATCTAGAATGTCACACTGAAATATATGTTTAAATACATATAAATATTCTTCTTTATCAAGATTTAAAAAAACACCAAACCAATCCAAACACAAAACAACATAAAACCTTCAGAAAAATCTGAACATAAACTCCACTGCTTCTGTTTTACCCTGATTTGAATGATGAAGATGTACACATTAATGTTAGGGTTTGCCAATATCACAGTCCTTGTCTCCCCTAATTAATGACACCTTCTTACCTCACAGGCTGGAATTTATCCTAATGAGAAAATTTTACCTGTCTATAGTCATTATTAGCATTATTGATCTCAGATCACACTGAAAATATGGTTCCTTTTCTCAGATGCCTCAGAAAAATACTGACTTATTTTTTCTTACTTCCACAGTGAAATGCTGAAGGTTAAAAAAAAAAAAAAAAAAGACATTGGTAATCTAGAGAATTATGAACATCTGATCTTAACTCTTAAATTAGCCATATGTTGAGTCTCAACAGATTGACAGTACTTATTAACATGAATGTAAAGTTTTAATATTTTAAATCTGCATTTTATTAATATTTAATCCAGGGTCATAGGTAATGTCCATGTGTGTCAGACAGAAAGGAAAGAAGGAGGTATCACAAGAATCCAATTACTTCTCCTTCTAATTGCAAATGACTTTCAATATTGAGGCAATGTTCTTCTTATGTGACCTTTAGTGCATTTTCTAGACTTCATTAAACTCTTTTGTTCTTGTCAGTTCAGGTAAATCCCACCTTGTCCCATTCCTCTGAAAGTATTCTGTCATACGTTCATAATCCAATGAAAAATGATTGCAGCAAGAAATATGCTGGTTAGCATTTAAAATATGCGCCGGATCTTAATCTTATATGTGTGAAAAAGTAAGTTCTCCTATAAGATTTTCCTCCACAAAAGTCAGGTAAACTAGATCAACTGTAACTGTCCAAGCAATTAGAAATTTTGTCCAACTTTATATAGTTTATAGATGAGTATTTATTCTGATAACTGATTTACTTAGTACAGAACAAACATGGGTTTGAAGCTTAAAAAGTGAATGCCATCATTCCACTAAAACCTATGCTTTTTAACAGAAGATGCATTCATTGAACTGAAATTTTACATGAAAAGTAAAGGATACTGAGTTCAAGACCAAAATAGTATTATGTGAAAAATTAAATTATATTTATTTCCTCATAAAGAAATATTCATATCATGCAGTGGTATGTAGAAAGCATAGGTTAATATCTAGACAAGCAGCAAAATAATAACAGTATAATAATTGTAGTATAATATTGCTGTATAATAATAAAATTATAGGTTGAAAACTGCCATTTTCCTAACATTGTACATACACAATACTTTACAGGAATGATGTCTGTGATGAACAAAAAAGAAAAAGAAACAGTCTATTATACATAGTATATAAATAATAAGACAATGTAAATAAATGAATTGAGAAACATTTGAAGAAATGGATTCTATTCTCCCTAAAATCATATTTTGTGTGTTTCTTTTCCCATTTGTTAGGAATCTGCATCTGCCACACATGCATATATTTCAGTTTCTGCATTTTAGATGTGAAAGGTATCAGGAAAATGGTAATTTTGCTTATTTTTAAAGCCTCATTCTTTTACATGCTTTATATTTATATATTGTGAGACTGTGTTTCCACAATGACTGTCCTTTTACAATTACATTTTGCCTCCAATACTTCCAGTTGATCATTTATTTTCTTGTGGTCCAACTCCCAGTAAATAAATCCAGACAGGTGACTGCCTTTTGGGAAACCCTGAGACAGNGAATTGCTTAGTTTGCTAGACTGCAGTAGAAACTGATATTAAATAACATTATCAAACCCCAAAGCTTGAAGAGACCCATCTTTTGAAACATAGAAATGAAGGTTGCAATATAAATATTTAGTATGATAAGCATTTTATACTCCTCGGATTGGTGGCAACAAAAGAATACTCTAAAAGCGGGATCTAGAAATTTTAACCAGAATTATATTGTGATACCTTGTGAGTTAAATACCTAAGAAAATGGCATTCTCACAGTTTGGGTTTGGCCACCCTGGACACTGATAGTTTCCTCCCTCAGCCTTCACAGCCGAGTCAACTGGACTCGTGGCACACGTGGGCCTTCTTCACTGAAGTCCTTTCCACAGTTTCAGCTCCATGTGCCTCTCCTAGTGGCCGCTTCTCTCAGCCCAGCGCAGCCTTCGGCTCCTCCTGAAACCTGCAGCAGGGCAGGCTCCAGCTGCACGTGGGTGGAGGAGTTACCTCAAATGTAGGTAACTTAGTAAAGCTGTGACATCATATAATTGGGCCTGAAATGGGTCTTTGATACTTTTACAATTTTTTAACCTGTGATTTGAAAAGTGATAATCACATCTTCACCTTCCTATAGAATAAGAATATTAAAGCCATCAAAAAATAGAAAGAAATATGATAGCAGTAATTGGTATGCACAGGGAGAGCATATGTATTTTTGCCATCTGTGAATAATAATGAAGCATAAATCTAACAGATTAAGTCATATTACCAAACCACGTAAACATTGCAAGTTTTAAAGTTCACCTAAAGGGCAAATTAGATTGGCCTCTGCTGTTATGTTCAGGTTAAATTCTTGAGCTTTTACAAGTTCTGGGGTTGGGGATTAATTTTCTTATTTTTATGTAATTGAATTTCTCCCAGTTTCCAGTACCAAAGGATTACACATTATTATTTGAAATTATCTTACTTTACAGACAAGAAGTAAGTTGTCCTTCAACCTGTAAAATTCAAACATTACTGACATAGTAAATATGTATGTTTCAGAACAGGAAGAAAAGGAAAGTAAATACCAGCTAGAATGTTTGCAATAAGGGCTGTTTAAATAAAAGGTGTGTTTGATCTTTGGGAAGTTTGCTGTCTTTGAACTAACATGAGACAAGTGATTATGGAGAGAAGATTATGAATAGTTACTCCTCTATTTGTGGGTTCTTANACATGCATATATTTCAGTTTCTGCATTTTAGATGTGAAAGGTATCAGGAAAATGGTAATTTTGCTTATTTTTAAAGCCTCATTCTTTTACATGCTTTATATTTATATATTGTGAGACTGTGTTTCCACAATGACTGTCCTTTTACAATTACATTTTGCCTCCAATACTTCCAGTTGATCATTTATTTTCTTGTGGTCCAACTCCCAGTAAATAAATCCAGACAGGTGACTGCCTTTTGGGAAACCCTGAGACAGAGAAACATAGGTCTCCTTTTCTTTTTGAAAAAGCACTGTGGTCATCACAAGTCATCACAAGGTTGATATTTGTTTACAAAGTGTGAGTCAGTCTCCAATTCAAGGAAAAAGTTTTTTTCTTTTTCTGAGTCAAGCTACACTGATGCACAACAGCCTACTTAACTTGAAACAGTTCTTTGAAAATAATACTGAAAACTTTTGTAAGTAATCTTAGATTTATATGAATCTGGTCCAGTTTTCAGGACGACTTGAGTACTTCAGATTTTATTTCACAGAAAGTTACTTGAATGCAGGGGCAGGTATGTCCCTCTCCAGGAGTTTTATCCCCATTGTCTTCCATGAATGTCTTTTAAAGTACTATGAATCTGGGCTTTTTTTTNGGGTTTGGCCACCCTGGACACTGATAGTTTCCTCCCTCAGCCTTCACAGCCGAGTCAACTGGACTCGTGGCACACGTGGGCCTTCTTCACTGAAGTCCTTTCCACAGTTTCAGCTCCATGTGCCTCTCCTAGTGGCCGCTTCTCTCAGCCCAGCGCAGCCTTCGGCTCCTCCTGAAACCTGCAGCAGGGCAGGCTCCAGCTGCACGTGGGTGGAGGAGTTACCTCAAATGTAGGTAACTTAGTAAAGCTGTGACATCATATAATTGGGCCTGAAATGGGTCTTTGATACTTTTACAATTTTTTAACCTGTGATTTGAAAAGTGATAATCACATCTTCACCTTCCTATAGAATAAGAATATTAAAGCCATCAAAAAATAGAAAGAAATATGATAGCAGTAATTGGTATGCACAGGGAGAGCATATGTATTTTTGCCATCTGTGAATAATAATGAAGCATAAATCTAACAGATTAAGTCATATTACCAAACCACGTAAACATTGCAAGTTTTAAAGTTCACCTAAAGGGCAAATTAGATTGGCCTCTGCTGTTATGTTCAGGTTAAATTCTTGAGCTTTTACAAGTTCTGGGGTTGGGGATTAATTTTCTTATTTTTATGTAATTGAATTTCTCCCAGTTTCCAGTACCAAAGGATTACACATTATTATTTGAAATTATCTTACTTTACAGACAAGAAGTAAGTTGTCCTTCAACCTGTAAAATTCAAACATTACTGACATAGTAAATATGTATGTTTCAGAACAGGAAGAAAAGGAAAGTAAATACCAGCTAGAATGTTTGCAATAAGAGCTGTTTAAATAAAAGGTGTGTTTGATCTTTGGGAAGTTTGCTGTCTTTGAACTAACATGAGACAAGTGATTATGGAGAGAAGATTATGAATAGTTACTCCTCTATTTGTGGGTTCTTACATTTGAGTGTGCAGCCAGCATTCCTGACCAGTAAAGGTCTTCGCTCCCACTTATGTAACTAGGGTCAATTATTTTCGGTAGTTTTGGACAGAAGGGGGAGAAGAGAGAGAAGGCTTTTCAAGCAAAGTGGCCTCAATTAATTTAGAATACATAGTAATGGGCTCTAAAATAATAGCATTTTAACCAGTGAGTTCATTCAACATTTTCTCAAATATATAAACATTATTTTGTTTGTTTTCTCAAAAGGGAGGTCTTTCATTTTAACTGCTTTAAAAATACGATGAATGAACCAATTTGTTTTTTTATTTACATTTTACCATCAAAAATATTTTATTAAAAATACCGCAAAGCAGCAAAACACAGCTTTAATCAGTGTTTAATTAGTTTTCAGGGCAAAACTTTCTTTAAATATAAATAAAAAGGAACATATTATGTTGCATTTGAAAATGAGCTAGCCCAAGCTCTGATACACAGATGCTACCATAATTAATTTTGGATATTGTTGTAGCATACACCTAAGATTATAAAATAATTATAGGTGAGGTGTACTGTTAGGCTAAGAGGTATTCAGGGATATGGATTATTGCTCTTGTCAGGACTGATTTCACCAGCACAATGCAGTCAGCTTTAAAATTAGCTAAATGTGTAAGGATGCAAATAAATTTAACAATCAACTGTGGAAAAATAAAGGACTGCTAAAAGACAAATGTGATGTAGGAGCACGCGTTACCTGCTGTAACAGATCTGCATGAGTACATGTGGAACAGCTGAGGAATCATGTACTCCAAGGAATTTCACACATTCTGGAGGACACTGGAGGGCTCACCTAACTCTTCCAAGTCTTCATTATCTTTTAGATGTCCATGGCAGTGTTCACCTGCTCACTGAACAAGTTTTGGGAACCTCAGAAAAGTCTCTAACAAAATACAGTTTCTAGGATTTCAAACATCAATGAGGGAGTGCCAAGTAAGGACAAAACAAGAAATGCTGTCTCAGTGCAAAGGGCCCACTAACATGGGCACATATATTTGTGTATTAACACACATGCATCAATGGAAGTGGCAGCTGCCATCAAAAAACTGCATAGACACCTCATCAAAATTTGAGACTTAATTTCCAAAAGTGCTTCTTGACAACCTGTCCTGAAAATGCATAACCAGACCATCACACTATGCTGTTCACAACTCCATCACTATCCATTACTCCTTGTATGTCACCACCTCACCAACGCTTTTTTCAGTGTATCTCTCCCTTTATTTCTGCAAGGCATAAGTAAAAAATCTGGGTCCAGAGAAATTCAAAATATGTCCTCTTGCACAACTTGGATCTTCAAGGATGCATGTGAATGAAACAAAATAAAATCTTTAAATTAATAGATCTAGGATTAAGACAGCCTACCAGAATTAATCACACCTACAAGAACATGTGCCTGTGGTGTTCTCCATATGACATAGCTAAATGATATGATGTACAGCTAGGACGTACCTATTATGCTGTAGATGGTACAGTAACAGCTGTCTCTTGTTAGGACTGTGCCTAACAAATACAAGAGTAGTCAGGTTAGTCAGATGGAATCTGTCAAGGAGTCAAATCATAAATTAAACAGTGCAAAAATAGATAATGAGGACATAATAGTTTTTATTACACAGTTGTAAGGTCTCTAAAGAGATAAGATAATGGAGAAATATAGTATTCCTTTCATACTCAGTCTTTTAATAAGCGAATTGGGTAAGAATCCTATGCATTTTGTTGACACTGGGTACTGTTGGAAACTCGAAGTTATGACTTGCAGACTGGTGTAAGAATGCTTCTGTATTAATCCTGCTGTTTGGCACTTTAGTGCATGTATTAGGGCAGCTATGAACTACCACGTTACTCACACGTATTTATATAAGGTTATAGGCCAGCCAAAAGATACCCAGTTTCTCTAATTTACCACACATTTAAATCTCTCTGTTGGCCTGCATGAGTCTAAAACCCCCCTAAAATACCTATTCTACTTTCTGCATCAGGTAATTTTGGTCAGGTTAGCAGCCTGAGTACAATTACTGGCATATTAAAGCAACTGATGAATTTTTAGCTAAATCTACTTTAAACTGAGATATACCCGAGTTGTCAAAGGCTGTGCAGACAGATGATGTTTGTTACATGAACATCTGTAGACAAAAAGTAGCAGCAATGAAGGAAGCAAAGGACAGGATTTCCACAGAAATTTGTACTAATAACAGTAGGGACCAACTCTCCTTTAAATGGTCTAGAGATGGTCTAAAATACAGCTTCCAGTTTTCTAAGGACTAATGTGTTCATTTTACTGTTATTTTCAGGCAAAAAGGAGGTGGTTATCACAGAGGGAAGTAGGGTCAGCCTAAGACTTTTGTGGAAACACAGTGTTGTGGTGAGCTGGGCAGCTGCATGAAACCCTATCCTTAAAGCCCTTTTCAGATTGTATGAGTACTTTAGGTGGACAAATATACGTGTGATGTATACACTGTGCACAGATAGACATATTTTTGGCAGTGCTTGGGTATCTCTGATAGGTATCTTCTACCCTTAAGTGAAGATATAATTGGATTCTACAAAGGTCTATTTGTAATACTATTTTTAACACTCTATCTTCAAATATAATTTTATTCCCTCTCTACTTAAGAAGAGACTTATTACTTCTTTTATGTTTAATAATTCAGAGTATTGTATTTATGTACTTCTTGAAGACACCTTGAATGCTGATCAAAAAAAGGGGACAAAACCTCAGAGGAAAAATATTTCAAGAACTAAGAAAAAAAATCCCTTTCAGCTGAGAAGGACAAGTGAATGGCAGTTTTGTATGATAAGCACGTAGGTTAAGAAAGTTGGCAGATTTCAAACCTCTGTTGTAGTGAGCTAATTACATAAGAGCAAGAACTATCATCCAGGAGGAGGGGAACTGACCAACGTGCATGGCTGCTACACGCAGTGCCAAAGACCAAGCACAAATCATAGTGCCCCCAAAGACTTCTGTGAACGTAGAACAAAAGAGGTGCCAAGTTATTCTTTGGTGATTATGGAAATTACTGGAGCAGCTCTCAAAATGCAAGCAAAGGCATTCAATAATTAGTCATATGAGCCTAGAAAAATATGATTCAATGTAAGTAATTGTGTGAAGCAATGTGCCAGGATTGCATTAACTTCTGCAGAAAAACACCATGATTAACAGTAGGAATGGCTAATCCAGCAGCTAAAGAGAAGCAATCTGCGGGTGCCAAGCAGGCAGAGGTCAATACAGCCTGATGGAAGGGTTTAACACTGCCTCTGCAGCATAAGATATATGTGGAGACTAATATATTTACATACAAACAAGATGAATAAATGTAAAGATCACATAAGCAAATTATATACATTATGCTGCAAATGTCATGCAGGAAATATACTCTCTGATTGATATGCAGAATGTTTGCCAGGATGGTGACAGCCAAACTAAGTTCAAAGTTACAGGAAATGTTGTTGTCAGCCTACTGTAAAAATGTACAATTACTTGCTATTCTCTTTCTGCTAAAGGTGACTAGTACCATCTTTTTCCCTAGGCTACTTGTTCACGCTAGCTTATTATCATTACAAAGTATTATAATGGATTAACTTTTCCATATTTTGTTCATATTGGGAAGGGCATGTTTCAGACAGTACAGTGACAATGTTTTTGAAAAGGCATTTATTCCTCCACTAAAAATTACCAGGCAGCTTGTTTTGAAGAAGAAAAAATCTCTAAATTGCATCCTTGCAAATTCCTCTTTCCTGATATTTCATTTAATACAAAAATTCAGGAAGAAGAAGTGAGCAGTATCTAATTAATATCTCCTAATGCCCAACTGATGTCAAGCATGACTCCAATTTATAACTAAACTATATTTTTACATTGAAAAATTCAATTACATTTACTGACAGACTTTGAAATGCCTCATTATTTATACTGGCAAACTTTGCAGTCTCTCAGTATATTTGTTAACATTCTTTCCACAGACCAAAGTGTATATACAATACAGATCACTGCATTCTTCATTTTTCAATCTTTCAAAGTGATATGCACATCTGCTGGAATAGGATGGAACTGACTTGTTGCCGGATATCCAAAAGACCAAACAGAGCCAGCAGTTAATTTGCCCTCCCTTTTGATTCTCCAGGCAAAACAAAGTAACCTTGACATTTCTTTTCCTTCTCTCTCTCTCTCTCTCCCTCTTTCCCCCTTTCCTTCATTCCACTTCTCTCCTGCTCTTTTTTCTCGCACACACCCACACACTGCACTATCTGTGCACACATCAACAATTTTGAGCTGTGAAGAGGTTCAATTGCCACCTTAGTGACTCACTTATAATCAAATCATTTACTAGGATAGCTTGAGGACATGACAATGACAGAGAGACATCTGTTAGGTGGATGGGATAAAAAAAAAAGAAAAAAAAAAGGAGGTTATTCACAGCTGGTACATTAGCCATGCTAGCCACTAGGCCACCACCGTGTCCTAGTCCTACAGCTTCACTCTCCTCCTTTCTTCCTGCTCCCTGCTGTCAGCTGCCAAAAGATATCTGTTCTCACCCTTTGCTGAATGAAAAGGTGCTAATGCATGACTTCAGGATATGTCAGAACATACAGTACTTACAAGCGTTTGGAGATGCAGCCAACCTGACCATGGGGAAAAGAAATGAGTAACTAAAGAGTGATTTTCTTGAAACAGGCTGACTAGAAAAATAGTGAGGGGGTTATTCCTTTTTCTAGCTGTGTCAGGCAGAACAGGTTTTTGTTTTCTTGAAGCTCATCTGCATTTCTTGTAGAGTACTAAATACCCTACCAAATGTTCAAAAACCAGTTTGTGGTTTGGTTTTTTGTTTTTGTTTTTTTTTTTTCTTTTTGCTTAAAGTTTCAGGACTAACAGAACTTAAAAATACATACCCAAAGGAAGAAGAAATAATAGAATATCTAGAATACTGACGTACAAATATACAGCTTTAAGAACTGTCTTTCTCGTACTTTAGAGACAGCAAAAGAATACATTGAGGGAGGGGTTTGAATAAATTGTGATTAAAAAAACCCTTAGCTGTTTGAACCAAAAGTGCCAGAGATCAACAGATATCCAGAGTATTCCCCAACTGTCTCCTCTCTAGTTACACAAGGTCTGTACTTCGCAGCCTCTAAGCTCGACAGGCAAAGGGGACTGGTGACAAGTTCAGCATGCCAGAAAGCTACTGAAGGGTTTATTTTCTCAAAGCTGTCTGTTGGTCTAGGTGGAACAGAGCAGGTTTTTTAATAGCACTTAAAAGCTCTGCACTACAAACTTTAAAAAAATCTGCANGGGGATGGAATAAAAAAAAAAGAAAAAAAAAAGGAGGTTATTCACAGCTGGTACATTAGCCATGCTAGCCACTAGGCCACCACCGTGTCCTAGTCCTACAGCTTCACTCTCCTCCTTTCTTCCTGCTCCCTGCTGTCAGCTGCCAAAAGATATCTGTTCTCACCCTTTGCTGAATGAAAAGGTGCTAATGCATGACTTCAGGATATGTCAGAACATACAGTACTTACAAGCGTTTGGAGATGCAGCCAACCTGACCATGGGGAAAAGANTTAGCTGTTTGAACCAAAAGTGCCAGAGATCAACAGATATCCAGAGTATTCCCCAACTGTCTCCTCTCTAGTTACACAAGGTCTGTACTTCGCAGCCTCTAAGCTCGACAGGCAAAGGGGACTGGTGACAAGTTCAGCATGCCAGAAAGCTACTGAAGGGTTTATTTTCTCAAAGCTGTCTGTTGGTCTAGGTGGAACAGAGCAGGTTTTTTAATAGCACTTAAAAGCTCTGCACTACAAACTTTAAAAAAATCTGCAGTGTGATATCAGTGAGGGTGATTTCTGCAGTCTACACCGTGAAATAGTCATATCTTTGTTCAATTATTTGCCTAGCATGGCATCAAAAATAGAACCACAAACCAAACAAAGACTTGTAAAGGGCAGAATACTGGTTATTTTTGGAGTGACAAAGATTTTTAATAACAGTAAGGGATTCTAATATTAAGCTCAGCAGACATGAAGGTCATGCAAATATTTTAAAAGAAATTGCATAGCTATGCATTAACGATCCTCTACAACACACACTCTTGAAAATAGTACCCAGACTAAAGCTATCTCAAAGTGGCCCGGGCATTCACCAGGCATACTGAGCCATCCATACCTTGCACAGGCTCCTAGTCAGAGTTAAACATTTCAAAGCTGTCCCCTAACTTCTGGAACTGGTACTTCTGCGGTTTTCAGTGCATCGTAGGCTTGCTGAAGGAGAAAGGGGACAAGGCAGGGAGGAGGAAAAAGTCTCTTTCCTCACTTGAAGAGTAAAAGCAATTGTCTTGAAAATAAAATGTGTCACTTAATTGTGTTATCATTCTAAAAAGGGTAAATTATTGTCTGACTTTGGTAGTGCTTCAATTTCAAGGTTTTATCTTTTTGCAACTCTTAGGAAGACCAGCAAGAAATATTTATTACCTTCAGAAAAATTAAAAACATTTCCTAATTCACCACATAGTCCAAGCTGCTACACATTCAGTAACCTTGGAGATTTTTTTAAAATCAGAGAGAAAAAAAATCCCAAGTATCAAAATCAGTCCCAGACACAGGTGGGCACAGATCCCACGTGGTCTACTGTGTGTTGTGCCATACTTATTTGCATGTTTTAAATGTGCCTGAAATTCCTGTTCATTTTCCAAGTTAATCTGCACATCCAAATTATGAGCAATGCAGACTCAGTACACACCCATACACACTCCTTTTGTTTACCTGACAACATCACCCTGCTTCTCCAGCAGCAATTGTCTGTTTTTGAATAAACAGGACTTGGCAGATTTTTACTTAAATTTCCTGGATTTTGCTTGTCAGGTACTATTTCAATAATGTACACTGTGATTCAGAAGGGTAGATTTTTCTTACTTTCTTTTTTCTGAGAAATTGCTTTTGGAAAAAGATATCTAAAGAACATTAGAAAATGAATTTAACAAAAAGGACCAAAACTATTAATTTTTGAGTCTTTACTAGTCCAAATAATATTTCCTATTAAATATATGCAATGAAAATTGGAATGAATCTGAACCAACACTGAGGTTTTCAGAAAGACTGATTCTGACATTGTTGGTCTAATAAAAGGAATATTTTTTGTTAAGTTCGTACTGCCTATCTCCATATATATACTTAAAAGTTTTGCAAAAAGACTCCAGTGTCAATAGAAAAAGTATTTACTTATGACAGAATAAGAGAATCACAGAATCAATTAAATTGGAAAACACCTCTGAGATCATCAAGTCCAAGCTATGACCAAACGCGACCTTGTCAACTAGACCATGGCACTGAGTGCCAAGTTCAGTCTTTCCTTAAACACCTCCAGGGATGGTGACTCCACCACTTCCCCGGACAGCCTCCATTGTCTAATCACACTTTCTGTGAAGAAATTCGTCCTCTTGTCCTGTCACTTGCTGCCTGGGGGAAGAGACTGACCTCCACCTGGCTACACCCTCATTTCAGGGAGTTGTAGAGTATGATAAGGTCTTCCCTGAGCGTCCTCCTCTGCAGGCTAAACAATTCCCTCAGCCCTTTCTCATAGTACATGTGCTCCAGCCCACCACCAGCTTTGTGGTAGGATCTGACTTTCCTAAACCCACCCTCTCTGGGTCTGATCCCTTGGCTGCCCTGTATGCGCCATGTGCTCACACACAAATTTATCTGCTCCATAACTTTGCTGGGCACTGAGGTCAGGCTGAGGTCTGCAGTTCCCTGGATCCTCCTTCTGGCCTTTCTTATAGGCAGGCATCACACTGGCCAACCTTCAGTTTTCTGAGACCTCCCCATTTCACAAGGACTGATGATAAATCACAGAATCACAAGGGACCCACAAGGATCATTGAGTCCAGCTCCTGGCCCTGCACAGCACCATGGCCAAGAATAATGCTTTATGCCCAAGACTATTGTCCAAATGCTTCTTGAACTCTTTCAGGCTTGGTGCTGTGACCACTTCCCTGGGGAACCTGTTCACATCCGGGTGAAACACCTTTTTCTAATATGCATCCTAACCCCCTAGGCACAACTTCAGGCCATTCCTACAGGTCCTGTTGCTGGTCACCACAGAGAAGACATCAGTATCTGCCCCTCCTCTTCCCCACATGAGGAAGTTGTATACTGCAATGGTTTCCCTTCAGTCTCCTCTCCAGACTGAACAGACCAAGAGAACTCAGCCACTCCTCATATGGCTTCTCCTCAACGCCCTTCACCATCCTCATGGCCCTCTTTTGGATGCTCTCTAAAAGCTGAATGTCTTTCTTATGTTGTGATGCCGAAAACTGTCCCCAGCACTCAAGGTGAGGCTGCCACAGTGCAGAGCAGAGAGGGACAATCCCCTCCCTTGCCCGGCTGGCGATGCTGTCCCTGGTGTCCCCCAGGACACACTTGGCCCTCCTGGCTGCCAGGACACTGCTGACTCATATTCAACTTGCCACTGACCAGGACCCCCAGGTCCCTTTCCGTGGCACTGCTTTCCAGCATCTCATTTCCCAGTCTGTCCATACACCCAAGATTGCCCCATCCCAAGCACAGAATCAGCACTTTCCCTTGCTGAACTTCATATAGTTGGGGGTTGCCCATTCCTGTAATTTGTTGAGATTTCTCTGCAGAGTGTCCCTGCCTTCAAGGGAGTCAACAGCTCCTCCCAGATTTGTATCATCTGTGAACTTGTTTAGTATCCCTTCCAGTCCTACATCCAGGTCACTTATGAAGATGTTGAAGAGCACAGGGCCTAAGATGGAGCCCTGTGGAACCCCACTGGTGACAGGTCACCAGTCTGATGTCACTCCATTCACTTTAAGCCTTCATGCCTGACCTATGAGCCAGTTGCTCACTCATCCCATTATGTCTTTATCCAGCTGTGTGCTGGACATTTTAACTATAAGGGTAATATGAGAGAGAGAGCATCAAAAGCTTTACTGAAATCAGAGAAGATTACATCCAGTGGCTTCCCTTGAGCAGCTGAGTGGGTTACCTTCTCATAAAAGGAAATCAGATTTGGTAAGCAGGACTTCCCTCTCATGAAGCTGTGCTGGCTGTGACCAATGACCAGGCATCTTTCTGAGTTGGTTCCCTTAGGACTCATTCCATAAAACTGTCATCCAAGTTTTTCTGGAATTTCCTGGCCTGAGTTGTACCAGCTGTGTGATGCTTCCAGTTAATTTATGTTAAATTGAACACCCCCATAAGGCCAATTATTGAGCCCTTCCACCAGCTCCCTCATTGCCCTAGGACCCATAAACCCATAGACCTGTGAGCATCTAAGTGGTACAGCATGTCACTACTAGCTCCTGGATTAAAAGGGATCTATTCTTCTTTTCCCTGTCTACCACCTCCAGAGGCTGATTGTCCTGAGGATGACTGGTCCTACTGCTGAAGACAGAGTTAAAGAAGGTGTTAATTATCTCAGACTTTTCCTCATCTTGGGGGACTATATTTTTCTGCATGTCGATTAAAGAATGAAGGTTTTTTCCCCTCCTTTTGGTGTATTTATAAAACCACTTTTTATTATCCTTTACAGAAGCAGAGAGTTTAAGTTCTCTAACTGAGCCTTTGCATCTCTAATTTTCTTTCTCCATGACCTAACAACATCCTTAAACACTTCCAGAGTTTTCCACTGCTTTTTCCAAAGGTGATACACCCTCTTTATTTTTACCCTGAGTTCCTGGGAAAGCTCCCTGCTCAGCCAGGCCACTGACCTTCCCCACTGGCTTCTCTTTCAGCACATACAGATGTCCTGCTCCTGTGCCTTCAAGATTAATTTCTTAAAGTATGTCCACCTTCTGGACCACTTTATTTTCAAGGGCTGTTTCCCAGGGAACTTTCTGAATCAGCCCCATGAATAGCCCAAAGTCCATCCTCTGGAAATATAATTTTGTTGAGGCCCCTCCTTACTTCAGCAAGAATTGAAAGCTTTATCATTTCATGATTGTTGTGCCCAGGATGGGCTTTCTGATCACCACGTGTCCCACCAGCCCGTCTCTATTTGTAAACAGCAGGTCTAGCAAAGCTCGTGGTAGACCCTGGTAGGTTCCCTTACGAACAGTGACAGGAAGTTGTCTTCCACACGCTCCAAGAACTGCCTAGACTGTCCCCTTTCCATTGTGTGAAGCTGGTTAAAGTCTCCCACAAGAAAGTAGAGTGATCCTTCATAAATATAGGATAACGTTACTATCCCTATGTTACACAGAAATTACCAATTTTACCCTACACTATTCATTAATACTGGACGAATAAGAACTAGGACAGTCACTGGGCAAAATGAGAAACAAAGAAAAAGGAAACATCTATTTTTCACCCTTTTGATAACTCCCTTTCTGTCACATGCGGCAAATGTGTGTAGAGGTCTATTTTTGCGTCACTTTTTAGTTTCCTTTTAACTGAGAGGACAGTTCTGTACTATTCTATTTTTAATAGTTATCACGGTTAGCAGAAGGGCAAATTTCTTGGTCTTTGGATGTTTAACTCTTTTCTTCTTTTTTAATCAATTTTTGTTTCACTTCAACAAAAATTCCACTGCAACAGAAGAAACACAATGCACACAAATGATAAGGAGAACAAAGAAATTCTACTCTGGTCCTTCATCACAGATGAAATTCAATATAATAGTTTTATTTCTGTTCCTCTTTGCAATAACAATGACGTAAAGTATTTACTACAATTCAAAACTGACATATCTTCCCAGAATTAACTCTTGGCTGAAGAAAATGTCTTGACTTCTGCTAGTCAGAATTTAGCTGAATAACACTGATAGTCTTGTCAAACAGGCCAAAAGGTTCCATTCACCAATCGTGTTGTGAAAACACACAGAAATGAATCCTGAATCCTGACCAACAGAATTGAGAGTTGGAGCTGATACACTCCAAAATGCCATCTTCCAGGAGTCTTTCACAATTCTGTCTTTTAGAGATAACTGTAAGATACTGGGCTTCAAAGAGCCAGACTTTTTAAATAATATTTTTCTGCTTGTCCAGCGAAGATATCTTACTATAGACAGTATGATACAATACATGTCTGTAAGTGGAAGAAATAAATATGCATGCCAAGTGCAATACCAAAACTCTGCCTTATGTGCAACTGAGAGTTAATGCTGAGTTTTTCTGCAATTTCAGCTAGCTTTATATACATACATATATATATATATATTCATATATATATGTATGTATATATACACACATACATATATATATATATTTCTGTGTTAGCTCCAGGTGTGTTGAAGTAGTAGAAGAAATAAAAGTGCTAAACTACCTGCTTTGGCACAGACATCCTCAATCGGAGCATCGCTCTATCTGTGTTTGCAGTTTCACTGCACCTTCTAAATGTAAAATGCACAGTAGATTTAAGCTTTTAAGTACATATACTGATTGTTCTGGGAGGCTCAGAAATTAGCCAATGACATCAAATCCTGCTTGCTGTATTCACTGAAGACTCCCACTGTGAACATGGGTACATTAAGCAGGATTCAGCCTTTCTAATCAGTGCATGTTAACAAGAAGGACTAATATTGAAGCAATGAGAATTAGATTTAATTTTTAATGGTCTTTTGTGTGCTTGATGACTTTTCTGCTTGTTTTATTATGGGATCTACAAAGATCACTGTAATCTCATGGTTAGCTAGCTTCAAGTGGGCAATGTGAGGGTAAACCCAAAACCCAGCAATCAGAAGAAGTCATTTTATCTCACAGCTACACATTTTCCTCTAGAGCTTTTGGTTTATTAAATTATACAGGGTCAATAAGAATTTCCTCCAGATGCCTAGTTTCCAATCCCAGTACTGGCCTAGTACTGGCCTATGTTCTGTCTCTGCAATGCTAGCCTTGCCCACTGACTGCCTAAAAAAATAATAATTCCTCTTTTATTTTCTTCTGTTAGTTAAGGAGAAATTTCTCTCTCTATAGGAGTTTCCCATGTTATCCAGAGAGGGAGGAAGATAGTGAAAAGCTAAACAGGCCAAGGTTTCAGCAATCAAGGTTCAGATGATACACTCTGAAGTGACATTTGGATCCATAATACTCTGAGCTCCAGGTCACCACAGGATTGAGGTGCAGAATAGGAAGTACCTCATAGCATGCAACTCATTTGGGGCAATTTCACTACTTTTTACAATAATTTCTGCCACATGCTAGAAATTAATCCTCTGAGAATGAATTTTGAGGAAAAATGATACAGTGCATCTGATTTTGCCCAAATAATTGTACATTCTGTCCATTATGCACGGATTAAGATCCCTGTACAAGAAGTTCATATGAATTTCACAGATGACCAGTGTGCAAGTTGATGGTATTTGAAAGAATTCCAGCAGTAGCAAAGATTCTGCATATAAATCAAACAAATTTATAATCACCAAGTATAACAATCAGTATCTTTTACCATATTATTTTGTCTGGATCATTTACAACTTCTGTCTCTGGAGAAGTTTTGTACAGAAAGTCAATTTTCAACTCATATCAATTGCACAGAAGATCTAGACCAGAAAGTCCTACAAAAAGTAATGAGGTTTGTACAAGAAAAAATTCAGTTAAAATTGAATAAAACAAATGAAAAATGTGCATAAAAGCATTCTGAGCACAGATAATTAATGCTAGGAAGCCAAGGAACTTTTAGACTTAAATGGGAGAAAGCCAATGAATTTGGCCCATTGCAAGATAATTATTCCTGTAAAAATTGTAGATTGAATTCCTGGATTTTTTGCTATGAAAAATCTCATACTGCAAAATTTTTAGATATTAATCCTACCACCCTGTCTAAGTTTGAAAGACAGGTGTCTGCTTAAGGAGGCAGCAGCCTCCCTTGGAATGGAAAAATGCAATTCCCCTCCCTCCACATTTTTATAATATTGAAATTAAGGGGCTTTCAGGCAAAGATATGGGGAATAGGAATAACAGTTCTTTACTTA